>JAVYIG010000291.1:0-585000 GCA_035222895.1 Strongylocentrotus droebachiensis | reverse complement strand
AGCCCTTAAATCATCGTGAATTCCGGTTTCTAACATTATTATTTAGGAATTGGTCATTGGGTAACTGGATCATTTAACAAAACCAAATGTTTTCCTAGACTAGATACTAATACCCGTATTTCTTAAACTAAATGTGTTAGAGAAAACAACGTATCACAGTCTCTTTACCCTGCTGCTTGTTACATTTTTAAATGCTGTATTATTATTATTATTTTTGTCGACGAAATAGTATGAAAATAAAATTCTTTATAATTTGAAGTTTATATTTCTGAAATCAATATGAGGTTAATAAGACTCTTTTCAACTAGTCGCCATATAATTTAGCTTTCGTTGGCTTCTAACTCTTTTATATAAAGTCCTTTGATTTTCCAAGTAATACATACTCCCCATTTTTATAATACATTATTAATACATTTTACGTCCATCTCTATCAATTATGTAAATTTGTGTATCAAAATAATGCATTAAATTTTCCTCGACAGTTGTGTGACCATCAACACTTCTTAGAAGTCAATACGGATAATGCATTTTGAATTTAGATCAAGTTCTTATATGTATACATGAGGAATCACAATTCTTATTTGGAAATGCAATCTGGATTTAAATCGAGTGTCGATCTACACTAGACATTAGAATTATACATTTCAAAGTAAACCAATCTTCAACTGATCGCCTTTACCTTCCATTTGATCTTCTTCCCCGTATCCTTTAACCTACTGAGAATTGACAAGATACCTACTTCTCGTGGGTAAAAATTCATGGAGATCGTTAAATTGCCCCAGATTTTGACTTCTTACCATACATGACATAAGCTTTATCCAGGCTGATCCCTATTTGACATTTGGCCACTAGCATATTCCGCTTTTTTAATATTTTGTAGTCCTTCGGTTTTGGCAAGTTTATCCATTTTACGGTAATGTCTCATCAGTTTCATCAAGCTTTCGTGATTTTAATGAGTTGTTGCCGTGTATATTTGATAGACGTTGTTGCCGATGGCTTTGTCATGTTTGTGGTCGTGTGAGAAGTTGTATAGCTCACAGGGGTAATACGCAAATTGCGTAAAATCTAGGCCTAACCTGCATGTATGAGTGGGTTGAGATTATCATAATGTTTGTCCTATGACAAGTCATTTTTTTTAACGTCATATGTGTACATATTGTGTGGGTGAAAGGGCGTACGTTTGTATGCGTGCGTGCGTGGGCGTGTGTGTGTAAGTATGCGCTGCTAGAATCATGGTTGAGCAAACTTTACGTCAACGTGCTTCCCATAATGATAACAAATCAAATGAACCGAATTGCACGTTCAGAGGAAATTGTAAATGCTGTCAAAAATATGATTTGTGTCAGCACGAATTCCGAGGCATGATTTTAAAGAGAGAAAGAAAAAAAGGATAGGGAGAGGGGGAGGGAGAGAGAGAGAGAGAGAGAGATTGAGGAGCAGGGAAAACATAACATAGAGAGAGAGAAAGAGAGAAGGAGAGAGAGAGAGAGAGAGCAAGAAGAAGAAGATGAAGAGAGAGAGAGAGAGAGCGAGAGAGAGAGAGAAGAAGAAGAAGAAGAACAAGAAGAAGAACAAGAAATAAAAAGAAGAAGGAGAAGAAGAAGAAGTGAGAGAGAGAGAGAGAGAGAGGGAGAGATATAAAAGCTAAATGAACTGCGATTCCTTCTTTCCATATATCACACATCATAGACTGGCGAAGTGGATTAAACTCATTGCGCTAGTGCCTTTGGGCACTCATTTTCAACTGCCAAGTCCCTCGGATAGGGGCTACAATCATAGGTCCATTGGTTGGTTAGCAGTATAATCTTCCCTTTTTAGTCATTCAGATGAAAAGCATATCGTACAAGGCATTGACATTTAATCAATTTGGTTAGCAGTCATGGGATTAAATTGTTGACAGATTTAAAACTGGGGCGAAGGTAATATATTGCCATCCATTTCGTTCAGTCGTCTTGTTACAAATTTTATTCATTAAAAGATTTGATTATGAGATTTGACGAGTTACGGAAGACAAAAGTAATTGTGTTTAGAAACTTGCTGCCTAGAAATTGAGTCGGGGTTATATCTACTAAATCCCATCTCGTGCATTCGATCAAAACTGACATCATTTTTACCCTACTTCTGTACACATGCTCCATTTCCAGAAACAGCGTTCCGTGTTTCTTTTCTTATGATTTACCGCGATACATAATTTTTTTTATGGGGGGGGGGGGTGACTAAAAAGACGTCTCTAAAATCGATAGATTTCTATATCTGTACATTCAATTAATATCATGTTGCTTCCTACTTATTTGCCCCTTTTAGGCAACACTGTTCGAAATCATATCACTGTTTATATTTGGCAAAGTGAAGCACATGGTTATGAGGACATGATAGCTAATCAGTTTAATACATGTCGGTCGGCGTGTACAACTCACGAAGGCACTTAAAGATGATGATAATGGCCACTTATGTAGCGTCAATATCTCTCACGCATGACGCTCATGGCGTCTTATAGACATGATTACTACGGTTGTAGCCGAACCGCCCAAGTCACTAGAGCCCAAGCATACCACCATCTACACCTGGGTGGATAGTGGCAAATGTAGATTACCGTCTTGCCAAGGGACGTTAGTGCCGGGCTGGGATTTGAACCCCGAACCTTGTGATCTAAAGTCCGGTAACCTAACCAGTAGACCACACACCTCAACATTAATTTTGCGAAAGTGGGCTTCCTCTTATAAATGTGACCCGAATTAATATTAAAGACCATGGTGATTTTTAAAAGTATTTTGGAAGCAAAGTGAAGAAAACAATTTCATGTATTAAATACCATGAGCAAGGTTCAGACATAATGATCATCGCAAAGAAACCACCACACGAATGTTTTGTTGGGGGGGGGGGAGGGGGGGGGGGGTCCAACACGTTATTGGACGGCATCGATAAAAGCGTACCACCTGTAGCCCATATTTTAACCCCGACTCAGTTGGTAGACGTAGTCCCATGAGTGATGACACGGCAACTTCATTATCATTGATCTTCGGCAAATAACACAATTCCATAATTTAACGGGGAAAACATTTTCAATTTCCTTTTATTTCGTTTCATTGCGTTTCATTTAAAGTTTCTCTTTCTTAATCAATGATTTCATTTTACATTTAGTGTGCTACAGAATACAGCAAGTTCGTATAATATAGAGCGTTTGACACATGGCGCTTCGAATACCTATACCTACTGAAAGAAGCCCTTTTCATTGTTATTGTTTCTTGTTTATGATTAATGTAATAAATATGAATTTAAAAAGATGAAATAAATTACCTTAAACTAAGGTCAACCTTAACAGTCCGCCTTCATTTACAGGGACCGTTATTTCTGATACATGGATATCCACCACAAGCGTGAGTCGATTTCCTACCACGCGATTCAATGAAATGTCTGCGAACTTAAAAATCATGATGACTGTTTCGAGACTCTCGCTTCGGTTGTCTATCAGCTGACTGATTTCTTGGATATATTGTATTTCCAGGTACCTCGTGCGTTCTTTCACTTTAAATGTCAATTGTATAGACTTCGTCATCTATATTCCGAAATACAATGCTCAGTCGGGAACATGGCAGATAGTGTACTTTTTAACCGTGCAAAATGGAGATCATGATCACCGTGAACCGTCGGCAATTTCGCTTCTTTTTTTTGGTGAGAAAAGTGGCACTTCCAAAAACATATCGATTTAAAATCAGAATAAAAAGAAGGCAATTATAAAACCAGGGTAAATATCAGTTTCCATATCCATGGTAAGGGAAATCAATATTTACTTAAACATCATGGACATGAAAACATGTCGATAATTCTTCACCATCGTGCCCCCTTAATGACATCCAAGAACCACAATACTTAAATGACACTTCAGTTATACTTAAGTAGTAGGCCTACCATTGTGTCGGCTTTGAAATTGCCAAAAGAGAACAAGACGGAAACATTTTCGAGTTCTGTCGTGTATTCATATAATCATGACATTATCAACATTTTTACTTATTATGTTGTCGTAACATTGATCTTTACTGCTCATGGACATGTATCTTTCATTTCTAAAAGATCAACTTATTTAAAAGAAATAAAAAGAAACCATACGTACATTTTCTAGAAAAATGTAGTTTAAAAAGTAATTATTACCTTCTTGTAACAAAGCGTTTCACAAATGCACTTGACATAAAATAAAGTCTCACTTCGAACACATTTTAAGTCTATAATTTTTCTCTGTAATATTTGTAAGAACTATGCTTTAACAGTTGAAGAAGTCAACGTTTATAGTTTAAGAAACTGCTGACCTGAAGCCTTCGAGTTTGAGACAGCCAATGTAAAACCATGGAGATAACTCCATGGTAAAACTTTGACTGTCTGCATCCAACACGGGCATGAATAGCAATCATAAACAAGGTTACATTGAAGCTTAGCAGTTCAGGGGCAGTAATACAGCCGACGACTGGAGATCACTTACTTCATAGATTGACTCGATAAGAGAGCGAACGACCATTGATGCTGAAACTCGGAGATAAAAAAGATGAGGTCGTCGAGTCATTCATAAGAAAGTTACAGGGAGGAATGGAAAAACGATGGTCGCAAAAAAAGCTATTCCACTGCTACTCTGTAGTGGATTCCACTATCATTTGCAATGGAGTCACTTCCAAATGCAGTGATTCTTAAAGGCATCGTTTAAAAATGTTTCCAGTTTTACAAATCTGATATGCATGGCCCTACTCGCTATCAGTGTCTGTGCTATGGTGTAATATCCCTAACAAAATTACGCTTCACAAGGATCATTAGGTGCCTCAAAAAGTAAAAATCAATGAGTGGCCGGTTGTCCCACACTCATTTCTTCTCAATAGACGGTAGTGTTATACAAAACCGTTGGGAAAACGGTTTTTGACATTTCGATTTCCGATCATAAATATCTTGATAATCAGACAGGCGATCGGCTCGTAAAAGTCATGGGATTCCTGACTGACTTAAGGTTTTATCCTTATGATTACAGCATGAGCTAAATCCAGGATTTTGTTTTGAATCTGAGGTAAAGTTACCATTCCCTTTAACTCCTAAGACAGTGCATCTCTACTCCGCACCTCTACGTGCTATACAGTAGTACATTCCTGCTTCAGACTGTGCATTTTATCAGGTTTTAATCGCATTACGTCTTTATCTTTCTGTGCATCGGCATTTCGCTTTCTATTTCATAATGCTCATCTGGGACGGTTTTACAGTGGGAAATCCTTCCATCGTGCCTACGGGGTTAGTCATTTTTCTGGATGTTCAATTTTCCAAAGGTTCACACCATTCCCTTCCATGGCATTCATTGTTCGCTATTCCGAAAACGGAGAAAACAAATCCGTATTCCAAAGCTTCTTGATTAATAACAAACAAAATTAACCTGGTTCTATTTCATTTCGAGAATTATGAACCCTATCAAATTTTCGGAACAACAAATCCTTTTTTTTAAACGAGATATTCAACTTTCAGAATTCGAACTTTTGGATTTAAGAACGTTGGAGTAACGCCGTTTGGGAATACGAACCTTCGACAAAAATGAACCTTCAGAATAATGAACGTTTGGGAAACGACGGGCCGGGGAATGAGAATCAGGGAAGACTATGTAACATTGACATGAATGATGGTGTGTAGATGAAGAGGAAGAAGGGAAGGGGATTAGAACAGATTGCTTTGCCGAAATGTTGGCTAGCTATCCAACATGTAATGGTCAATAGAATATGATTTTATCTTTGGTGATATGAGGGTGAAAATAGTAGTCGTATTTATTTTTTGTCGACCATTTAATGCTGAAATGGATTACAAACTTACTCAGACGATGGGGGAGAAGGCTTTTAAAAAGTTCAAAGGGTTTGTGTCCTGGATAAATACATTTTTTAAACTACCCCCCCCCCCTCCCCCCGCAAACACACAACAACAAAAAAAACATCTCCCCCCCTGAACAAAATTAGGTGGTCTCAGATGTGTCCATTTATTGACAAGGATGGCACAACGTCCTCAAATTAGCTGATTAGCCGATATAAATTTCCCCGACAGGAATATGAAAAGTGCTAACCCATCCTCGGGCGACGACGCACCCAATGAGACCTTTAACCACTTGGACCTAGCAAAAATGATGAAAATGGCGAAAGAAAAAACAATTTTCGCTGCACTGTATTTTTCGACAATTTCGGCCCAGATATGCGAGATAATTGGGCCAAAGCATTGACATGCAAGGGGAGGGAATATCATATTTAGAAACACGAGATCGGTATGAGACAGAATAAGGACGAGTGAAAAGCTTTGCTTATTAGTTTTTCCCTCTTAAATTTTCGTTACATTTCGTTTAAGAGACGCCGACTGAAAACGGTGGCGCGTTTTTGTCTAGCTGCCAGACGGTATACCGCCATTTTGAAATCCTGTCGAAAAAACAAATTATTATCCAATTATTCAGATGTGATTGATGTCGTTGTTCAGTTGCAATCAATGTTGTATTAACACATAACATTCTTTGAAGAAGCGCAATGGCGCCGAATATGTTTCATTCCTGTTGCATGCGATAACCCTGTCACACACAACTACATGTCCGAGCTTGGAAGAAAATCCTGGCAGTAACACAAAATGCACAAACAATACAAAGTCAATTTATCTTTCACCAAAACCCATGATCACACTGCGTTGTCAGGATGAAACCTGGCAGAGTCAACAAATATTTAATGAGCTTTCTCATCGTGTTATTCTATGGAAGGGAACAGATTAGCAATGCGCTACATTATAATGATTGTCCTTGAAATGCTTTAAATATTTCAAACATGAGTCACTAGAAACAGTTTTTTACATAAGACCAATTTATATGAGCATGTCACCACGTACATGCTGTGAAATGACCAAAGCGAATCTGTTTTAATTTCTTTTTATTCTTCAAGATTATGTCATTTATCATTATCTTAGTGACTAAAAACCTCATAGCACACTTTTCCCCCTACTTACAAGACATTAAACAATTCTGAATAAATTCAGACGGTTTCTTAAAGGATAGAATTGCATGACCTTCATGGCTACTTAACATTATCTTGAAGATTCATGTGCCCTTCGTAAATGATTGTAATCATTGCTACCTTTAAAAAGGTAGCATAAATGTATCACAATCATCACATCCAATCTTCATTTTGTCTCTTGCAAGCATCATCTATCATCCTTTACCATGTCTACTATTGCTATGGCAACCAACACCACCACCATGCATCCTTCAAACTATCAACATCATCTTCTGCCTTCATTTACCAAGAGTACAAATCAATCGAAGAAAACATTTCCAATTTTCACATATCATCTTTAAGAACACAAGATGGATTTAATCGACCCCCCCCCCCCCCCTCCGCAGCTCCATCATCACATTTCTTTAATTTAAGGCACATCATCGCTCCCGACGTCGAGAAATTCCCGAGATACCCGCCAAAATTGATTTTTGCTGTTTGTAATCTCCTACAGAACCGGGAGGGATTATAGCCAAAGTAATGCTCGCATCAATTACAAGCGGCCGCGTGTCAAAAACAGTTGCTATGTTTTGGGGTATTAGTCCGACGGTTTTCTCGACGTTAACTTAAATAATTCATGATTGATGGCGTTCGTGTCTGCACGTTGCCGAGACATTTATTAAGCCGAGACGAATCATTAATTAGAGTCACAATTGATGGTACTCCAATCTACATTGATCATTCTTCTATTCATTTTGTAATTGAATTTCGAGTATGACGAATTTTTGTTATGATCCAACGTGACTGACAGCTGATTAAAGATAATGTTAAAGGAAACCTCACCCCAAGGAATAAGTGTGGGTACTTCTGAGAAAAGAGAGGTTTGCCTGCCCTTTGCTGTACACTATTGCTTGCGAAAAAGTACAAGAGATATACATTATAACAGAAGATATCTTTGGCATGGTGTGATGCCTTTTTGCATGACATGGGTGCAGCCATTTTCTTGAAAATGTGACGTATCGGTTAAAGTTGTATTTGTATCATGCACCAGGCTTTAGTTGGAAAGACCCATTTTAGATCAATAACAAAACCTCACTTTTCAATGAAGAAAAATCATAGCTGAGTGGATAGAAATTATAGTTGGTGAAAGAATATAACAGGGGAACAATTAGTTCATTAACGAATACTCAAAAATATCAGTTGACAAATCTATTTGATTTATGAGAAACCATCAACCTGTTTTTCCAAGTGATCACTAATTTTTTTCTCCCTCACTGATCAAAAGTTGATAAAGGTGATCTGTCTACATTCATATGACATTGATCACGGAAACCTTTGATCCGAAATTGCTCCTCAGTTTTCATATTGCATCTTTCTCTGATGTTTATTTGTAGCGCTGTGGTTATAAGTATGTAACCACGAAAAAAATCTGTATATGAATAAACACAAGAACAAAATGAGATTTCAGTGCATCTGCATTTCATTTGCGGGTTACATTATATCACACAATGTGCGGTATGTTTCAGAGAAATTGATGACTTGTCGGCACATTTCAAAGCGTTGGCCTTATCGAGATAAAATCGCCTGTTGAGAGCAAAAAGGATACCAACTGTCCGTTAAAGTGTATGAGCTAACGTCTTTTGGGCTCCCAGCAGATCGTCATTTTGAACTTTGAGATTTCATTACATGAAATGAAAACGTACTTCTTTGATGGTTATTTATTGTGTAGTCACTTTATTTATCTATCTATCTTCCGTACTCTAGAAACAATGTCAATACAGAAGACATGGTAGAGAGAAGTATTTCCTTTGAAGGAATACTTCTTTGTTAAGATTTGTGTGTCCTTGTTTTGATGACTTTCTTGATTCTTTTCTAAGAATCCGCATTGACCTGCAACCGGAACGAAACAAGATGATTTCTTTTTCTCTAACAATTATTAACACTATGTTCGGTTTGGGATTTTCAATCATCTTCTTGTTGTGATCATATACTAATTCTTTACCACCATCATTGCAGTAGTTATCATCATGCCCCTCCTTAATACTATTAATGTTATGGTCATCAACATCTTCATCATTATCATCATCATCACAATCATCATCATTATCATCACCCCAGCACTACCACCAACATTGCAATCATCTTCTCTATCATCACGATTATCACCATCATCATCTTCATCATTGTCATCAACATAACCATCATCTTCATTAACATATCTTTCTTCATCTCCATCATCAGCATCAGCATCAGCATCATCATCATCACCTTTGCCATCATTACCACCATCGTCATCATCATCATCACCACCATCGTCATAATTACCATCATCATCGTCATCATCATCATTATCATCATCATCATAATTATCAACATCATCATCATCATTATCATCGTCATCATTACCTTCATCATCATCAACCACCACCACAGGCACCATCATTATCTCATCATCATTAATGCCACTTTCAGCGGGTATACCGTTTGTAGTCGTTATACACGCTGTCTACATCTCAAAGTGCTTGTAATCTTCATCGGAGCACTTAGCCTCAAATTAATCTTCTTTTCCAATGCCTGATCAGTTTGTTGACATCAACAATCTGTATCTTATAATGTTCTTCTTCTTCATTCGTCTATTTTCAGGATATTCTTATCTAGAAACATCATCGGTGTCTTGTTTCTCTTCCCATATTTTCATTAATATTTTGCTCGGCGTATTTAGTTCCCTTGTGTTCTTTTTCTTCTCGAGCTGAAAATGCTGTCTGCATGATTTTCCCCACTGGCGTAGCGAGGGTCCCATAAATAGGGAGCACTTGCCGCCAATTTAATGGGGCACGATGTCTGCAAGGTAGATGAAATGCGTGACAACAAAGCAATCGAGGAGTCAGAAGGATGTGGTGGGGGTCGTATCATGTCCATCTCATGTCTTATTTTGGTTTCTACCTTCCTCTCTATTTTTTCATGTTCATTATTTATAGTCCTAAATATTCCAGACTAGTTTGGAGGGAATTTTTTTCTCCATACATAGCAACTCTGAATATTGCAAAGTATAGTTTCAAATATAAAGGGGGCGACTTCATTGGGAGGGGGGGGGGGGGGGTGCCGGCGCGGCGGGAATTGCAAGGAAGATTGTTGAAGGAGTCGTAACAACTTGTCAAGTTCCTTTTACCCATTCTCCTTTTCTCCCTTTCTCTTTTTTTCCCTTCTTATCGTCCATTTCGTTGCTCAATTTGACGGGGAAACTACCCCTCTTGACCACGTAATTACGCCAAATGAACCCCAAATGACTCTCCTCATCAGAGGAGGCGGAGATGACAATATCTCTTCTCAAACCAATCAATTTGTTTTGACCGTGATACCCAAGTGACGTTCCTGATCAGAAAAATCAAAATGACCAAGTTGATTTATTGTGCTCCATCATACGTGGCCCATCAGAAGAGTAATTCGTTGGGATAAGCTCTGGGACGGCCATTACTGATCAAAGTTCAAAGAAGCTCCACGCCTGATTGGAATTTAATATTGGGCAACATGAACATTATTGAAAACCCCATTGCAAGTGCATCAAGCTGCAAGGTTTATTTTGTCCATTTAGTTTAATAACGAACGTGAAAACCTGATCAAAGATAAACTTCTTATGATAACCGAAAAGGCAGTTTTTCTATTTCAAATAACATGGGTAGATGCCCTTTTAGCTCTTCGTAGATTATGTTAAAGGCTAGACATTGCTGAGTGTAATTCACCGAGATTAATTTAGGGACGGACGCGAATGCTTACTTATCAAGATTCGTTTTACTTCTTCACAAGACTTGAATTGATTTTTTGTTATTCATTACATTACAGAAAGCCATTAATATTCAATCGCCACTCTCCATCCAAGTTTTGAATACTTACCTGATAAGATTGATTTCTTTGAATACCGTCAGCACGGGAATCGGTAGTCTGGCTCGTGCCTGGGAATAATTGAGGTGCCTCGAATATCTTGAATGTGGATATTCGATTGTAATTATAAAGCTATCCTGAACCTAAAAGAAATCGCCCCATTTCTAACTAACCATACTTAGTCGAAGTTTCTAGAGAAAGTTGTCTTCTCTAAACTGTCTGACAGTCTGCGTATCGCACACATCACAGCGATGAAACTTTGCTTATTAATCTCTCCAATGCTATTCTAATGGAAATGGATGTCGGACGAATGAGAGCCATAAATTCTGTAGACCTGTCATCTGCTTTTGACACGATTAATCATGACATTCTACTGAATATTCTAGCTTCCCTTTGTCTTTTTGATTTCACATTACATTGGTTCGAATTATATGTGTCCAATCAATCAACGGCAAGTACGTATCACTAGGGCTAAATCTCTGCCAATGTCTCCCTGAATTGTGGAGTCCCACAGGGCTCTGTTGGTGGTCCAATGTTGTTTTACATCTATCTGTGTGAACTGAAGCACGTGTTGAATCATCACCAAATGAAATACCATTGTGCTGATAATGTCTAAATTATGTCTCTTTTGTTTCAAATAAAATAATGTCGTCCATGCCACCCGTAGGATGAGGAAATGATTGGATGAACACTCATTCTGTCAAGTTAAAAAGTGATGCATCTGAAATAATGCTTTTTGGTTCCCAGTCTCAAGTGGTAAAGGTTAATGTGTGTCATATCAATATTGGAAACGCTGTAATCAAACCATCTGAGACATGTAGGAATGTGGGTGTTACATTTGACTCCACAATGTCCATGTCAAATAATTTTTCAAATATATATATGTAAATCTGTCTGGTACAAGTTTAGAAATCTGGGATTTATCCGTAAATATTTAATGCGTTCTGCCGCAGAAAAAAGTTTTACATGCACTTGTCTCATCTCGCCTTGGCTTCTGTAGCTCGTTAGTTTATCAACTACCCCAAGCTCAGGTCTCCCGTTTGCAGCGATTAAAAAACTCTGCAGTTCGTCTTGTTACCTTGTCCCCTAAGAGAAACCATAACGCCAGTATTATAGTCTTTCCATTGGCTTAATTTCGTATAGATTATAAGTTACACCTGCTTGTATTTCATTCGTTACATGTGTCTGCTCCTCAGTATAATCATAGTTTAATTAACCTATACAATCATTCTAGACATCTCAGATCACAAAGTAATTTTTTATTGGTTGTAACACAAACTCGAAATTCTTGGGGGATAGGGCTTTTTTACATGCCGGTCCTTTACTTTGGAACAAATTGCCACAAAGTATTCGTAATCTGTTGTCTGTCAATGAAGTTAAAACCGCACTCAACACATACACATTAATGTCACATACTGTTAAGTGGTCGCATACTGATTTCATGTTTATTATTTGTACCCATGTTCATGCAAATTTGACTATTTCTACTCTATTTTCTACTGCGCCATGAGAATCACTATTGTGATGAATACCGGCACATGTATAAGGGATTATAAGTGTTCATACCCTATCTTTTTACTGCGCCATGATCATCACTATTGCGATAGATAACGACGCATTATAAGTATTCATATTAATATTTGCATTTTTTTTTTTTTTTATCAAACAAAAAACAGACATTTGATATACCACATCCATTGAGTATTTAACTGTACTGGCGACATTTTTCTTTTCGCCTCGAGTAATATGTATGCCTTTTCATTTTAGCGATGAACAACGTAATTGTAATCAAAACTTGTATTACCCTTGAGGATTTAATCTTCAGAGCCATTTTTGAAATCCGCAATCCAAAGGGATTAGCCCCGAGTTCGAAGCAGTCGTGGACTACACTTATTCAAATTCAAATAACTTCGTGACTTTATTTCTGACTGAGAAAAGTCACGGATAAATTGTGACTAAAAGAACTGAGGCAATGATTAAAATCATAGAATTAATGCGAAAAGGGCAATCCTTCAATATTGCTTCGAGACAAAGAGTATATCCCTGTATTCCCAACTCTCTCTCTCTCTCTGGAATTATTTCGGTTAAGCTTGGGGTGGTTGTGGATGTGTTTTGCTTATGAAAAAATAAGAATTAGTTCAGTGCATGCTTAGAATTAGAAATTAACACAGACAGTTGAGCCTAGGGGGCTCCTACTCTCAAAAAGACTATTCAAACCCTAAAAGCCATGTGCAAAACACGAGACCTATGGTTGTTTCGGGTAATCGTTTTAGGGGTTATGAACATAATCGCTTTGTCCCAACTTCCCGTCATCTCAGTGACCCTTTTTATTTCACCTCCATTTTATTTTTTCAAATCCAAAGGATGTATTTTAAAATTTATGATTATCCTTCCACGTGGTTACACTAGAATTCCACACAAAAGGCCTATGTATTCAAAAACTAAATACCCTTACTTAATTTATTTTCGCGTCGGTATGGGGCATGTATACAAGTATAACTCGGAGCTTATATTCTTGTATAAGGGGTCAAGAACCTGGGGTAAAAAAAAAAAGCTTATTAATCGGAGGGTGATAACGGGGGCGGGGAATATGCCCTTGATATACAATCTGTATTTTGCAAGTATGATGTAATTAGCTTCTAACAGAAGAGGTAATTCCTTGAAGGGACTAACATGTTTTGTTGTTAATGTGAAAGAAGTAGGGGAAAGTTAGTGAAAAGGAGACGGAGAGAGGGCGAGAGAGAGAGAGAGAGAGAGAAGGTGTTGTTTTTTTTTGGTGGGGGGGGGGGGGGTATTGGAGAAAGAATGCGTGTTTTGCGTGTGGAGTGGGTAGGTAAGTTTAGTTGTTTGATTGTGTGTATATTTTGAAGAAATAAGTGGAGATAGAGAAAGACAGAGACAGCGATAGAAAAGATAGACCTACACACAGAGAGACATAGAAGGACACAGAGAGAAAGATAGAGAGGGACACACACACAAAAAAACACACACACACACCGATACACACACACATATACATAGGGAGTGAGTTTAGAAGTGAGTTTAGGGAAGAGATATTATATTATTCATAATGGCAATGATACTCTTTTATATCTACCCACGCAACTCTTTATCCACAAATCGACACGAGCTTTCCAGGCTCAGTCCACAATACAAACAAATATTTTCTGATTAAATACTAGGTCCGTCCATAACCTATGCTGCTGCACGCATCGGGGAACGGTCGAACTCTCAAAGGTTTAATCGCCCTTGTTGATCCGCAGGCGAAAATAAATGCACTGCATACATATTTAATTCTAATCAATTTGATGGACAAAAGCTGTTTATGCTGATTACAATGGAACAAGCGTCAGGAAATAAAATTGCAAATGTTGATTGATTCATACGTTCATTAGTGATATTACATTGGCGTATCCAGGGGGTGATGGGAGTGTTTCTCAAACCCCCTTCCCCCCCCCCCTTTTTTTCGGGGGGGATTAATTTAATAGATTTTTACAAAACGTTGGAAAATGTGTAGGCCTAGTAGCTTTATAGAAGTTTACTTGATAAAAGAATTCAATATCTATGCTGCATGATGTACACGCGGCTTATTTCGATTGCGTTATTAAAGTGCCAAATAATCCGTCGAAGTGGCTAGCTCAGTCGATAGCATTATTTTAGACATGTGTGCATTTTGCAATGATTTCTTTGTTCGGTGCACTCTTTCATGGCTCGTCAAAGACTGGGCCAGTCTCTTACGAATTCGTACGTCAGTAAATTTCGTCAGGGTCTTCAAACGGAGAATGGGGGGGGGGGGGGGGGGGCTGGGGGTACACCTTCTCTACCCCATGCCTATACAGCCAACGCTGCCGCGGTCGCAGGGATCGCGTGCCAAAAGAAACATCAGATCCTTCCTGTTTTTGAAAGGTGTGGAAACCTTCCCATGCAGTATGCCTGATTTGATAAATGAGAGACAAATCCGAGGCTATGGTGCTGATTTTACCACCATCGTTTCCGTGTCATTGACAAAGTGTTAACAAACACAACGGCAGACGGATGCTCGGCGTTTATGGTCGTGAGGCAAAGAGGCCATGATAAATTGGAAGGGGTTCTTCTTCTTCAGGTGCCACACCAAAGTCTGACGTAGGCGACCATGCGTCTGAAACCCAACTTATCTCTAGTCCCCCCCCCCCCCCCTCTCCCCGATGATATCCACCACAGTAAAGCCAGTTGCCAGTGCCAGGCCTTTATAGAGTTTGGCCAACCCAGTTCGAGTTGGGCAAAATATGGCGAATACTGCTTTGTTGGGCACGCACAAAACTCCCACTGAGGGGGCAAAAGGAAACACCACTCTTACTAGGTTGATAGGAAGTGGATTTTTTTTTAGAAAGGCCACTGATCATGGTTGGGCACAGGGTTCTGTCTCTTCCCCTCTCTTGTTTTCTTTCTCTCTCCTCAACCTCTTTCTTGCCCGCCGTTCCATCTTCCGAAGGGGGGAGGCATCATTGTATGGCACGCCACAGCCGTCATAATTGGTCGAGTTTACAAAAAAGCAGTCGAGTTTACAAAAAAGCAGTCGAGTTTACAAAAAAGCAATCGAGTTTACAAAAAAGCAATCGAGTTTACAAAAAAGCAGTCGAGTTTCCAAAAAAAAGCAGTCGAGAAAAAAAAAAAGCAGTCGAGAAAAAAAAAGCAGTCGAGAAAAAAAAAGCAGTCGAGAAAAAAAAAGCAGTCGAGAAAAAAAAAGCAGTCGAGAAAAAAAAAGCAGTCGAGAAAAAAAAAGCAGTCGAGAAAAAAAAAAGCAGTCGAGAAAAAAAAAGCAGTCGAGAAAAAAAAAGCAGTCGAGAAAAAAAAAGCAGTCGAGAAAAAAAAAGCAGTCGAGAAAAAAAAAGCAGCAGAGAAAAAAAAGCTGCCGAGAAAGAAAAAAAAAGGGTAGCGTACGGTACTAAGGTGCCAAGGTACCGGGGCTAGCGGCCTCATGAATAAACATAAGTATATGACGTCACGAACTCGCCACGCCTACTCTACCCCTTACCATTAAATAGCGGGTATATATGTTAACGTTGTCGCCTCTATAATCTATTTTCGTTGTACGTACGGCCGTACCTACACCCCGACTATATATACCTACCTATATATCTACCTACCTACCTACCTACCTACGTCTCATTTTGAAGAACTTCAGTCATTAATTGTTCTCGCTCATAATTAGTAACTCCATATATATATCCTAGCTTGATAGCACCCCTCCATTAATAATATTGAGCAATAGAAATGTTAATTCCATCACTATCTCCATCATTTAAACTTGCTCGAACTTCATCCAGCTAGCTATCCTAGCACCCCCTCTATACAGCCTATAGCACCCCCTCCATTTAGCCTATCCATCTATCTCCATCATTTAAACTTGAACTACATCCATGGGTGTCGATCCCGGGGGGGATGGGGGGGATATATCCCCCCCCCCCCCAATATTTCAGGTGGGGGATGACCTGTACAATCATCCCCCCCAATAATTTACCATCGAAAGAAAAAAATCAAGAGAAAAATACATGATCAGAGCCCGATGAGAGTAGTTAATGGTTATTACTCGCAAGATGACCATCAATATACACATTTTGCTATCTCATTTTCATAATACATACGAAGTATATGAGACAACCGTATGAGACAAGAATAAATTGAATTCTCGCTCATACGGCTTCATCAGGAATTGATGAATTTATTCAATTTGTTCAATCAACAATATCATAGAAATGCAGTGCGCCAAATGCAGAGACGCAGCGTTAAAAAGCAACGAGCTAAATGTTAAGCGCGAAGCGCAAAAGTAGCAATCTTCAATGCACATCAAACAATCCTGGACAGTGTAAACATAGATGAACTCTGTGACGAATTCGTGATGAGATCGGAGACAAGGAAAAAGCAAGGATTTAGAGTCGAGAACGGTACAACGAACCGTCTTCTTTCTCTAATAATTTAAAGAAACGTCAAAGCTTCCGCGCTTCGCGTGGGAGGGGGGGGAACTGAATTCAGACAAGGATTAACAGTCGAGAATGGTACAACGAATCGTTTTCTTTCTTTAATAATCTAATGACACGTCAAAGCTTCCGCGCTTCGCGCGGTAGCGTTGAAACTGATTCAGACAAGGATTTAGAGTCGAGAACGGTTCAACGAATCGTCTTCTTCCTCTAAAATTTAATGAAACGTCAAAGCTTCTGCGCTTCGCGCGGGAGGGAACTGAATTCAGACAAGTTAAGAGTCGAGAATGGTACATCGAATTGTCTTCTTTCTTTAATAATCTAATGAAACGTCAGAGCTTTCGCGCTACGCGCGGAGGAAGTGGAAACTCCCCCTCCCTGCACCCAACCCCCATAGGTAGCGCGCTTCATGTGCTCACTACCGTCCCCCCCCTAAAATGAAATCCTGTCTACGCGCCTGGGGAGGGGGTGCAACCTGCCACACGCTTCTACCTCTTGGTTGCTTTGATCCATTGCCGAAAATATGTTGGCACCTATCATCCCCCCAACCACGGATACAAATCGACACCCTTGACTACATCCATGCTAGCACCTTCTCTATACAGCCTAGAGCGACCATTAAGCTTGCATGTTTTCAGACCTAGCTATTACGATAATGTGTATCTGTTCAACCTAGCTTGCACCAACGATATCCTGGCCCCTATATAGCAACAACTCCATAATATGTAGCTATTGGTATACGGGTAATTTAACAGAACCAATTTCATATATCTTTCATCAATTATATCTAGCTAGGTGAAGGATTTGAAATGTGATTTTAAAGATATTCTTTCATAATCATTAATACAGGATCATACATGCACTTTTCTTTTCCCTCTCAAAACTTACATTACCATACACCTCACAGGTTATCAGTTGAAAAAACGGGTCATCCCGGTAACAAAGTAATTTGCGTTCTAAAAAGTCAGAAAATCAGTAACTGAATAAGTGAAATTAGAGAAATATCTGAAAATTATTAACTAATTATGAATTTCTAAATATTACAAATTTGCAAAGTGATGACACTGCCTGGCTTCCACATTTTCTACATACCTATTCCAAATATACATATTCATGTTCAGCATGGATAATTTTGAATGGTTTTGAAAGACCTTGAATGGATCATACCGGTAACTGTTTTTATATTGTTGTCGAGTTTTCTCGAACTGATGTGTTTCATTTTTCCATTTTCATAGCAAGTAAGTTATTTTTAACTGGAGTATGTATTCATTAAGATATACTCATAATACTTTCAAAGCTTTGAATAATACCTCACACAAAAGTACACAGATTTTGCAAACGAGCACACTCCAGCACACACCCTAGGTTAATTAAGTCCAACATGTTATTTCACATACGGCAACATAACATTCTCATCATCTGCCCCTGTACTCTGGCACTCTTAGTCAACCGAAATTACAAAAATATAATGTTCAAGACTCCTCATAATCACTTGCCAGTTTTCAAATATGTAATTTATTGTATCAAACCTGTAACTGCCAACTACATGTATGTTTTATTTCCCTTCAAATTTTGTTGAATCTTACTTTGTCATACAGTCAACTCTGCTCAGTCAAGTAATCGTAAGTCAAAGGTTTTTAAAGTCCTGCTCTTTATTTTCCATTGCTTTTTTTTTTTTTACCTAAGTCAGATTTTGTCTAGGTGAAATCTATATTTTTTCTATAGTCCCAACGGATTCGATTATGACAGAGTGAAGTGTACATGTCACTAATTTTTTGAGAGTGAACGGAGAACAATTATTATTATCATTATTATTGATCTAGCAATGATGCAATTGATAGATCTTCACCTCACACCACCTTCTACACCATCTAGCCACGCACAATAAATATAAAGTAATATAAGGATTAAATCAATTTCAAATAATTGGATTATAAGTATTGTTTTATTTAAAAAACAATGTACAGAAAAAAAAACATGACTGCATAATTGTCTTAATTTTAAAGATACAGTACATGTATTAGGTGACTGATTTGCATGAATAAAATTCTATAAACGGAGTACACAAACATCAAATAGTAACATTTTTGTGGTGTTCGGAGTTGAACTAGCTACAAGCATATTTGAAGGTATATTGTCCCCCTTTTATTAGTTAGTGTAATTTTACAACCATTCATATTCCTCAAAAACCTGCAGATTTCATTGATTATGATCCTGCACCCAATTCTCACAATACATCTGAAGTGATTGCACCTGTTACGTGCATCATAACATGTGTTTCTATGATAAAGCCATCATTTTATTCTTTTTGTGTGTGCCTAATTGCCTTTACTATTTTCTCGGCTGCTTTTTTTTCTCGGCTGCTTTTTTTTTTCTCGACTGCTTTTTTTTTTCTCGACTGCTTTTTTTTTTCTCGACTGCTTTTTTTTTCTCGACTGCTTTTTTTTGTAAACTCGACTGCTTTTTTGTAAATTCGACTGCTTTTTTGTAAACTCGATTGCTTTTTTGTAAACTCGATTGCTTTTTTGTAAACTCGACTGCTTTTTTGTAAACTCGACTGCTTTTTTGTAAACTCGACTGCTTTTTTGTAAACTCGACTGCTTTTTTGTAAACTCGACCAATTATGACGGCTGTGGCGTGCCATATCATTGCATCTTACTGGTTGGGCGTGAAATTCATGCTAACAAGGCCACTGATTACGAGTGTTGTTGGAAAAACATGTTTTTAACGCTCATTTCCCCTCTCTCTCTCTTTCTTTATCTCTCATTTCTCTTTCTTCCCTCTTTTCCCCTCGCCGTTTTAATTGTCGTGGGGGCGGGGGGGGGGGCATCTTGGCATCTTACTAGGCATTCTGGAAGGATTGTGAAATACATTTTAACGATACAAATCTTTAAAATGCTTTTCATATCCACCGGGTCCTTACATTTTTCATTTCTAGTCCCTTCCTCCTCTTTGTTCTCTTATCTTTTCTCCTCTATTTCCAGCCGCTAGTTTCCAGGGGGATGTGAGCCTGTGAGGACATGTGCTTTCTAATCTAAAATTGCAAATATCATACATGCACAAAATGCCGCTAAATTTGTCATTATAAATGGTGCCGAATGCTTTAGTCTGCACGCGTATGATTTCCTGATTACCCGCCCTAGAAACATACACTGGAAGGCAATACATAATTATGCCACATCTCAAATTGGAAAAGTCATCTTAATTTCACGACGATATGCCCGTGGAGTAAATCCCAACCAGCTTTAAAGGTCACCGCGATGTAGAAAATTAACCCGTTTTAATCAACAGATTTTCCATACCAGATCAAGTAGTCATGAGAAAAAATTCCCCCTACAGATGATGTGTCATTCATAAACCTCAAACGATAAAAAATAATATATATTTATATATATATATTATCTAGACCAGTTATTTTCTTTCAATAGTCACATTTTCTCAGATAGAGATGTACGTGTTGAAGATAAACTCCGATATAGAAAATTACCCCGTTTAAATCAGCCAGATTTTCCATTACAGATCAAACAGTCATGATCAATATTCCCCCCCAAAAGGATGGTGTTTATCTTCAAGATCTAGACCAGTTATTTTCTTTAAATATTCACGATCTGCTCACTCAGAGATGTTAATGTTAAAGATAGACACCGATGTAGAAAATTGGCCCGTTTATTACACCCAGACTTTCCGATCTAACCAGCATGAGTAATATTTTACTCAAAGCACGAGGTGTTATTTATACACCTCTTAAATTTTTAAATTGTAATACTCATGATTCTCTCTTCTCAGACTGAGATATGGATGAGAATGTCTTATTTTTGGAAGGAAGAAACTTTAAAAGTAGACTGCCATATCAGAACTAAACCCGTTTTAATCAGGAATGTCTTTTTTGGGAACTTATATATACCATTTCAATACAGCCATTTATGTGCAGGATTCTACCCTCCCCCCCCCCCCTTCCCTCATCGGAAGATATGTTATCGATAAAAATCCAAACGTTTCAAAGTTAATCATTATAGGCCTAATCTTCCTAATCTTCAAGATATATTACACTTTTTTCCTTAATCTAAAGTAGTCATAATCTTCTCAGATTGAAGTGTAATAATAATGTTTTATTCATAAAAGGCAAATACATCAAAGATAAATATTAATGTAGAAAGTTAACCTGTTTTTTATCATCTTGATTTAATAATAACTTTAATGGTAATAGTGATAATAATAATGTTAATAACACTGATGATAATAATGATAATAACAATTAATAATGATAATAATTAAAAATGTGGGTTTATATAGCGCTCAATATTATCGTTATACGCACTTCAGAGGTATATTTTCACGTTGATGTTTTATTTATGGAGGCTTCGGAGATAGAGCCCGATGTAAGAAAGTATCATGTCGTAATCTGCCTGAGATTTCTTGCTAGATCAAGTAGTCATGAACGAGATCAACTCTGACAACATGAAATATTCATTCTGATGTATTATTCATTGAAGGAAAACGATTGAATGTGAATGCTATTCACGATATTTTCCTCTTTTTTTACCTTCAATTGGAAATGTGAAATAAAACCTGCATGAATTGTTCCTCTTAAAAAAAAAATTAAAAAAAAAACATTGCTAGATGGTGATGATCATGATCTCAATAATAATAATAAGAAGAACAACAACAAAAACAACAATAACAACAACGACAACATCTACAACAACAATTATAGTAATAACTATAATAGCAACAAAATATTGATGCTCAAGAATCCGTCCCAGGGGATGCGTAAGGCGCCTTCCGAATAGTGTTATTTCCCCTGGCTTTAGCCCAGCTCCCCTAAGGCGCTATAAACATTCAAGGAAAAACATTCTTCACAGGACCCCATTTCCTACACTTGAGTGGAGATTGGCAAATGTAGATTAATGTTTTGCCAAAGGGACATTAATGCCACTGCGGGACTTGAACCGCCATACGTCATATCGAAATGCGTCATTCCAATGTTCGTACGTTTCAATAAATGGTGGACAAGGCTATTGAAAGTTGCTAGGGTCTTCTCGATGGAGTTGAGGCGAGAAAGGAAAAGTTAAATAAGATTTATTCAGGGGCTCATATATAATTCCCGATGTATCGTAAGTACATGTCCTATATTTTGTAAGTGTTCCATCCATGATTTCAGATAAAGTTTAGAGTAAAATATGTCTGAAGGGAACGCCAAATGGAGGCTACCGAAAATCTCTGTCTAAACCGAAGCGCACCGCAAATGCACTCTGAATGAGGTTTTTGCTCAAATTCGTGCTCACAAACCTGTCTTCTTTTTTCAAATGTACTTGATAGGCGAGAAATCAACATCCTGCCCAGAGGGGGAAAAAATTGTTTTTCCTCAAAATTTGTTAAAGCTAAAGACCAGTTATGGTCATGCGATTGCATTGTGAAAGAAACGTTGTGAAATCGATCAGAAAAGGTTGATCATCTAGCATAGAGGTACTGCAAGGTTCTGGAATCATCAAAATGATAAGAAATTAGGCCAAGTCTTCATAAAGTTAGAAGCACTGTACACAGAAAGATGTATAAGGGACTACACACACGTGCGCGACA
The DNA here is from genome assembly GCA_035222895.1 of Strongylocentrotus droebachiensis. Classification (NCBI taxonomy): domain Eukaryota; kingdom Metazoa; phylum Echinodermata; class Echinoidea; order Camarodonta; family Strongylocentrotidae; genus Strongylocentrotus; species Strongylocentrotus droebachiensis. Next base: position 562,610 of record JAVYIG010000291.1, on the reverse strand, counting down.
CGTGCATTTCATATCTCTCAACAGGCAAGATATACACTAATTTACCAAATATATCAATTAGTAGGCGGTTTCCCGTCAACATTTTTATCATCATGTAATATTCAAAACATATTCTTTCACATGATTGGTAATAAGAGCTTCCATTTCATTTTTTGAAATTGGAGCGTTTCCAATACTGGTCTTTATCTTTAATATTTATTATACTTTATAGCAGCTTATTATTGCTAATATCTCATTATTTGTAGAGTGGTTACTCAGGACAAGACTTCCCATTAACAACAAAGTTATTTATACCCTTACTAAGTTTTGTATTTATTTAAACGTGTGAAAAAATGATTTGTCCCGATATATGTTTCTTGAGAATGTGACATATTAAAGTTAACATGTAAAGGTATTAAAACAAAGGACCTACTTCAAACAGTTCACCTTTCATTCCTAAGTTACGAAAAAAAAAATCAAATTATCAAGGGGTATGAATAATTTGGTTGTTAACTCTAGATGCCCTACCAAACCAACCTGACGTAGGTTTTAAATTTAAGATATTCTTGGAAAATAATACTTAATATTAACAGTTTTATGTACGGGCCTTGTGACTTTTAGCTCCTTTCACATCGGATCTGCGTAGAGTTGCGTAGTGGCGTACAAAGTACGCCGAAAATTAGGCTGCGTATTCATGAAAAAAAAGGGCACAGGTAGGATCTAGAACGCCTTTATAAGCTTTTACTGCATCGTCGGACTGACGTCTGGTAGCGTACTTTTGCGTCGACATGACATTCAAGTAGCGTGGTGTTGCGTAAGCTTGCGTACAAAAAGTGTCTACGCCGAAAGTACGCAAACAAATTAAACATGTTAACTTTTTTGTGTCCATCCCGCGTACCCTTTTGCATCCCTCAACGTATAGTTACGTAGGGCAGCGTAGGGCAGCATAGGGCATCGTACTCTCGACATAGTCCGAAAGCAACACTACGCAACATTTACGTATGGCCTGGTGTGAAAGGGGCCCGCAGGTTTTTTTTTCTCCGAGCAGGTAAACGTCCTTTCTTATAGCCTCCCAAGCGAGGTGGACACTTCTTTTTAAGTTCACCGACATCATGAATAAAGTTAATGCGGCGACGGTGCATTTCTTTTGATCTTCCGAACTGCTTAACGAAGCTCATCAAGTTGAACATCATAACCTTGAATATATCAAGATTTTCTCGTGAGCACGAAATGTAATTTTCACATCTCCATTTAATTATCTCATTAAAAAGGTGAACATTAACATACTCCAAAAATATAATCTGACGCCTGCACTTTGCCATTCACTGCAAAAAGCGGAAGAGAAAGAAGTTTTTCTGGACAAAGTGAAGGGAAAAGTAGGGGGGGGGGGGAAAGGAGAAAATTTGTGGAAGGAAAGTGAAGCTCATCATTGACAGATTAATTGGCGCGGCGGATACGTGGAGTGCTCCATCGCACACCATTAACGGAGGGCGGAATTTCCGTTCGTAGTCATAGCGACGCCTAGTTTTTCTTCTCCCGCCAAAACCCCGCTGCCGTCTGGGTGCGGGTTAAAGATTAACTCATACATCATTGGCGAAGAACTTCTTCAAGAGGTTTTTGAAATGGCGGGGGGGGGGGGCGGGCGGTAGGTGCACGATTAGGCTCATCAATTTGAATTGGATGAGATGATAAGGGAACCTTTGCGTTGTCTCGTTGGGTCGTGATAGGATGTCTTTTGGGAGTTGGACGAAAATGCATCTCCCTTCACGCCGGAAAACATAGACAATTTGTTACGATTAAGGACGAAAGGATATAAAGGAGAGTGCTTTTTAAAAGCAGATTCATTGCATTGCCATTGGCAAAGCATCGGGACTTTCGGTGTCCGAATATTGCGGAGTAACTTTTTTTTTTCCTTTTCACTTTCATCGTATAGCACATTCTACAGTAACTCCAAGTCTGTAAAGTTTAATGGTGAAGGAATTTTATTAAAGAAGGAGAGCAAAACGAAATAAAACAGTGCAAAAGCTAGAGAAAAGCATGATCATAGATAAAATAAATTAAGAATTATAAGTATTCAGTATTAGTGATTTTACTCTCCTTTATAGACATTGAGAGAAGGACTACATTTGATATGTCAAGGTTAGTCATTCAAATTGTGGGGTCTTTGTAACAAAATAGATTTGTAGCTACATTTATATTTAGTTCTTTTCAACGGTCAGTAAAACTGTAGCACTCAGTGCATTCAGAATGTTCAAGGAATAGATTCGTCAAGGTACTGTACCTACGTACTACACCTGGTAGTAAATGTCTGGCAAACGAAGATAAATGTCGTGTCAAAGGACGTAAACCTGATTGCATTGTAAGGTTTAAAGATGTGCCTACGTGCACAATCACGCCAGAAAAGTTTACGAGGGGTAAAGTTTGGAGTAACGAGATCTTTAGAAGAAGCGACTTCTTGATGATTGGTGCTAGGTGTCGTGATGGTAGTCCAGACACGACCCTGATGGCTTGAGTTAAATTCCTTTCCAATAAATACTATGTGGGTCTAGACATTAAAAGGGTACAGGAATTTTGGAGAGTCACCCCTGTTACTCCTTTGATAAACAGTAAGTCAACAAGGCCATCCCAAACATGCCAACGTTGGTACGCCATTGCTAATAACTAGAGGGATAATTCCTTGCGCCTTCTCTTGGATTTAGCAAACAAACATTCGAGGACACCCCTTCTCTGATCCCTTGATACACCCTTTCCTTCTCAGGCAATCTCAACGGAAGCAACTTCTTCAAGATCGATGTACGGTGTCGTGCTGATCATCATGACACGACCATGATGTCTTGAGTCAAATTCCTTTTCAATAAACACGCCGGACGTGAGGGCTATTAGCGGCCGCTGGTAAATCAAAAGGCCCGCTAACATTGGTAAGCGACCAGGTTTATCGCAAAGAGAGACACTTCAGAAAAATTCAAGAAAACACATGACGCAACGACTAGAGGGTGTTTATAACGAGCAAGAGAGTGATTTGATCCACTTGGACATTAACGGCACTTTAAGGAAACTTTGCTCTACTTTTCCATGAAACGGATAACGCCATATTTCTGTTGATTGGTATAAACATCATAAAGACAGGTGATAGATCTGCCGTCATTAATTATGGTACATTGAATTAACATCCTAGAATAAGTTAATCCTATTTTTCAACTTACAAACAAAGATTTGTAACATCAAAACATGAATAATGAATATAGATGAAAGAAAATGCAATATTAACTCTTGTAATAATCTAGAGCTAGCCCTAAGTTCTGACAGTGGAACGGTATCTTCGACAGTAACTGGTCTAAAACAATTGTAAATAATCTTATTTATTACGAAGGAGGTGCGTTGCTTTGACCAACAAAATAATAACCAAAAAGTACTGCAAATAATTGTCATGAAATGTTCAACTCACGTTTTTACAAGTACAAGACCGTTAAGCTCGTAAGTGGAATACACCAGGCGCCATTCAAATTTTGTTGACGTACGTCGGCCTCTGTAGCAGATGTGGTCTTTTTTTATTGAAATGATTTTTATTTCTCATGCAAAACGTAATACAAAAATAATTATATCACAACAAATATGCAATAAAACGATAAATATAGTGGAAATAGCACGAGAAAAGAGGAACTAACTTGAAGCAGAGCTTGTTGAAGTGTTAGTTCCTCAGATGCAAATTTTACAATAAAACATGAACAAAGTATGCTTATAGATCAATAAATAGAAAATATGTAGCTAGGAAGAAGGTAAAAAAGAAGAAAAAAAATGAGGAAGAAAAAGAAAAGAAAAAGAAAAAAAAAATGAATGGAGGAAAATAGGAGAAGACAAAAACAAAAGCTCTAGAAAAGGGAGATTGAGAAAGAAATTGAGTCGAGACGAGAGTCAAACAAACCGAGATTCTATCATGTACATCTATATGTGTCTAAAAGTTTAGTCTTTAACTTTTTGTTTAAATGGCATCGTAAGAACAAAGTTCCTGTGAAATGAACATTGCTAAAATCATTTTAAATCCTGCACGCGGGCTTTAACGCCTTCCCAGGCTCGATTAGCGCAAGCAATGACGCAATCAAAACGACGCCTCGTGTGCACCGGGTATAAGTTCCATGCTGTGACGCGCTCATTTACGTCATTACCATGGTTGCCGAATCTCACCTTTAATGCAGCAAATCTCAAACCGGTTTTCTGCCGTGTAACAAAAGAAAAGAAACAGAGAGTTAAAAATAATCTTGGAAATCGTCCTTGATTTTGTCTGGCCTGAGGATGGATTGTCTAACTCTGATTTCGGACCCAAGAGTGAGCCTATTCGTTACATCTTCCATCTTCGTGTCCTTGAAAAATAAGGACCTCGAGACATATTCCCAAATGTGTGTGTAATTCAAGCTTACAAGGGGCGTACATGAGGTGAACATGGCCGCTAGCTTTTCCTATTTAACAAAGGATATTGAACATAGCAGCCTTGAAGGCGGGTCAATTATCCTAGCAGGGCAACAACCCATGAGACCAACATTCTGGTTCTGGTTACGATTATAAAATATACAATACAAACATCATAACACATAAAGATACAGAACACTAAAATATCTTACAAGGACTATTCTATAAGATAAACAAAATATTACAATTAAAATGGTCTCAAATCTACACCACTTGCCCTTCCCACCCCCTAGCTTATTTCATTTTCAGTTTTATTGAAGATTCTATTTTCAGACAATAACATGTAATTATAAGACATATTACGGTTAAACTTTTAGGCTTCACAACATATTTAATACTTTCCAGGCATTCGTTTTTAATTACTTCTTAACAAATCCAAAGTTATCTAATGTTCGAACATTAAGTTTCTCGAGACCAAAGGCCCGCGAGAGAAAATCATAAAAACAAACAAAGAATATATAGAAAAAAGCAGAAAGTGCTTAAAGTCTGCGAGACTTGGCGATTTACGGCCCACAAGACCAACAAAACAACAAACTACATAAAGAGAAATATTCTGTCTAATGAGTTAGCGCTCTAGGGCCGGCTGTCTAGTGAATCCTAAACACAGCTTTCAGAAGGCCGAAGAGATGGTAATTGTCTATCCCGTGGTCTGCCGGTTTAGCGAATCCTAAGAAAAGTTGTAAGAAGTCCTGCGAGACCGACATCTCGTGCGCGTTCGGTCTTTTGGATTGTTGGTAATGTGAGGCGTCTGTTTCGTGAGCCATAGCCCTTTCGTGCCGGTCTAGTTACTAGAATCTTTTCACCATCGTGATAATGATAATCCATAAGCATCGTGTGTCCCTCATTGCGTAATGAATATGAGCTCAATTGCTCTGGTGAGTAACGGTTCGTCACGCAAACGTTTGCTTTTCATTTTATTCATGATTCATACAGCGTCTTGTCCTGTTATTCATAGATTGAATTGATATATGATCAAAGTGTAGAATTCAGAAAATGCCTTTCCCTTGCCTTTTCTACGTCATGTTCGTGGAGTATGCTTCTTATCTCAAAGAGTTTCATTTTAATGGAAAAGATAAAGCGAGTCAATTTGCGACGATAAGTGTTATGGTCTTCCATCATAAAGGCAACTTTGAAATGACAGAACTAGGGCGAAGAGAATTTTGAAGCCTAATATGGACGAGCATTAACCACATGTTGCACCCTTTACCCTTCCCCCATTTACTTGCTCTTATCTCTTACTCTCTCTCTCTCTCACACACACTTTAAAAAAAAAAACAATTTTGTTTTATTTCTCCAAATGTGTAATACAAACCATAACATACAATTGAATAAAATAAACTCTCACTCTCTACCCCCCTCACACACGTACACTACACACAACCACACTGTCTATTTGTCTCTCCCTCTCACACAGACACGCTCCTTCACACACACACACACACCCACACGTACACGTTCATGGTGTAAAACGGGGAACATGTGGTGAACCATACAAACCGATGACTCTTTTTCTTAAAGGATATACGACAAAATAAAGATGTTTTCAGATCACAATTAATGTTATAAGTATTTTATTTGGTCGTTGAGACTTCTATTTTAAACTTTGAAAAAATCGAGGACCTCTCATACTTTCATTTAAACTAAGGACACACATAACTTCAGGTACTCCTTATTATTTTCTTTGAGGACCGAGGACACACCCACTTATAAGCGATTTCCCCATGGAAATCGAGGACACATACTGTATATAGCTTTTTATGAGCTGGCTATTATTTTTCCACTGAAACCGAGGACAAACACATTCTGTATAACATATCAATTGAGACAAGGACACCACACTGTATAATATTCCCCCATGAGGACCGAGGACACATTTCTGTACTAAAATACCAAGTGAACCGAGGACACATACCTCATAAATTCCGCTAGGAACTGAGGACCTACATTGTATGGTGTATAAGCTTTGCTACGGAACCGAGGACACATGCTTTACTAACTTCTTCAGTGAACCGAGGACATACCTCATAAATTCTGCTGGGAACCGAGGACCGTTGCTGTATCAGTTTTATTAAGGAACCGAGGATACATACTGTTACAATGTCCTAGTACCGAGGACACATAATTTATTGAAATCCATAGGAAACGAGGACACTATATGTATTTTTGTATAAGTCTTGTATTACCTTTTCCTTAGAAACTGAGGACACATACTGTAGGCCTACTTTAACATTCCTTGGGAACCGAGGACAATTACTTATCAATTTTCAAAGGGCTCAGAAAACATATATTTTGTTGATTTTCCTAGTGACATACAGTACTTTTATGTCCAAAGGTAACCGACGAGAGGTATTGTATTAATTTGCCATTGGAAGCAAGGGTTTCTAATTAAGACAGGTCAATGAGGTCATATGATAAAATGTGATGCTAACTTTAAAACAAAATTTCCTAAGACATCTGAAAATGTTGACCCATAAACAAATTCAGGTATAAATATTTGAATGAATATGAAACCAATGAGCACGTTAATCTAACCGTCGTCACTGATTTTCATTGTGCATTTGTGTTAAATAAAGAAGAAATAATTATTTTTTTGTCTTGTTTCTCTGTCTCTTCTATATCAATACATGCACATATTAAAAATTGAGGTATTTACTACTCACTCATCATCTCGACACTCTCATGACAATTTATCCAAGATGTCAGACTTCAGATATCACAAGCCAGTGCTACAATTCACTCAAAGTCGTGCAGTACTGGTGTAGGCCCTTACAAGATTTTGTTTAAGGGGGGGGGGGATTCCCTCTTATTGTACCCTGGTATAACGGCAAGGTTAGGACCCTCCCCCCTTTTTTTGTCTTTGCGTGATTGTCTAATCGGCCTGGTTAACGGTTCTACAGTGATAATAGTTCTGACGACACAACCTTAGAAAACAGTTTAAAACATTAGTCATACAGTATTTTACGTTTCTTTATAACAATTGAAACAACCATTTAATCAAAAAAAGTTAAACACAATGGAACACTTAAAAGGGTAACAAAATGGTATTGGTAACACAATTCACAGGATTATCATGGTCCTACAGTAATTGCCCTCATACTACCAATCAATTGAAACCCCAAATCTTTATCAACGATAATAAATTATACCTGCGGAATGTAAACTACAAAACGAACAAGGTTCTTGAAAACTTGGTAGTTGGTCATGAATAGAAAAGACGGCTTCATCTCTGTTTATCATGTCAGAATGCTGCCTCAATGTTACACGATCTTCAGGTACATGTATAACATTATCATGTAACGACATTAAGATGAGCCCCTCAGATACAATCAAATTATTATACATAAGAGGTACCAGATCAAGACACTTTTAAAACAAACAAGACTTGTAAAAAAATTTAAATCCCAAAGAAGATCGTTTGATCTTCAAGTACATTAATAACATTCTCATGTAACGACATTAAGATACAGCCAATGTAAGCCTTTCAGATGCAATCATATAATTATACATAAGAGGTAACAACTCAAGGCTATTTTAAAACAAACAAAACTTTTAACATCTTTGAAATGCCGAAGAAGTTTTTGAATTGTAAAAGTAATAGCTTAACAGTTGAATACACAAACTACATGTGTACTAATAATATGCATATATAATAGCGCATAATATAAAGGATCGTTATTTGCTTTACATATAGATACAAAAAGCATACAAAAGATGCAAGAAATATTAAAACTAATAAACCAAGGAAAAGTTATCAAACATTAATTATAAACAGCCTCTACGCACTTTCCAAAGCAAACTGAATAAAAAAGATAGAAAAAATAAACATATCCTTCAATTTGATAACAGAAATAGGATTACTGTAAGAACAGAAGAGTAATATAATTTTAATATGGGATATAAAACAAATGTCATAGCTGAAATTATATTGAATAATTAAATAACATTTACTGAAAAACGTATATTTTAGAAGATTTTTGAGTGATTAGAGAGAACCGGCTTCACGGCTGTATTGTAGGAGACTGTTCCAAAGGGAAATGGCCTTTACACTGAATATGCAGTTACCATAGTACTTAGTCTGGGATTTCGGGAGTTGAAGAAGATTGTGCTGTTGGGATATCAAGGCATTTGGAAAGGTTTCGTATAAGGGTGCATTAGATTCTGAATATAGGAAGGAGCCTGTTCTCTTAGAGACTTACAGGTGAGTAGGAAAATTAATAAACAAGCAACGTAATAAAAGAATATATCCTAGGATTGTTATTGCAACCATGTGAATAATATTAAAAGGCAAGTGACCATGTGGTATGTCTAGGCTATGTATCTTTATCATTATACATGTACTGTACAATTATGATATAAACTGGATGCTCCATTCATCTACATTTTGGTGTAAGCGGCATTTGATTTGAGTCATTGGCTTTGAAGAGAAAATACATATATACAGTGCGTCCCAGAAAAAACGAAACCGAGAATTATCGATGTTTTATCATAACTTAATCACATTTATAATTAATAAATGACACATATTTAGAAAGCTTAGATCCTCCTCTTTCATTTGACGCAACTCATTTTGATGCATATTTCACGCATGAGTGATTAAAATCAATTTGAAGAGAGTAAAACCAAAAGTCATTTGGCGGACGATATCTGAATTTCTAACAGAAAATCACATTTCTAGAAGGTTGAGTTTCTGCCCTTTCAAATGACACCTCAATCAGGAAAAATGAGCAAGGAATGACAAAGTTCTGTTTGTTTTAAGTAGCCCTTACATTTTCATAATTTTAGCAAACAAATTCGTTTTCACTGGCTGCCTGCCGTAGCAAAAAGCAGAATTGACAAAAGACTTAACTTCGTTTCGTTGACAATCAGCCATGCATGAAGTCTTTCGTCTATGGCTGATTGTCAACGAAATGGAGTTAAGTCTTTTGTTAATTTCGTTTGTTGATACGGCAGGCAGCCAGTGAAAACGAATTCGTTTAATCAAATTATGGAAATGCAAGCACTACTTTAAACAAACAGAACTTTGTTATTCCTAGCTCATTTTTCCTGATTGAGGTGTCATTTGAAAGGGCAAAAACTCAACCTTCTAGAAATGCGATTTTCTGTTAGAAATTCAGATATCGTCCGCCAAATGACTTTTTGTTTTACTCTCTTCAAATTGATTTTAATCACTCATGCGTGAAATATGCATTATTATGAGTTGCATCAACTGAAAGAGGAGGATCTAAGCTTTTCAAATATGTGTCATTTATCAATTATAATTGTGATTAAGTTATGATAAAACATCGATAATTATCGGTTTCGTTTTATCTGGGACGCACTGTATATATTTATGATATATATATTAAATGTTTACTAGGTCAACAAACTCATGTGGCATTGATAGAATTCCTTTTCATGGAAAAACTTGAAAGCAACCACTCTTTGACTTGTACAACTTAATCGCTTATTTTCTACATAACTACCTAATCAAACAAGTAACTTTTAAAAACAAATTTAGAAAATAATCTGTACAACTGTAACAATTATTAGAGTTTCATTTGTAGATAAGGTATCATAAACTTCTTAAGGGTTTGTTTTTGTTTGTTCTTGTTGTGAGGGAGGGGAACTGGTACAAATAACTGCATCCAGTGAAAGATAAGAAGAAAGGAAGTCATTTGCAAAACAGAGAGGTTCTTTCAAAAGGTTCTGGGTGAGTACATTCAACTCCAGTTTGAAAAAAGGGCAACAAAATACTTGTAAGACAATCAAATTATTATCTCAATGCTTTATGAGACCTACAAGGAATTGTCTCTAACAATGCCATCAACATTTGTTTAATGATGTGTGTACTACTTATAGAAGTGTACTAATGAAATATTCATTACAAGAAATGCTCGCTTCTACCTGACAAGGTGAGATAAATGTCACTTTCTGGGAGTTCAATTATTATATGATCATGTAACAAATAATGAATATCACAAATTTAATACTTTGCATATTTAAGAAGAGTTTTTTTTATTATTTCGCATATAATCTTTGATATTGCGCCATGTACGGGCATTAAGTACAGGATACTTGCTCTTCAATTCTTTGATTTCCAACTTTCCTGGTAGGCGAAGTGCTAGGACACAACCTAAGGTTCTTATAGCTCTGATCTCAACTTCATTCCACTTGCGTTTTTATGTAAGGGAGGTACTTCGTTTTGTGCAGGATGAAACGGCATCTGAATGAAACATGAGCATAACAGATAAAAAAAGAAACAGAAATGGTAGTTAAAAATTGGACATTAATTAGCTGATTTTTAAACTGAAATTAGCTTAAAGGCGAAATATATGGAATTTAAGTGTGCACGATTTTTTTTTCTAAATTTCGCCTGAAGCACATCATCAATCTCAGGCTAAAGGCCTTGCACAAGATAATGATAGTTAATATATGTGATTACATGACATGTGACACTTTCCTCTCCCATATTTGATGCGTTTTCTAGGTTCTCTACTGATTTTATTTGTCTTTCTAAAATTAAAAAATGCTAACAATTGTTTAAAAGCACTAGACGTGTAGACAAAAAACAACTAACACCAGAAGCTTTTCGTGGGAAAACAATGATAAAATTTGCTCTTTTAGCTCACCTGGGCAGCAAGCCCAAAATGCCTCCATTAGTCTGATACAATTGTTTGCAAACTTTGACGACCTTGGAAAATAATGTACTGGTGTTTTACTTCTTTAAAATGGGGAATCAACTCACGAGATTTTTGACGTTTTGGTTTATTTCGTTTCACTGCAAGTTGCCTCGTCTGATGTCTCTGTGTAGTTTCTTCAATGAAGTCTGCAAAAAAAACATGTCATTCAATGGTGTGATTAAAGAGAGCACGAAATTATCAATCCATGTATGATACAGTATTCAATTATTTTTTGTTTATTAGTTAGGAGAAAATTAAACCTAAAATCATAGATGCTCTCAAAGTAAATGCAAACAAGTTTACAATGAGAGTGAAACCCAAAAGTTATTTTATAATGATTTGCTATTCGATTTTTTTTTTCTTCTTGTTCATTGCTGTAGAAGTATCAAATTGGCAACACTTTTCATGACAATTTCGTGAGAAAAATGTGTATATACTTGTTAAATAGAGGGTCAACTCTTGACCTGTTTCAAGAGAAATGGAAGTCAGCCAATGAAACTCCTACAAATCTTTCAGACTGTATTGGTTAAATGTCAAATACATGTACATTTAAATGTATAACGTAGAAAATGAATCAACCTTGGTGACTAAAGTAACCTCAGTGACACCACCATTTAGAGAGGCATAATTGAAATAAAAAAGAAGGCATTGTAATTGTTGACATCTGATCCATAACATTAACAAAAACAGCAGCATACATGTTCACCTACCAACATCATCAGAGCTGGAGGCAGCCTCATCATCAACAGTAGCCGATACACCAACAGCTGCCCCAGGGTCATTGCTCTCTTTGATGAACACATCCAAGGCTTCTAGCGATTTTCCCCTTTGTGCTGCAAGTTTGTCCCTTTCCATGAGGAGAAAGATCCTGGACAACAGGGTAACCTGCAGTACTGGGTCTGGTAGTTGGTTATATTCTTTGTGCACTGTTATATTGTACCCCATGAAACCTGCAAGAAGTTCAATCTGATCTGGTCTCAGAGCCAAAAGCTGTGCTGCAGTAGCGACCTGTTTCCTGAACACTTTTGAGCAGGGGGAATGTGGGTTCTTCAGCCCAGCTTCGGTAGATATTTTCCTCATACAGTCTGATCCTCTGATGTGTCCATTACTCTGGTAATTTGCCCTAGCAAACACATACTCATTGGTTTCTGTTACAAGTTTTTCTCTGGCTACAATGTGGATTTCCAATCTCTCCTTCAATGTTGATGTGAGCAAGATAGGCACATGCCTCCCTTCTTTCCCTGTCACTTCCACAACATCCATCATTCTACATAGGCTTTGTTCCATCTTTGAGAGCTGTTCGTACTCCTCGTACTGTCTCTGTTCCGTGGCCTTACAGCTTCGCCTGTACTCTGCTATTTTCATCTTTGAGACTTGTCCGGCCCTTCTGCAGTTGAACATCATAAGCTCACAAAGAAGAACTTCATTCAAATTGTCCCAGGCTTTGTTACTGATGCTCTCATCTTGGCACATCTTCAGTGTGTTTATTTGCTCACTTCCTTTGGCTTCTAGGTAGTTCCTCATTTTCACAACATCCTCATTTGTGGGCAGAACCTCTAGGTCGACCTTCTTCGCTTCACAAAGTGTGCGTAGGGCATGTTTTGATACAAAAACATTCCAGTTGGAATCGCACAGGAACAGGAAGTCAACTGCTTCGCTGACACCAGATTTGTCTCCTCCCTCAAGGGCGACGCTTTTCAAGATGACTGCCAATTTCTTCAACGAATGCCCAAGTTTGCGGGCCAAAGATGGAATTTTGTAGAAATGTGTCTTTTCATCATACTCAGCAACACCATGCACTGCTTTACAAACTTCCTGAAACTTGCTGGGACGGAGGAAATCTTGAAGAGATGCATTCCGTTTGCCAGCTTGCTTTCTAAGCTGCAATAAGAGCCTCCCTAATCCTCGTAAGTTTGCACGGATGTAATTGTGCTGGTCCTTCAAGACCTTGTCACGGCCAACTGTCATGTACTCTCGCTTTGCAAATTCCTGGAGCAGTAGGTCACTTTTGCAAACTTGAAACACTTGGTCCCTCTTCATGTCATTGAATAATTCATTCACAGCCTGACTTATTCCGTTTGGGGGTGCCTTCAATAGATCACTATGTCGCACAATTCCGTTCCTCTTCCCTTCTACCTTGACCGGCTTTTCTTGACACTCATGCCTCCATAGATCTCGGCGAAGATAGTATCCAAAACAGTATGGGCAGGGGCCGTATTTGTTAGGATCTGCCTGGTTTGATGGACGATATACAACTATGAGACTGCCACTCCTTTTTCTGAACACTTCACAATTGTGACGATGATTTCCCATATTACGAAGCCTCTTGAGATGTTGCTGTCTAGCTGTTCCTGTGAGTGACATAACTTTATTGACTTCAGTCTCTTCTGCATGCTTATTCTCCAAGTGTCTTGGAAGTTCGGAGAAGAGGCCAGAACAGTAGTAACAACATTGCTTTTTACTTTTATGCCCTGCACTCAAATTTTTCATTACTGTTATATCATGTGACTTAGCCCTTTCAAATAAAGTACTAGTAGATGTTACATCATCACTCGGTGTTGGTATGTTCTCTCTTGTGTCATAATTCTTTGTTTTTGTTACAGTTTGAGACACATCACCCCTTGAAATCACTGGTGTCTTCGTTTCTGAGTAGGTGGAACCAACTGGATTTCTAGGCAAATGGTTGGAAAGTAGCAAATGCTCACTGTCACTTCCAGACTCACTGGCGGACTGAGGTGCATACTCACTGTCACTGTCTGTCTCGCTGTCTGTCTCACTGTTTGTCTCACTGTCTGTCTCACTGTCTGTCTCACTGTCTGTCTCACTGTCTGTCTTGCTGTCTATTTCGCTGTCGGACTGAGGTGTATAATCACTGCTACTGTCTGTCTCATTGTTTGACAGAGGTGCATACTTGCTGTCACTGTTGCTACCAATGCTACTGAGAGATAATGCATGGACGTCCCCTGGAATCGGAATGGGACTGCCAATAGGTACCCAAACTGAGGAAGACTCGACCCCATCGTATCCATCAGATACGTTATCAGCATCATCCTTGACTACCATGCCGTCTGTAGATGACTGAACAATATCGCCCATAACAATCATGCCCTCTGCAAATGTCTCAACGGCATCTTCAATGCTGGTTATGACCTCTGTAAACTGCTCAACAGCATCGCCTTTGACCAACATGACCTCTGTAGACCGCTTGACAGCATCGCCCTTTACCGTCATGACCTCTGTATACTGATCGACAGCATCGCCTTTGGCCAGCATGCTTTGTGCGGACAGACCAACAGAATTTTCCTTGGCCATCTTGCCTTCTTTAGGAGACTCAGTAGGATCAGCTCTAACCTAAATTTAACAAGGAGTAGGAAAACAAGACAACAAAATCTAGTTTAATTACACGTTTCATCTAAACAGGTAGATGTTTTCACATATGACAGGTGAACATATTATCTGCATACTTAATACATGAAATATCTTTAAAACACACAAATAACCCCATTATTTATGCCTGTTAAGCAGTCCACATAATTATAATAATTAGCCTCTAGATGCCTCGACCCAAGATAGTATCACCTTTATCCATCTGAGATTTATTTAGGTGACCAACACAAGCATGTAACTTGTTGAATTGGGATACCCTAAAGGTGAATTGTCCCTTTTAAAAGCAAAAGTAAAATATTGTGCAAATTAAAATTATTTTTTTCCAGGTGTGTGTGGTGATGAAGCATTTCATTCACCTGCTATTATCCTTTGTAGTTCAATTGCCAGAACGGAAATTGCATAAATAAGTTTGTGCTCTTCCGGGGTAAAGGTTTCTCATAAATGAAATAGATTTGTCAACTGCCATATTTTAGTATTTAAAAATGAACTAGTTACAATTGTTCCCCTGTTATATATTCTCTTCTCAGCTATGATTTTCCTCATTGAAAAGAAAAGGTTTTGTTAATGATTTAAAAGTTTTTCCAACTAAAGCTTGGTGAATGAAACATGTACAACTTAATTCACCTGGTACGTCAAATTTTCAAGAAAATGACTGCTCACATGTCATTCTAAAAGGCATCACGTCATGCCAAGAATATCTTCATTTACATATATATTGTTCATCAAAGGGCAGGAATACATCTCATCAATTATTCAGAATACCTACACTTATTATTCAAGTTGGGGGAAGTCTCTTTTAACTGCTGGCAGTTGAACATTATTCATCCGCCTTACATTTTGAGTTTCCCATCTTTTTCTTTTGCACATTATTTTGCTTTATCTATAAAGGACAATTCACTGACCAATGATATATGAACTTCCACCGGGTAAGACCAATAAGTCTAGTCAGGTGATATTCACATACATTTAGTTATTTATGCAGATATATACAAGAACAAGTTTCATTCTATAGCACCTCGTGGTATTACCTCTGACCTTTGACCTCAAAATGTAATTGTATAATCTTCATAAACATGTATATACATCGTGTGCTAAGCTTTATGACATAGGGATGAGTCTTTATTGGTTCTGAATCCCCCCCCCCCCTCAAACAAAAACAGTTTCCAGGGCATATCTGGGCAACATTATATAATGTACCTAGTGAATACTTATTAAGCACTTGACTTCAAAAGCCTTGTTTTTCTTTATGTTTATGGAAAAATATGAATGAATGATTGGACTGCCATACACTATGGATCCTACCCGCCCATGTCAATGAGTAAAATATGCGATTACTTACCTGATGTTCAAGGAGCCATCTAACATCATTATCCTCATACTGAATTTTGCATTTTCCTGAAATTACAAAAGTGTTCATTGTTATCCATAAAGTCTAAATTATTGATATCCCTTACAAACATAGCAATCTTAATATGAAGAAATCTATTAGTTTCTTTCTCACCACATCAATCATAAAAAGACGTTTAATTATTCTGCTTTAATATAGGAATATTAATAATAATCCCGCTAGAGATTAACAACGGTGGAATATGTACCTCTATTTGCCTTTGAAGCTTCTCAGCCTGTTCATTAAATCAACATAAATACATATTTTGTAAAGGTAGCAGTACTCATTACACATCCTCATTAATTTAAATTTTATGCAATGTTTTACATTGATCAGCTGAAAATATAAATAATACAAAAATAATGGGGAAGGGGGGAGGGGGACAACAAAATTTGATAACAGTACATCTTTTGATATATATAGATTAAAAATCACTCTTGAACTCATAAACACACACTTTTGCTCTGACTGAATTTTTGCACTATTCAAGCTAGGGTATTCTTTTTGCAGGTGCTAATAAACAACCGTTAACTGTTGATAGTTGGCATTAATTGCTAGCTCCTAAGATAAACAACCTTAATTATGAACTTACCATCACTGATGTCAACAACCACGCCACCGTAATATAATCCATTCGGTGGCCAGAGTGCCAACACTCTTTGCTCCATACAAAACTACAATTATGAATAAAAAATAAATAAATATTTTACCTTTAACACTTGAAATAAAATAAAAATGAATTTATCGTTATGCGCATGTGATGGTAACAAAACTTATATTTGTAGGTTCTTTGAGACAAAAAGTAGACCCTTTGGGATACTTTTATCTGATAAATTAATCAAAGGAAAAAAACTAAGCTTGGGTGTGAACTGCAAAGTAGACACTTCCGAAGGAAATTGATGTCACTGTCTTACATATATTCATTACAAATGACGAAAATTTCATGTATATCGAGAAATGATAAGCAACAAATAGGCCTATGGGCTCATGCAGTTTGATGAAAGATAGTGCAGTTAATCAAAATGAAACAAAACAAAACATGTACTTAATTAATAAGGCTATATCTGCTATTCTCTTCAAAACATTTAAATACCCGAGATAAAACAGTTCATGATGGTCTTATAACTTCCCTTCATATACTTATAGTCCTAAGAATTTATTTAGACTCCATGACTATGCATTACATGAATTAGGGTGTTTGGGACCACTTAAAAGGGAGCTAACTTCAACTTGGCCGGAGATGGAAAACTCGATCGGCAATACAAAGTTTACGAAAACAAGCTTAACCACATAATATCATCTATTCGCATGACGTTATAACATGGTACTTACATTGCTCTGATTGCCTTCCAACCTCCTCTTCAACATCCTCGTCGCCATGGCAAGCCCAGGGGCGTGAGACACTTGTTCAAGCAGACGACGTCAGAGCCGGCCCGCATGCGAGCGGCCCGCACCCTGCACCCGGCGCCAGGACCGGCGGTGGGCTTGCCTGTTGCACTAGCTAGCAGCGCTGCATGAGATAGCGCGCAGTGATGGCGCGTAACATGCTGCATGCTGGGACTTGTGTTTCATGTGATGTGCAGGGCAGTGTACAACTTGGGACTAGGGCCCCGAGGTTCACACACACATTTTTTCGGCGAAACTTGAAGTCCTTGCAGATTGTGTATAAGTAACACACTCCGTAGGACCGAAACCACTTAATTGATGACTTTTCTCTTTTTAGTGTATTAGGATTATACAAGTCATAAAAAATTATCCTTGGGTACTCTCTTTGAATTTTGGGACCGAGGACGTCCTCGGAGAAACGAGGACGTCCGCACTTCGCTGTCTGTCCTCGCCATGAAGGTCCTATACTTATATGTGGTCGCGTTTTCCACCATGGGTGCACGCACACTGTCTATTTCTCTCTATTCTCTCTCTCATACACACACACGCACCCTCAAACACACTCACACTGTATATTTCTATCTCTTTCTCTCACAGACACACGCACCCTCAAACACACACACATTGTGTAATTGTCTCTCTCACTCTCTCACACGCATATCCTCACACTAACACACCCACACTGTATATTTGTATATCTCACACACACGCACCGTTACACACACACGCACACTGTTTATTTGTCTCTCTTTCTCTCATAGACGCACGCACCCTCAAACACACCACACTGTATATTTGTCTCTCTCTCTCTCTCTCTCACACACACTTTAAAAAAAAAAACAATTTTGTTTTATTTCTCCAAATGTGTAATACAAACCATAACATACAATTGAATAAAATAAACGTGTTCAATATTGATGCTTTTACATAAACATAATTAAACACAAACTTATTTGCAGTATATATAACTTAGCAACAAAGTAAACGTATAAGTACCTAAACATAATATGTCAATTGTAAATGTTATCCACTTATATAAAAATAAAAAAAAACTTAAACAAATCTGGAGGACACACGCACCCTCAAACACACCCAGATTGCATATTTCTCTCTCTCTCTCTCTCACAGACACAAAAACCCTCAAACGCACCCACACTGTATATTTGTCTGTCTTTCTCTCACAGAAACACGCACCCTCAAACACAACCACCCTGTATATTTCTATCTCTCTCTCTCTCTCTCTCACAGACACAAAAACCCTCAAACGCACCCACACTGTATATTTGTCTCTCTCCCTCTCACAGACAAACGCACCCTCAAAAACACCCACCCTGTATATTTGTCTTTCTCAATCTTTCACACGCATATCCTCACACACAAATACCCACACGGTATATTTCTCTCTCTTTCACACACACACGCACCCTCAAACACACCCATACTGTATATTTGTCTCTCTCTATGCCCTTCTTTTTCTGTTTCTCTCCTCTCTCTTCCACTATTCCACGCTCTACCCTCTCGTATTTTCCCCTTTAATCGTTTAATCTACCACTCTCATTATCCATTTGTTCCAATTTATCTGTTTATAATTCGTCCTCAAACTAACTCTTCCTCTTTTCCTTTTCAGTACAGCCGCTCTGCCCCCTATTCCTCTTTCCTTACCTTCATCGATCACTTTCTACTTTCTTTATCTTTATCTCCCTTTCTCTTTTCATTTTTATATCCTGTGATTTGTTTAGAGAACAAAAGCACATTAAATTAAATTTTGATCTTCAGGTTCTTCCATTCATGATATGCCTAATACAAAGAAAGACTTGAGTATGGAGGACTATAACATGTAGCTGTTATTGTTTTATACACTTTTTGAGTGATCATATAGAAGCAAACTTTAAAGTGGGTGATACGAGAAGAGTTCGAGATGTACCCCTCTCTTTCCAATTCTATAATTTGTTTGATTTAGGGCACAATATGAGCACCCCATTCGCATGACAACCAATTTTCTTAGTGTTATTGCAGTGTATTTTGTAACCACGGGTCGGGCCACATGCCCTTTTCATACCACACGCATATATTTTTTGCTCACAAAAAAGGCATTATCAATCATTGCTTAGCTTTTGTTTATTTTCTCTACAAATTTCAAGAACCTAAACACGAAGTAGTGCGAAATACAGGGAGAAAGACGCTGAAGCAATTGTTCTCCGAATCCTCCGGCTTAATTTTGTTAAAAATCACTCAATTCCGCCATCTTAAGATGAAGTACATGCATGGGTAGTCCATCATGTATGAGTGATTTTGCTTCGGGCGCTCTTATGAAGGCATTCGAGAGAAAAACACCACGATTAAATCATATTTCACAGCAGCGCAGTGCATAGGGAAAGAGAAAGGGCATCCACTGGCAAATGTCACTGACTGACTAACTACATTGACTCGGTATTTACATGTATTATGAGGAGCATAATGAATGAGGGTGCTGCTGTTTTAAAAGAGAGAGAGAGGGGGGAAGGGATGAAACAGAGGGGAGCTCCGGAGCTAGTAAAGGGGACAGGCAAAGTGAAAGAATGACAGGAAGAGAGAGCGAGAGAGGAAGAGATAGAGAGAGAGGGGAGGAGGAGAAGGAAGGCAAGTACGGGAGACCAAATGGAAATTAAAAAGGGAGGGTACAAAAGACAAATAGAGAAAGAGAGAAGGGAGTGAGAGAGAGGGTAAGCTAGAGAGAGGGAGAAAGAGACAGAGAGAGAGAGAGGGGGGTGGTTGTTTTTGTGTTTGTAAGAGAGAGAGAAAGAAAGGGGAGGGAGGGAGGGAGGGAAAAGGGATCGGACGGTAAGAGAAAACGGGCAGACAGCAGACCCCTACCCCCATTTAAAACCAATCCTTTTTTTCCCACAGTACGCCAAAACAATTATTGTATTGCTTGTCACAGTAGGGAAAGAGGGAAAAAGAAAACAAAATAGATGATGATACACAACAAACAAACTGCAAATGCTCTCGAAATATCAGAGTCTAGTTTGAAGGGTAACTTAAAAACTATGCCAATCAATAGTTCGACGGCATCTTTTTGAGCGGCAGAGAAAATAAATGGCCTTCTAATCAGCTGATCAAACAGAACTTGCCACTTAAAAATGGAATGTGTCATACACAGGGGCGTCCCAAAAGAAATGTATTTGTGAGCAAATATTGTCGCACACCCCTCCCCCTTTTCGAAGCACTGAAATATTGTTAATCTATAAAGCTGAGGATAAAATATCTTCGTAGAATTGAGAAATGGGCCTATATTTGAAACACCGCAGTTAAGGAGAACACTAGTGTAGTGTAGTAAATTTGACTTGTCAGTCAAGCATTCATAAGAGCTTACGACAATCCATTCATGTACAATATGTGTCCTTGCAATTAATTGATTATAATTAATTGATGATCAATGTACTTGACGTTTGTATAATATTAATAAATCCAATCGAGCATAAGCCTTATTAATATCCTTATCCTTCTACACAAGACGAGAACGAGCGCAAATAACGCAAAAAAAACACACACAACAGAATACAAATACAAGATGTACTGGGTAACAGACAAAATGGACCATCGCCGGAGGACATCTTTTACAATCGTTATGGAAATCGGTGATTAAAGAAGTTCGGGAAAATCATTGTGCGTTTTACACGGGGCGCGCACCTCCTAATACCCCCACACTCCTCCCCTGCTTCACAAGTTGCTAAACGAAAAGAAATGATATCTGCCGACCGAAATAGTTGATCCTACTGGACTGGTAGTTTCGACGCACATCAATCTATCCGTAGCTGTAGGTACAAGGATTACTGCTACTCCGTTTGATTACCGACTTCAAAATAAACATGTCTGCCAATCGAAGTACTCGGAGGCATAACTGTTTACGGTTGAGATTACGATTGACAAGTTTGATCTCCTACGTGAGAGTCTGTCGTGATTATCTGACATGTTTTTATGAGACCTGAAGGGTAATAAGGCTTAAGAGATGTATCCAAAATAGGATAAAGCCAGATCATCCCAATCGAGTTCCGAACCCGAGAGATTTCTGTACAAGCACAACGCTCTTTTCGATCACGCCACACCTAATGGTTGATCAGCAATGTTGCACATATTTCTTTATAGCTACGATGCTGACTAGTCTTGACGAAATAAACCGTATATTTATGAGGAAAATGACCATATGCGCATACGCAGGTATAGATATTTCGTAGGAAAATTAGCCCCCCCCCCCCGGCCCCAGGTTTATAAGGATAAATTTGTAGACATTGGCACATTGGCATTAATATTTTGTCGGTATTCGGTGGCCTCTACACCCCCCCCCCCCTTCCCACTGAATAATGTCTAGCGACGCCCCTGAATCCAAGGTATATTCCGTCTCCCTCCCCTAAGGGGATCCCACCCCCATGTTAATTATTTTCTGGATACGCCACTGTGTCTCTGTAAGTGAACAAGAAAAGACGATTAATTGCATATGCTATTTCCTACTGTCACACAATGAGAAAATATTATCCTGAAGATTAAAATAGAATAGAAAATACATGACAATAAAAAACATTTTAACAAAACTCAAGGAGAGAATTTTAATAATTATACAACCAGTCTAAATAAATGAATGATTAAGTGAGGAGTGGTATTGTGCTTTTTCATTGTTTGGGGAAGCACTGCACTTTTCCAATTTCTTTGTTTTTATAACTGTTGTCAATATTCATTGATGTCGAATGGTGATTGAGTATCATATCTGCAACGATCAATCATTCATTTCCTTTGTAAATAAGAATAATATTTTTCTTGCCATCGATCTTATTCCCCCTTTCATCGCATGCATATTAACGTCTGCAGTACACACTGCCGTAGTTGACGTCTTGTATTCGAATGCGAATGTGTCGATGTATTGATTTTATTAGTGTAGTCGGGGAGATTTTCATTCTTTTGTATGCAATTGGCTTCTTCGAACGAAACGCACACAGGGTAAGTCAGCGATGAATGTAATTGTCTTTACGTCTTCGTCGCGAATGGCTTTAGAAACTAAATCCCAAGTCTTAAATATGGCAAATATAGTGTTTTTCTTCTCCACTTTTTGTCGGATTATATTACTTTTAGAAGGTGAGAGGGTATTACACCTGTCAAGATCGGGCTTCCGTTTACGTAATGAACAGTAATCTTGACTCTTTTTATATGTCCATTGTAATTAAATGTAAATGTGTCACTTTTTTGTGTAAATTTGTCAAGGATACAGTGAAAATAATTCTTGTTTTTGCATTGAATGCATTAGGTTATATCGGAGACACATGATATCAGGAAATTAGGGTGACTTTTACATAATTATTCTGACTCAGCTAATACATGATAACCCCTATCAAGGTGTCCATAAATATACCGTGAAACCTGTCTATAACGACCACCTAAGGGAGACAAGAAAAGTGGTCTTTATAGGCAGGTGGTCTTTATGTACAGGTTCCCTTAGAACATGTTTTAATGAGAAATCCTTTTCAAGGGAAACAAAAAATGTGGTCTTTGTAGACAGGTGGTCAGTAAAGCAGGTTTGACTTTATTATGTAGGCCTATATATTTTTCTTTGAATGTAATAGATGCTTCATAGAAAGAGCTGATATTTTGTATTGATAACTTTTTTTTCTTTGTACTTGTATTTATAATTTTAACCTTAACCTTTAATCGCCCAAAGAGAGGGGGAATGAAAGAGAGCGATAATAGAAAAAATAAAATGGGAGGAAGAAAAACTGATGATGAGTGAAAAGACATAGAAAATGGAAAAAAAGGAAGAAGACAAAATAGAATGGGAAGAAGAGGGAGAAGGGAAAGAGGAAGAAATAAGATGGAAGAGGTAGAGTGGAGATAAGAGGAAGAGAGGGAGAGACAAAAAGAAAAGAGAGTGTGAGTGAGATATGGGGAGAAAGAGAGAAAGAAAGAGGAAGAGAGAAAGTGAGTATAATGGAGAGAGGAGGAGGGAGAGAGAGAGGGGGAAGATGGTGAGTGATGGGAAGATACATCCAGAGTTTAATACAATAGAAACTAATGAGGGGAAAACATCTATATTTTGTTTCGTCTGCGTACGGATACCTGGCTTTTAATGTCACATGACCTATCTCAAACATTGTTGCCGGGATACAAATGCATGACTGCATTAGCAAGAAGACAAATGTTCTATTCGAGAAAAGGACTAAAAGCCCATTATTTCGGGGGAAAAGTGCACTGATGCCTTTTCGAAAGGTTATAATCGGTCCGAATTAAACATTGATGATGAAACTACTGAAGAAAAGAAAAAATCATAAATGTTAAAGGTATACTCATGAAGCGAAAGATACTTGGACTGTTATTATTATTATTATCTATTATTTATTCGGCATTTCAGATGAAAAATATACATACAAGAGGATAAAAAAAAATAACAAAACAATAGACTGATCATGATACAAAACAGTTTAAGAGATTTTGACGAAGCAAACAGGGCTGCCTGGGACAAGAAAAGGTGAATCTCAGGTCTTCTGTCCCACACCCCTTCGACTTCTGCTTCGAGTTATTAGTTAAACACTTATTTGTTGGTCTTTGCAGCATGGTGAAGTACGCGTATTAATCTAACCAATAAGTCAACAATTCAAGTATTTCTTGTTTTTTTGTTTTTTTGTTTTTTTTTGTTTTTTTTGGGGGGGGGTGTTTTTACTGTTTTGTTATTGAAAATAAATTAAAACGGTCAGCAAGTTCGATTTAAAAAAAAAGTTTGTTCACGGTTTGTTTGCTTTTTTGGTATCTAAAAAAAACCCGGATATCATGAAGTTTCATATGATTTTCAAAGATGACAAGTAATGTTATTTCTATCTTTTCCCCAAAATTGTCTGAAGTCTATCACACAGAGTTCGTAGAGCACCTTTATCAATAAGTGGCATTATTTAATTGTGTACGCTAAGTTTAAATGCATTAAATCAAGCCCAATCCGTTCCTGCAATTTAAACTTTAACGTATCCTCAGGACGCATATAGAAATTATGATCATGTTCCCATATGTTGCAGTGTTTAAGAACGCTTAATTTAGTCATCCTTTAGGGGGTGGAATGGCAGTACGACGCAGGGAAATAGTACATCGCCACCCGCCGGGTGCGCGGCTAAAGCCACAGGGGACGCGACCCGCTGTTAACACCCCACTTTCTGATCTACAGATAACCAGACCTTTGCATACACAATGCGTGTATGAATGCTTGTACTTTCGACCGATTCAATGACCATTTCATGCTGTTGTTTATAGCGTTGTAATGCATTAATACTCCTACATATGACACGATTGTAAGCCCATTTCTTTCCTTTTTTGCATCAAAGGATTGAAAACCTTTTATTGTTGTTGTTGATAGTGGAAATTTTGTTATAACGCTCCTATCCACCGTCTTCGGTTCTCAAGGGGCTCCGGCATTTTTAATGGTGTTGGTGATGTTGCTGTTGTAATTGTTTTCAGATTCGTTTGATTCACTAAAAATGATGTTCCCTTATTTCTTCTTTAAATTAGCTCGATAGCAAAATTAAGTACATACAGACAGCAATACACCTAGTTTGCGTAAACAACATACACCAGCTTGCTTCAGAACAAACTTCATTAACAAAGATCAACCGTCCGAACCACATAATATTTCAGGAGCGGATTCAATTTTTTGTAACGAAAGGGGCTTGATGTTCCCACAATCTCTGACGAGGAGAGAACGGGATCCAAAACCTATGACCACCCCCCCCCCTATTCTCCGATGAACTTACATCACATCTTCAGGGTATCGTTTCATATCCTCTAAACAGTTCGTTGTACTTTGGCATACATTTCGCGCCAATTTTTCCCTCCCTGAAGATATGTTAATCCTGTGGTGTCTGCGACATACAGCGCATTATGACCGCGATACGAAATGTGATATGACCACAGAAATATAACGTAATAATGCTTTCTTCGTTCGATATGAGTGTACTAACCCGTTAAATGTTTCACTCTAAAATGACGTGGTGGATTTCGATGACTTTTATTAGCAAATTGGAGATGGATTCAAATCATTAGGAAACTAAGTACCACAGTATAATAATAAGTTTTACTAGTAAGAGATGGATGACAATGCTAATCAACGAACTCGATAGGAAATAATGAAGTAAGTGCCTTTTCCGCAGTATGCAGAAATTGAGCACATTTCCATAACAGAGTTGGCTTTTACTTGTTTTACGTTGGATGTGCACGAAAGGGATTGGCTAGAAGAAGAAAAAAAAACAATGTCCACGCATCCTCGTTTGAGAATACACTAGGTCCGAAGCTCATTCCGTTACTTATGATTTCGGTGCTCCTAGTGCCTTGAACAGGATAAAAACTGACGTGTATCTTGAACATGTTTCCTCTGAACAATTCTGTGCAGTCTGCGAAATACACCGCAGATTGACCACTTAATGTAATATGACCGCAGAGACTGGGCTCAATGCTTTCTTTGTAAGATATGAACGTACTAAAGCATTAATGTACTATACTTTAATATATGAGTGGTTGGTTTTAACCAATGTACTCCGCAAAGAAACCGATACGGTTCTCGTTCCAATAAGCGAATTCTGATCATTTTATCAATAACAAATACTCATGACTATTGATTTTTCTAAGAATTTTTTCGGGATGACAAACCGCGTCTATCTTTTTATTACATTTTCCCCCTCGACAAAGTCCCCCGTCGTCTGCAGTATAAACCACATTTAATGACCGCCATATGATATACGATATGAAAACGAAGCGTTTAAATCTTTAATACCTTCTTCAATTTTAAAATGATGTTGTTGAATATTGTATTTGTAGGTAATTTTCTAATCATGGCAAATTACACACATTACAATAATAGCTATTTTTATCAAAATAAATCATTTATTGGTCATTTCGTCGATGATTGGTATAAGTATAAGATTAGTGGCACTTCCCGTGAAAACATAATTCTAGCATTGTCGTCATTTTAAATTCTTATTACGATATAGCTTTGCTAGGAAAAGAAACGACGCAACACTAGCAAAAAAATAGGTGGAACATAATATATTCCTCGTTCCTATCTCTTGTTTTGAAAATAGGTCGGAAGCCTTTTCCCATTAATATTATATATGATATTAATTTACAATGGTTTAAGATAGGGATTAAAACACGCGAGTAAATTTCTTCCTTAAACATATTCTGCGTCCTCTGCGGTACAAAAACATAGTGTATGACGGCCATATGAAATATGATATGACCACGAAATATTTGCTTGAAGCTTTCTCTTTTAGATGTGAACGTACTAAACCACTATTTTCTTCATGTCTCCTTCACCGTAAAAGTGGTTGATTACCAGTATTCACTTTCATTTAGAATGCAACTAGATGAAAGAGGCGAATTAAACGTGGCTCTTTATAAATTGTTCATGTCAATGAGAATTTGAATGTCGAAATTTTGATCGGATTTAATAAGATCGATCATGACAGCATGCAGAAATTCTGAGTAATTGGGTAACGTAGTAAAAAGCTTCAGCCTCCCTTAATGGCTGGCTCATTTTTTCCTTAACTTTGTGATTTCCATTGGTACTCAAAAACATGCTCCAGATTTTGTTTCGTCAACGTTGCTGGGTATGGTTGGGGTTGCGATTGACTTTTAGGTGAGGTTTAGGGTTTATGTGTATGTTTATGTTTGGGTTTAGGATTATGTTTATGTTTAGGATTATATTTAGGGTTAGAGTTAGTTAGGTAAGGTTGGGGTGTTATGTTAGGTATATATTGCAGTTAGCAATTCGGGTCTGTTTTCACTAAGGAGTAGTACTTGTTCTACCGTTCGTAGTGTCGAACATAATTGCAAAGGCTATCTACGGTAGATGTGAAAGTACTATTTTCACCCAATGTTTGAAATATAGTTTTTCTAATCAATCTTACTCTTGCGTCTATACCTCCGATTACTTTCAAGGACATTAGGACTGCAGCAACTGACGTAGCTTGTGTCTAACCATTGAGGGGGCTCTGGCACAATTGAGATGGAGGGGGTGCACCTGCCCTCGATGAATACAAATAATAATGTAACCAATTAAGGGTAGGGTGCAAGGGGGTTCTATCATCATCGTGTCCCACCCCACTACATTTTGAGTTTATTTCTCTCTCTTTCTTGTATGTCCATTTCCTTTTTGATTGCCATTTAAGTGGGGGCACATACACCCCCCCCCCCCCCCGGTGGCTACACCACTGACTGCAAATATATTTTGTCTTTCTGTTCGAATTGACAGAGATTAGAGTGGCTACCTTATCATCTGTAATATTCATAAACGGTGTTGTAAATTGCTGTTCTAATAATAAAGCCATAGAAATCTCCATGTGATTTGAATTCAACATTCATCCGGTTGTCAATTGTCGTAAAATTTGGAAGCTCAATTATACGGATCAAATGGTATTTGTGTAATCCCAGCTTGAAACCAATTACTACCCGGTTGCATTGTCATACAGTAATACACCATGACCGACTTACATCAAACATAGAAATTAACATTAGATGGATTGCATTGACTCAATTAGCCTCTTTTTGGAGTGATAAATTTATCATCTCTTATGTTGGGCATACAAAACTTGGGCAACGTGTGAACCGCTTCGTGTATAAGTGCAATGAAAAGGCGCTATATCAAATACCTGTGGATTGAATTTGATATAAGTTAATTGGATTACCGTTAAACCACATTAACATTTTGTCAGCTCGATGAATTATGGGGCGCCAAGTTACAGTTTATAATCTCATGATGATAATTGCATCACTACTAACGAGTCTCTTAGTTATTATAATTTGTTTTATTCATTTCATCTTGAAATCAATTTTCAACCGCAGGTAATATAATACGTTGCGGGCCTGTGGTCATGAAGATACCAATTTTAAAGGTAATACAAAGTTTTGGGAAATTTTGGAAATTGGCTGGATAGTGATTCTTTACAATGTTGGTATATTTGGATGCCATGTGGATGTATTTATAAGCACTAGAAAATTTAGCCCCTAAAACACTTCTGCTTTCGAGAAAATTCGAATATCAAGATTTACCGGTGCTCCCGGTAAATTTTGATGAATTTCAAATGGCGCCTATGGCCATACAATGGTGGCTGCGACCAGGGAAATCTCAGAATATGTAGTTGTGATATATAATTTCCAAACGGGAAAAGCCAATCGGTCGATTATAGTCAAAAACATTGTTTTAGAGATGAATTAATAATTTGACCTTGAGAGGGAGCTATACAACATAAAGGGTTAATTATTAACAAGTTCATCACTTTAGACTCGATTTCAACCGCGACAACAATCACTGAATATGGTCGGATCGCATATGCTTTCAATGTGCTCATTTGAACCAAATTCATGGCTCCATACCAAAACTTTGTATAACCTTTAATCCATGTTTAAACCCGACAAAGTTGATGAATATTTAGTCAGCCCGACGATTTATGAAGAGCAAAGAGTCAATTTCTTTATCATATAACCATTATCATAATCATATCATTCCAGTCGTTAAATCACTATACAAAATCTTTTCGACATGAAATCAATTATTTACAATACACTACCTCGTGTTATCGCCAGAGAATTATACAATTTGGGCGGCACTCATGAAAGTATTAATTTCAATCACCGATGAGCCCCGACAACGTTGATAAATTATTATTAAATATATTGAGCCAGCCCGATGATAAGTGGAGCCTGAGCACGACGTGTCAACCTCATTAGTTCATACACGATTGTAATCACTGGGACCTGTTGACAAAACTCATTTTATCACGAAATCAATTTGTCATTTTCACTTTTTTTTTAGGAATTACTCCATTGTTCGTTTGTGACCTACATGCATTTAAGCAGTACAGGTACTTTTTTTCGTTCATGACTTTACTCCATTTCAGGCTTATTCACTGTGTCAGAGAATTAGAGTAAATGTCATGGAACTGAGATGATGGCATTGGCCAGTGAACGAATCAGTAGACCAAATTGATATTAAGAATTAATTTGATCCCAATAGTAGGGTTCTCCTACAATAATGCTCTGGCGACAGTTGATTTCGGTTTTATTTTAAAGATATTTGGCTGTTATTGTTACAATTTGGTCTTTAATAGGAAACGTATATGGTTGGGGTTAGGGTTGGGTGAAGTGTTTGGTTTAATTATGCCTTAGTCATCCGGGGTAGCACTACTCTTCTAGCGGGTCCTGCAAGTATAATTACCCCCAGCAATTACCTGGATGGAGAGTGTCACAACACCATAATACACGGTTGAAATTAGGATTTTGCCTTGTGTTTGGCCATCGATCAATTTTTATTTTTTGGGCGGAGCATGTGTCGTAAAACCAATCAATTTAATGACAATATTTCATCCGATTTGCCTTTATATTTATTTTCCTTTTTGTTTCTATCAATTCAGTCTTACCTAATATAATCCGTGTTTGATCATTGATCCTTACAATAAACATCCCTACAATTTTCGTTCGCTCAAATAACCAGACTTTCCCCATTTCGGAACAACTGGGAATAAATTACTCTTGCTCTTGTTTGGAAAATCCATTTCCTTAATTGCGACTCGAAAGGTAGAAAATCCCGGAGCAATTAGTGAGCTCTTAATGAATAAGTGCAACGGGCTGCGGACCATGTAGCATGGGATGATAGGCGTTTGCCGCCCAGATAATTAGTGGGGGCTGCCGTTCCATTTTTTTCTGATCTGTTGGGTACATAATGAGTCGTGAGATGCAGATGTGTAACACGGCGGAAAAACGATTTTGAGGATCATTAGTAGAGTGATTGACTCAACAAATTGTGAATCGCCTACCGAAAGTATGACAGAGAGAGATCATTACGCGGGTCGTTTAGTTGTTTTGTATTGAACTTATTTTCCGTCAATTAAAAACTAAAAGTATACATTTACAATCATAAAGACAAACATATATAAAGGAGACGGAGGGATGGCCCTACCCAGAGTTGTTAGCATAAAAACGCTGTTTTATGGAGGGGTCCCTATATACATAAAAGACATGTTAACTATAGTACAGGAATAAGGAAAACCTACCGAAAAAAAGGACTTACAATAATGACAAGAGCGAATTGGAGAAATTCAGGGAAAAGAAGAGAAAATATTTTGATATATACAAGAGACAAAGCTAAACAAGTAAATACAATTTAAAAAATGTTTTTGTTAAATATATAAATGAATATATATAAATAAATTAAATAGTTATGTCATTGGCAGATCAAGAGGGCCAAGGGGCGAGTGGCTTTCCCCTACCTCAGAAAAATATTATATATTAAACTTTACTTTTTCCTGCGAGTTGAAATACTGTATTAATTAAAAACGTAGGTTTCGTTGTTAAAACAGGTTAATTGCACATTAAAAGAAGAATGTACCCCTAAATTGTTCCTGCGAGATCAATTTAAGCCCCCCCCCCCCCCCGCAAAAAATAAATGTGTTTCCATTTTTCATTCGATCAACCACCGGGGATTTTCTTTGTATTCTCAACAGAGGCCCGTTTTACATAAAAGCGCTGTATTTTAAGTGGTATGCCACCTTGAGAAGTCAGCCTATTCCTTTTCTGTGTCGAGCAAAGCCGAGTTAAACGCTCTTTACATGCCCTTATGTGTAAAATATGACGATAAATAAGACCATGTTAAAAGAGAGAAGGTTTGATTTTTGTAAAGATGAAATAAGCTTTCTCGTTCTTTGTACGTCAATTTGGCAGAATAACAGAAGAAGTATTCCTTGGAAAGGATTCTCTTCAAAAGTCCTCATATTTGAAACATAACAAGAAATAGCTGGAAATGTGAATCCAACGTTTATGTCACACGTGAGCGCTGCTATATAAATATACATATACAGTAAATACTCCCAATTATGTGCACAGTACGCCAGATCAATTTTTCCTCTTCATGTTGATAACGTCAATGTCATAGTATCTTATTCCTGTATGCACTACGTACGCAATCTACCCCAAATGCCTCATGTTGATTTATTTGTTTCTTTCAACATGTTTTTAAATCTAATAGGATGACAAGTAGAAATGAAGACGAAAGTTCTCCAAGACTTTATCTATATGAATTACAGCTATCTTTCCTTCTTTTAAATGATATTCATTTTATGATTTACATATTAAAACGCATTTTATATATACGTGTATCGCGGATAAAGTAAGGTCAAGCTAATGATATCTTTACACAATATTCTTCCACTTCTTGTCTCTTTGATTATAAAACAAGTGACACAAGAAACATTTTACATGTTTTATAAAGCAGCAACAACAAAATACATACGTCGCGAAACGAAAATCGATAAAACGAATTGTACAGATCTAATTATGCGAATATCTAATTACTACGAAGTGCATGCACCGTACAACTCGTTTCATGTAATTGATTACACGTTATCCATATCACCAGCCACAAGGACGTAGATTGAATTAAATTGCGTTTCGACATCAATGAAAGTAGACAATTTCATGATATAGCGAAATGGAAATGCATTGGTGATACCACGTCTTTTCACATAGCGTTGGTATTGCTGAGACACATTAATCTATATGTGTTTGGCGCCAAAGGGGTAACGCTTTACATTGTGATATATACTACTCCTAGTATCATAAACTGTTGAGTTATCACAATTCACCACAATAATACAACCTCTGGTAGTGATCGTGTTAATGTTGTTTTTGTTAACGTCTTTCCATCTCTCTCTCTCTCTCTCTCTCTCTCTCTCACTCTCTCTATTCATCCCCACCTCCTTCGTTCTCTCTTTATCACACTCTCTCTCCCTCTCTCTCTCTCTCTCTCACTCTCTCTCACTCTCTCTCACTCTCTATTTCTCACCCCTCTCTCTCTTTCTCTCTCTCTCTCTCTCCCCCTCTCTCTCTCACCTCCCCTTTCACGCACAAAAACACACACACTCTCTCTCTGTTCCAAAGAAACTACGATATTCTTATCTATTCCAGTTCCTGAATATATTTACGTATGAATGCATTTATGATGTGACTCAGAGTTGTATTCATATTGTACTGTTATTCTACCGTCTACTATAAGCAGACAGGTGTTTGCTTAATATACTAAGACAGTGTCAACGCCCCTCTGGTTCTATGTTTCCATTACCCCCAATGGGAAATGAAATTCCATGTTATACATGGATAATAAAACTTTAATCTCGACTCTTGAAATCTGAAATTTGCCTCCAGCCCCTTGTGCGCTGTCACGCATGCACTACCATTTAATCCATTCGGGGAAGCATTCGGCTGGTGACGAGTTTCATAAACGCTAAATATTCGCTGGATTTTCCCCTATCTCTCCTCTTTCGTTTGTGTCTCCTGGTTTGTTTTCTTCCACCTCTGATAAAAATCAAACACACGATACGTGACGAGGCAAGATTAGGAGACATATCGGGTGACCCAAACCCGAGCAAGGCATGTTTGTAATTGGGGTTAAAGGGAAACTTGATATGACTTTCATTACTCCTTTAATGGCGAGATGGAGTTTTGAGAAGGGTTATAGGCATTCGGGAAGTTCCCGTTTTTGTTATGATGCGAGAAACATAATCATGGAAAATGTACGCCCTTAACGGCAAACGTCAAATTGCGGTGGTGGTTAATAATATTTTCCTGTGAAAAAAAGACACAAGACTGAACGGTACATAATTTTTAAGGGAGTTGTTTTAATCACGAAGACGATTGTTTTTAATTGATTTGACATCATCAACTTGAGTTTTTTTTTTGCATGGTAAAGAAGATGTAAGCATAATAATATATTATTCAGATAATTGTAATTGTGTACAAGGCTAGATTAAAGAGATTTGGACATGTTGGACAATTTTTTTTTTTGTAAACTTTTAAAAAAAATACATATTATGGATCATTAATCCATAATTTACTTAAATTTCTTACCCCTTCACCTCCCGTAAGGGACTCCATAACATTCCCAATATCATGATAATTTCGTTTAGAAAAATGCAAGGCAGTTAAATTACGCTCCTTCCCTTATGACAATTTTTGATGCACCCCTATTATTATTAACACCATCATCAGTAGGTGGAGTATATTAGTATTAGTAATGTTTTTATTATCATAATTATTGGTGTCCGTGTTAGCGTTATTTTATTTTTGTGATTATCATCTTGGTTATATCATCATTACTAAAATCACTTTTACTATTATTGATATAAATAATTGAAATTATTATCATTATCATTATTATGATCAGTAGTAGTAGTATATTTATGTAGTTTTATTACTGTTATTATTATAATCATTTTTGCGTTTTGTCTTGCTACAGAAAATAGATGAATGCTCATTTTATACGATTCACTCCTTTAAGAACGGGTATCTTTAAAGAGAAGGTTAAGTTCTAGGTAGAGGTGAAAAATTTGTGAGCGTTATCATTGTTTATTATGCAAGGGTGGAATAACATCAGATTAAACATGTTCCCTGAAAAGCATGGCTTTTCAAATGCCTTCATATTTTAAATACAGCATTTAACAGCATAACAATCGGGACGGATTTTTAAGCCACATCTTCGTGTAGTCCCATCTACATCTTTCTGTGTACAGTGCTTGTGACTTTACCAAGACTGGGCCAAATTTGTTATCAATTTGATGATTCCAGAACCTTGCAGTACACACCAATACTTGGATGATAGATGATCAATCTTTTCTGATCGATTCCGCACCGTTTCTCTCACAATGCAATCGCAAAAAAATAGACCTCAACTTTATCTTTAACGTAGACCTGAACTTGAGAATGTTTAATCGGTGGAGGCAAGCGTTCCCCGAGAGTCAATGTAACCACCATTCCGCTCCAACCCTTCGCATCGTCTTCCTACCACATAACCGCTTAATTGATTCGCTAGCACTTCTCACCGTAATGGAAATTCGTTGTGCTAACATCGCACGTTACCCCTTTAGCCTTTACCCAAGCTCGCATTACATACGCTCCCCCGGAAAAATAACATTTATTCAAGCCTGCATTTCCCGAATACATCAAATAGGATTTTCTTTTGCTTTTGAATGGAATATGATGAAGCCTGCCTTTTGGTATTGGTTCCCTTTTAAGAGCAACTTAGCGGGTAATTGATATGTTACTGAGAGCAATTAAATACGGAGTCTCGATAAAATATGGATCCGGTGGATCATTGTATTCATCTGGCGTTTGCATGACGTATTGGTTAGCGATAACAGAGGTCGAATAATATTTTAAGAACGTGTGGTGAAATAATAATTAACACCAGGGTTTTTTCTTTAACCTATAAACTTTTTTCCCCGTCTTTGTCGGGCGTTAGGAGGGACGAAAAGCGTGTTTTTCCTTGATGTCATCTCAGTATACCTCAGAGTCATGAAGCGGATTGAGTTTTGCTGTCCGTTAATAACCATTTTCCGCACTAATTGCATTCTTTAATTTGTTGACTTCTATCTTTGTTTGTCTCTTGCTTTCTCTCCTTTGTCTGCCTGTCTCTATCGATGTCTCTCTCTTTTTTCTCCCACCCCTCTCTCCCTCTCTTTATATCTCTCTCAATTATGTATCCACACACACGCACTCTCTCTCTCACGCACACACACGCGCGCGCACACACACACACACACACGCACATAATTATTATAACTAACGTATGTTTGTATATAGTGTATTGCAATAGATAATATATTATTCAGTCGGGCACAGGGTAGTCAATTTCTTTCTTTCGGCTCTCTCTGTACTTAATCTTTACTTTGAGGAGTTTCGGAATGAGCCTTTTTTTTTGGGGGGGGGGGGGAGGACACTGTCATCAAGAAGGGGTGCAACTGCATGTGTTCCCGGTGGAAGAAATGCACCCCCGATAAAAGGCTCTCGAGAAGCGCGGGTGTTTGATGGGGTCCTATCTTTTTCTTTTTACTTGTTGCCTTCTCATTTCCCTTTCTTCTCTTCATCTATCTGTCTTTCACTATTTGATTGAAGTGGCCCTAGAAACAATGCTAAAACGTATTGGTTGAGAGATATGGGAAACGCACAAATCACATCGGGATGGGACGTATAAAATCAAAATTCCTTCAACTACCGGGGCAATCTACATAATTCTTCTTCTTAATCTTCATTTCCTGAGATGTCTCCCTTATTTGCTCTTATCCCTCATATCTGTCTGAGCATTCCTAGTAGATGTCCAACCATCCTGGACATGTGTTGTTTTAAGTGGAATACAGAGACCAAACAACCTTGAAATGATCAACCTTTGTGATTTAGTTAGAGGCATGAATTTTACATGTTCTCGGTAAACCTCCTTGTCGCAACAAGCCCGCCGTGCCAATGGCTTCACCAGGGGTATTGGAGGTATATTGGTTTCAGGGGTTACTGGTGTAGCTAGGACAGCGTCCATGATAAACGGACACGTATCCATCAGTCATATTTTTACAGTAACTTAACATAAATGTTATGTTACAAAAATATGTAATGCATTATAAGATACGATCTACTAAATGGAGTTGAAATACTATGCCCATTCTACTAATGTGGTATAGTTTTCTTTTTATGCCTTTTTTTGTCCCCATGATATCATTTCATGAGCATTTTCCACATCATTTAAAATATAAAAAAACAACAGGTTGAAGAAATATTAAAAAAAGGATAAAGCTCCGGATAAAGCCGGCAGCTATAGTGTCTTGCTTTTTAAAAAAATGTTCACTAAAAAAACAAATTATTCTCCCTTCTCTGTTTACTTCGTTTTTTCTGCTTTTAACTTCTCTCGAAAGGATTTGATTTGGTAAGCAAAACAGGGTTCTTTCCACCCGAATTCATATTATCGTGTTTGAATAGACTCAGTTCGCCGAAAAGAATTTGTATGGGGCTTAATTTACATCCTTTACTTGCTATTTAAGAGAAGCCTGCGGCAATGATCTACATTTGCCACACTCCACCCAGGTGAAGTAAATGGGTACCTGGTAGGAATTTATTCCTTGAAACGCAGCGCGCGTAACAGCTGCACTGCTAAAGCCAGGGTAATTATGCTGCATTATTTGTAGAGCGCTTAGAGACTTCTGATAAAGTAAGTGTTAGGCGCTATATAAGCACTATAATTATTATTAAAGAAAGGACACTGATCATTTTGGTTGTGCTTGTTCCAAAACGAAAAGCAAACCATTTTCTTTTCTCTGCAAGCAAGGAGGAATACAGATATGTTCCATTTGTCCTCCTGCAGTCCTACCTGACAAGAAATGAAATACATAAATTACGTAGCATAATGTTTATTAATTAAATGTTAATTTCAATCCAACGATTTACAGATAGTAAAGAGAATAAATATGATTTAAGTCATGTTTATTCATGGTTTCATGTTCACATCGTTCTAATGATTTAAAGAAAGCAATTATTTATCTTTAATGTTTATTTATTCAAATTATTTACAGATAGTACTGTGAATGAAAATAACGCTAAGTATGTTTATTTAATCGTTAATATATTTTTTTTCTTCTTATAATGACCTAAATATAGAATGGTGAATACCGGGGTGAATAAGTAATGTTCTTTGAAGGTGTAATGTCCACATCAGTCTTATGATTCACAGATAGTACGGTATCTAAAATAAAAAGAATGCTCAGTTTATGTAATATTTAATGTTTATTTTATTATATTGATTTTAAGATAGTGGTGAATAAACTCAATTTTAAGTAATTAATTTTAATGGTTTAGTGTTCACTCCAATTAACAGTTTTTCAGATAGTACAGTGAATAAACATAATATTAAGTATGATGTTTATTGTAATGTGTCATGTTTCATATGTTAATTTCATATTTAATGAGTACAATGTATGAATAATTTAGCTTGTTCCCCCACATTCGAATGGCATGATATTTACAGAAGATCGAAACGATTATGTTGGTACCATTAGTGGAATGGAATAGAATATCTATTTCAGTTGTTTGTTTTTCTGGGTACATAATCTTTTTAGGGGTCTACAAACACACACCTATGAAAAGAAGCTTTGTTGGTATTCCTAAATTGTGTTAAATTGTTGTGATATGAACATAGGTTCACTGTGAAAACCTTGACAAAAAAAAAATCATACTAACAAGTAACGACATAATTATTCATACCCCTTTTTAATTTGATGTTTTTGTGTCTTTTGTAACTCAAGAATGAAAAGTGGACTCGTTGAACTAGGGCCTTTTTTGAACACTTTTAAAAGTAAAAAAATTACAAAACGTGGAAAGGATGTGAATAATTTAGTTGTTGACTGTTATATATCATGCTTTGTCCATGGACCTACTACAAATGGACTTTTGACGAAGCAGTCCCTTTGATCATATGAGTTCCACCTACAAGGTTTAGATTTCGCGCCGATGCAAAAACCATGGACATACTGTATGTGGAAATGTATAAACTTTGAACTTTAAACACAATACCTAATCGGGAGCATATTGACACGTAATGGAGATCTACCTATAAAGGAAACTGCCTCCGCGAGCACGAACAGAAACTGAAATATTAATAGAGAAATTGAAATGTAGGGTGAAGTATATTTTTCTGAATGGGCAAACAAATTATATTTTAATAATTCATAGACCATAATTGCATGCTATTCTTGGCCTTGAATCCGATTGAGGTGGGGTTTTTTTTTATCCATATGCAATTATATTTATCATGGAGGACAATGCTTATAATGCCTTTGAGAATCCGAAGGGAATTGACTATGTGTAAAATTCACTTAGTATGATTAGGCCGTTTCATATCTTATGAAAATGTTAAAGCATTTTAAACAAAACCAACTACCTATTAGTTATAAGCAAAATGATTATGCTATTTTTAAGTTTTCATCGCCCTTCTTAATCCTGAAATAATGAACTCTTTCGATTTCTTCCTCGTGTTTTTGTTACCACCATGTCTCTTGACATTTACGTTCTTTCTTTTCTTTTGTATACATTTTAGCATTCCAACTCTCAAAAATTAAACATAATGACCATCATTTAGGCGACATCGTTTGGCCTCGCTTGTCGGAAAATCATTCACATAAGTATTTTGTTCTCTCGGAAGCCCTTATTCCTTCTCTTCACTTAAAGTGCGTTATATTTGAAGGCCTTACCCGTGCTCAGCAATGCTTATTCGATTTTGTTCAAGTCCACTAAAGCCAAGACTTTCCTCCTCAAAAAATTCCGCCCTTCCGTCCTTCAAAAAGGTCTCGAGTATAAGCCCGGCGGCTTTCTACAGCCTAGCAATGATTTCGAAACGAGACCATTAAAGCGCATGCGATTTCCTTCATGGGAAGACGTTTTTTTTTTTACACGTGATCATTACGGAGAACATTGAAGGTTAAAGCAATTATGCACATTCATCACTACATAGATTGGACGCAATATGGTATTATCTAATTTATCTTTACGTGTGTTTCTTATATATCATATAGTCTGCAATATGTTTTCAGTGTATATGTAAGCTATTTTTTTGTGGGGGGGGGGGGGTTGCAAACAGGTGATACATAGAGCCACAGTAGCCATTTTAACTAATACCCGTTGGAACAATATCAGTTTAAATTAATATCAACTCACTTCATACTCTAATAAAAGGATTGTTGATATCAGTTAAAGGCTATCATAAAAGAACAATTCATTAATATATTTTTTTCGCATTTAAGGACACTCATTGTCAACGAATGAAATTAACTGCTTGTGGTATAACCATTGTGGGTGACGAGCATCCCTTTGTAAAATTCTCTCTGATGAGTTGAGAAATGGTTTTCCTTCACGTATATATAGTCAGTACATTGTTCGAAATCGTTTACGTGGTTTATAAACGTGACCATCAATCTAGGAGTAATATTAAATTTGAAGAACAAAATATATTTGAGAAGGGAGTGTAAGTACACTTTAAAATAAATAATCATAAGAGGTAACACAAATATGTTATTATGCCCAACTATTTGTTGACTTGCATATATTATTATCAGTGTTATAATCATGTAGCATTTAGCTTATTCGTTATCAACACAATTAATCTTGTGAATGCTAATTACAGGAATGCTCACCAAAAGTGTACCTTTATAATCATGGATTTAATTGGTCTATAAAAAAAAAGCTTTACGTGTTTGACATGATTCCATAAAGGAACACTGTGAAATGTAAGTAGAAACTCTCCGATTCTATATTTTGAAAATCGCTTAGCGATCGCAAGATGCGAATGAGTTTACCTTGTGCCTGTATTTTCCCCCTATCGAGACATTATTCTACATCTATAGGCTGGCTCAAATTTTTTTGATTTAGAGTACATGCTGTGTCCGTTTTTGTTGAACGACCAAATTGCGTTCGACGCCAGAAATATGAAAAATGGAAATAATCTTTAAATTTCTTGAGTTGGCAACACTTTGAGAAGCTCAAAATCATATTGGCCATTATATCTCAACTTTTCGACGAAGTGATCATCTACAATTATGACAGAGACATTATACTTTAATAGAGAAATGCAGGGCAAGAAAATACAATTCTTGCTGCCAATTCGAAGAAGAAATGTGATCAATGTAGCCCTTAAAAATCTCTGTCTAGAAATGGTCAAGAAATGATGGTTCAGAGATTGCCTCCAACAAGCCTCAGACTCACCGTCTCTTTAATTTGTGTTGTTTCTTTGCTCTTCGCTCTTTCATGCCTTGACAATGTTTTTATGTTATATCTCTGGAACTTTAATATCTAAAATTTCGACGACCACATTGCGTTCGACGCCAGAAATTGAAGAAAGTGAAATAATCTTTAAATTTCTTAAATTGGTAACGTGTTAAGAGGCTAAACTTTTCGACAAAGTGACTGATCATCCATGTATAAGAGACATAATATTTAATTAGAGCAATATACAGAGCATGAACAGAAAATTCTTGCTGCCAATCTGAAGGAAAATGTGATCAATGTAGCCCTTACAAATTCCTGTCTTGAAAGGGTTAACAGATGATGACTCAGATATTGCCTCCAACAAGCCTCAGACTCACCATCTCTTTAACTTATTTGTTTCTTTGCTCTTCGCTTTTTCATGCCTTGACAATGTTTTACGTTATATCTCTGGAACTTTAATATCTAAAACTTTGACGGTAAGAAAATGTCGAGGATGAAAAAGTCAAGACAAAAACTCATCGAGCTTTTAGAGTTCACAATATCTTTATTTCTGTCTTAGAAATAGCGCTTCCGTCTATTTAAAATCAGGCGAAAACTAATTTAAACATTCCCCCTTTCTCCTCCTTTTCCTCAAATGAAGTACACCTCATCGATTTCTACTCGGCTCGATGTGTTTCTTTCTCGAGGGCGTTTTGATTACGCATTTGGGCTTAGGGCTCGTGTCCTCTGGCCTTTTCCGTCCAATTTCACATCGACCCCGCGCCCTTAATTGCGGTTTTCTCGCCCATTCTGACTCCCAACCTAGCCCACATTTAAGTACTATCGATTGGGGAAAATTGATTTCATCGATTTTACTTTTAAGCGTGTCTGAATTTGAGAGTAATTTTCTGCCCTATTAAAGTCATGCCTCCCGTTATAGAAAAAAAAATCTGAATGAGTAAAGAACTACCAGTATTTCTATTCTATTACTATCTAATTTTAATATGTGCCTGTAGTTTGCTTGAAGACACACATCACCTAGCTATGTTAATATCATTATGCTGATCGATTTCAGACATTGAATGAAACCTCTCGACTTGCGTCATTGCCTCAAACGTTGTATGCAGTGCAGCCTACTCATAGAACAACTCTTTAGTTCCAATTTAGAACTAATTAGATGGGTTTCATATTAGATTTTCTGACAGATTCGTTTCTTGTTTTGTTGTCATTATAATTATTTTTATTTTATTAACACAAAGACTTTTCGAAAGATGAACCCAATGACAATTTTAATACCCTGAGCATTATGACTACATCCTATTATATATCACGGACGGATTACATAATACGTCGTACATTTCAATAGTTAATGGACAAGGATATTGGAATTGCCTCCGGTTGATTTGTAAAAAGTCGTTGGATTGTGATTAATTCATACAGGCGTTTCTTACACAGTTTGCTTTGGATTCCGTCTCCTTCTATACTGATATGTTATGCTCTGTGTCTGTTACAAAGTGTTTCCGTAATTTCTTGAGCATTAATAGACAGGGTTGATAGAGATGAATTCCAGATCAGTTATTCTAAATCGACTAAATACTTTCTTAGTGCTGTAGGAATGCCATTCGCAGACAGAATGATGACATATAGGCGGCATCATTTGATACTCTTTCTATGATTTCTTCTTCTATTTCCCCCACATTTCTACAGATTCGCTACTATAGGCTTTTCATAATTTGAACTGGCAGGTTTTGGTTTGGGTTTCGTTTCCTTAATTGTTTTCATCTCTGATATGTGATGAATTACGGTTTTCCATGTACTATTCAAATTCTACCGTACTTTCTTGAACATAATATGAATACCAGCACATTTTTTCTTCTTCAAATCAACTGGAAAATTCATCCACGCTTCATTAATGACATTCGCAGACGAAATGATTACATAAGCTGTATCTTTTCAAACCATATTATGTCTTCCGTGCTTTCTTTATTAATGATGTTACCTGATTCGTTTGCATACGCCCTTCGTATTCATTTGGAGAGGCAGGTTCCCTTTTTGGAATTCACCTCATATTTTGCCATGGTCGCGGTTATACGCTCATTAAAGTTAGAAATGAATAGATGGGTTTGACACAAACGTTCAGTCAATACATTTTCTTTCTCTCTTTCTTTAAATTCTGTTTAACACAGGCATTCCTTTATTAACACAAATGGTTACCTGATTTTTCATCTCCTTCTATACTGTCATCTGTAATGTTTTGCGGTACGCCATGTTCTGGCGAAATACCAAACTATCTTCTTGAACACAACCATGATAATGCAGATTTATTTGAGATCGGTTAATTCAAATCAACTGGAAACGTCCACTATGATTCAGCCGTGACACTCGCAGACAAAATGATACCATAGGCGACATCATTTGTAACCTAAGCATGTCTCCGATGCTATTCTATTTATTCATGTCCGTCTGCTGGTCTCACTGCGGGTTTCATTTCTAGCCCCAGGTCCCCCGGAAGAGATTCGGTTGAAAAGGTTATCCTTAACATGATAAGGTGACGGGGTTTTAATAGCCACAAGAAATAAATGTATATATAAGAAAAACCACTCGCATTGAAGATGAACCTGACACTTTATAACTCTTCTCGTGTCTATGGGTGGTATTCTCAAAAGCGGACTAACTTTAGTCCATGGTTTAATCCACCGACTAAGTATGGAATGCCAAGCGTCCATATGAATATATTTTTGTCCCTAAATTTCAATGATAGCATTATTATATCATAATTATATTGTTGTTTAATAATTATGTTATTACATTTTATTTTAATTGAGTGACAGATTAAATTATTCAAAAACATATTCATATTGACACTTGGCATTCCATTCTTAGTCGGTGGATTCGACCATGGACTATAGTCAGTCCGCTTTCGAGAATACCACCCTTTATGTTTAGAAGGAATGGCACGTCATATGTTATCCAGTGAAAGTTTGAAGTGGGTCTGGCCTGGTATATTCTCTGCATGGTTGGATTTAAAGCAAGAACTCAAATCATGTTCAAGGATCATTTAAGCATTATTTGGTGATAAATGAATCAACTGTCGCATCTTGTAGCATCAATATGGGAGAAAACTTGAATAGCCCATGCCCGTTTGCGTGAAGAGAAATGAATATTTTCATGTCAACTAAGTAGCTTGCCATACTTGATCTCATTTTGAAATTGAAATGTACTAGGCTTCGTTACTTTCATAGAAAACGGCGTTTTCTTTTATAATTGTGGAAACGAACATTTTCAAACAGGTCACTCTCTTCCTCCTTTAACGTTTACACGTTTCGAGTCAGTGAATAGCATACAGTATGCTAAAGAGGTCATCTCGTTTTCTTCTTGATTACACATAAATATAATTGCATTTTTTTATTTCCGTTATCCTATTAATTTCAGTGTTGATAACGCGTGCTGATTGAGTTTCGTTTTCCCGGTGGAAATGTATTTAGTTAGTAGGGCATGATATTAGGTTTTTCCATAAATAGATTTAAATGCATTATATGAAGAAGTAGTTAGGTGAGACAGAGAGGCAAAGCGCCAAATCCAATGAGGGGATGGTAAGAAAATTGAGAAGAAGAGGAAGAGAAAAAACATTTTGTAATTGTGTTTTTTCAAGGGGAAGTGTAAGACTACTTTGGGGGCAATTATATGCTCACATTTCTGGTGATTTTTTTTTTTCTTTTTTTTTTGGGGGGGGGGGGGGGGTCCACT
The DNA here is from genome assembly GCA_035222895.1 of Strongylocentrotus droebachiensis. Taxonomy (NCBI): domain Eukaryota; kingdom Metazoa; phylum Echinodermata; class Echinoidea; order Camarodonta; family Strongylocentrotidae; genus Strongylocentrotus; species Strongylocentrotus droebachiensis. The sequence goes on along the minus strand of JAVYIG010000291.1, from coordinate 519,056 downwards.
AGTAGAAGAGAGTGATCGTTAATGATTGGGCAAACTATCACCTGAGATTCACACAAAATTGCCCATTGATTGAGCGGCCATATAAATACGTTCATTTGGGGCAATTTCTATCCAAGTCTTATTGGAGAGTATACATGCTTTATAAAGGTATATAGCTTAATAAGGAAGTCACTTTTGAAGACGATTTTAGATATGCCTAGGCTATACAAATTAATGCATGTTCTTTTATATAAACCAGCTCCCTTTTCCATATTATTCATACGACCTCGCACCCCGTTTTTGTTTCCAGAATGCACAGAGACCTAAATAGCGTCCCATTTTCCACACATGCATGCATGAGATCCACTTTGTCATTAATACAAAATATAATTGGCATTTTAAAGTCTACATTTTGCACCAGCAAGGTGACGGCGACAATCGTGAAAGCTTTTGCCCGTACATCAAAAATTATGTCTTGGCGTAATAGCATATACAGGCTGATATAAACGAGCGAAGTAACTCCTTAAAGGGATCCGGTAACTTTGTCTCAGATTCTGAAACAAAGTCATGGATTTAGCTCATGCTACCATGATAATTTTAAACCTTTAGGTCAGTCAAGAACCCCATGAGTTTTACAAGCTATTTATGATTGGAATTACAAATTTTGAAAACCGTTTGCCAAACGGTTTTTATAACACTACAGTCTTTTGGGAAAAACGAGTATGGTAAAACCGGTCACTCAAAGATTTTTACTTTTTTGAGGCACTTCTTGATAATTTTGAAGCGCAATTTGTTTAGGGCTTCATTTTTACAACATATCACAGACACTGATAACACGTAGGGCCGTGCAGTTCACATTTAACATTGTTAAACGATGCCTTTAAAGCGCATGTTATAAAACAAAAATATGCAGACTCGGTATACTACCCGGAGACAGATAAAGTGACTGCGAGTGATTCGTTCAATACGACTTCTCATATTAAATATGATATTTCAAGTATACCCTTCAATGCGAGAACAAATATTTATACAAAAGAAATAATCTTGAATATATTTGCAATGAGTCAATAAGACATAATCAAGTGAAAAGTATGAATTGCTAATGATAGGTAATCATGATCAAGTAATTTTTCTTTCATCTAAAAGTCAGGATGTTTTTTTTTTGTTCCAAGGGGGAGGGGCTGTTTTACATTGGACAGAATCAACAAAAATATCAATATTGTGGATGGGGGTGGAGGGATATTTTTAATCAGAAAACGTTTAGGCACATATTTGGACAATGTAGTAACGTGGGATCTATAAACACTACTTACAGTACCCTCAGTTTGTTATGCTAGCATTCTGCTATTGGAAATTGACAAAATCAAATTTGTTGGAAACGTGTTCTTGGCTTTAAGTGTCAAGTTCAATTGAGCCCTTGACGGGGGAATGTTTTAATCCTACGTCAATGCCAGAATTTAATCCTTCTTCCAAGGGCTGCACAACATTGAACATGGCCTTTTGACAATAACGAATGGCCTTCCTCAACTACATTTGTGACCAATTTACACATCGGCTTAGAGTCTGGTTTGAAGTATGACAAGGGGTACTTGAGACGCAAGGGAGTTGAGTTTTCCTGAAAAAACGGAAGAGGAGGCTCAAGTGAATATTCATGAATTTTGAGTAAAGAAAAAGAAGGGCACATTTGGAATAGTTCATCTTCCAGATGCATCTTAAGTCATGTGATCTGTTGCTCTCATTGCAATGGAATCGCAATCAGATGCGTAATGCATAAACTGCTATTGGAATCAGAACTTCTCCCGATTAATCTCTCTTCTTATTATTTTAATGTACCCCCTCTCTCTCTCTCTCTCTCTCTCTCATTCTGTCGTCATGCTTCTCTCTCTATCTCTCTCTCTCTTCCTCTCTCTTTCTCTCTCTCTCCCCATCACCCTCTCCCCCTCTCTCTCTCTCTCTCTCTCTCTCCTCCCTTTCCCCTCTCTCTATATTTCTATGCCACTTCATCATCCTTTTCACTCTGCGTCATAAGATATATCCCGTGAGAACGGTGTAGTGGATCCATAACGACCACATTGAAGTAAAAGGACACCTTAGCTGACAACAAGATCCTATAATCGGCCAGAATGTCTCTTCTAATGAGGGAGGAGGGCATGACCCTAACGGAAATGACCTTTAACAGGTGTCTTCCGCAATGATTCGCTTAGCACTGCAGCGGCAGCGGCTGTAAACCTGATGCAGAAAAATGTACGATGTGTGTCTCTTACTCTCTCTCTCTCTCAAACATATTTATACACACACACGTGCACACGAACATACGCACACACGCTAACGCACCCTCTCCCACACGTCTCTCTCTTCTCTCTGTTTCTCTTCCTCTCCCTCTCTCTCTCTTTATTATGTGTGTGTGTGTTTTACACACATATCAAACTCAAAACAATTAGAGTAAGGATCTTTGAGAGTTTCAATTTTGCTTTTACGGTCTCCATTATTTTCGTGAGATAAATCATAATCAGTTATAGTGAACTGAAACTCTCAAGGTTCTTTAATCAAATTGTTTAAACTTTTATTTCTATAACCATGACGGATGGATTTCCAAACTGAATTATTTTTTTGATTTATATGCATGTACGTATAGGTATGTATATATAGAGTAGCAACAATGGGTAGCAACCATGTTCCAATAATTGCCTTATTCAATAATAACTAAAGGCAGATTATTGGAACATGGTTGCTACTCTATATACTGCCTACGTACATACATATAGATATAGGAAAAACCTATACAAAGCTATGGTAACTCTCGTGGAAAAAAGTACAATGTGAAAGGTAATAAAAGAAAGAGTGATAGTTGCGTATAGCTTGAAATAGGACAGCTATGGGTACCTTTGATTTAAGCTACGCAACCACCATTCTCCCATTTCTCTATATATAAACTTACATGTATAGCGTTCTTCCTCTTTCTCTCTCTCTCTCTCTCTCTCTCTCTCTCTCTCTTGATGTCTTGATGTCTCTCTCTGTTACCAAAGGCACAATGAGGTACATCATACTTTGAATTACCTGATGAGAGAAATTTAGTAGAATTTACGTTTTTTTACGTTCTCCAATTTCTTTTACCGAACCGATCTAAACACCACTCAAGATCTGGTGACAGTTGCTCTGAGCTTTATTCCGTCAAATGTACAGGTTTATAGGATTAGCGCTACTATTGGGTTTTAGCTTATAAAGGTTGAAGTCTAGGGTTATATGTTGGGTTCAGGGTTTGGGTTAATTAGTCGGTTAGTCTAGTAAATTACAACGGGATAATTATCTCAGAAGCAAATGTCATGCAACAAAGTTCACATACATTCTAATTTCACCGAGTGACAAGTGTACATGTATGAAGCGACTTTGTGCCCTACCTTTTACCGGGATTTTTCTTCAACAGCCTCGCTTTTGCTCGGATTTCCCCTAACTTACATCTTGTCTTTACTTATTTTTCTAGTGATTCCTCCTCCCAAGAACCAACTTCTCTGAAACCTTTTCTTCTTCAGACTCACTCCTTCCCCCTATCCCCCATGGATAAATTGCTGGTGTTGATGACAAAGTCTTATCGACGAGGAGTGAATCTTATTAGGGTATTCCCCTTAGAACTAGACACAGATAGATGAGATTCAAAGGGAACGGAAAACCAGAAGGGATTGTAATCACATTTTGTAATATCCCCCTTTTCCGTTTTTTTGTCTTTCTTCTTGACGGGTTCGACACAATCGAAATATTCCAAATTAACAAGATTCTATTAAACCCTTTCATCTACCCAACTTCTCTTGCAATACTACAAAATATTCAGTATTATATTTTTCTTGGAAAAGAAGGCAACTAATTCTATTCTTCTATTCTAGTTCAGGGAAAAAATCTTGGACCACATTTGCTGTCGAAGTTTCTTTTGGTTGTTGTTTAGGGGTATTCTAGGTATGTTTGGTCGGTTTAGATTTGACAACAGTTGAAGAAAGTTCTACATTTTGTGGTCAGAATAATGAGATTGGCACTTTAGTTTCAGGTGCAAGCAAATACAAAGACATGTATTGCATGCAGCTGTGACATGTTGTAGTGGTTGTTTTATAATAAATATAAATAGAGAGAGTAACGTTACAGTTCATGATTAGAGTATTTAGGTACACGAATCATTCTCTCAAAACCAGCAATTTTTCTCCTTGTTTTTAAATTGACGATTTCACGTTATCATCGTCCCTTTAGTTGATATCGAATCACCTAAATTATGTATATCTACCATCAACTAATGAGGACAGCTTTTTCCGCGAACTTGTTTTCGATTGGTGATGCAGGCCCCGGCGCTAGCTGGTGATTCGTTTTGTTTTGATTGCTACAGGATACTCCGTAATTTAAATTAATATTATCCGCTTTGTGTTCCTGGAAATGAAATTGGATGCAATGAAAGATAACAATTATTGATTTGTTACTATATTTGCGTTTTATAATGCCAAATAACAAAAATGAAGTATTTCTCGTCCACGCCCGCCTCCTTTTTGGCCGCCGCCTCCCTTTATTTAACTATTTACTATTCATTAAAAAAAATAAAAATAATAATGAATAAAAATAATTAATAACAAAAAAAGAGCATGTGGTATACTTTTTGTTTAAATAGCTTCTAAAGTGATACAAATCATTTATTTCGTCATAAATTGCATCTGTGGATAAATGGGCTTGGCCAGCTATAATTAGCATGGCAGCTATCTTGGAAAAAATTGCAAACAATTGCAAAATAGTAGATAGTAATGCGCTGCCTCCTCCTTTTGTTTAAAGTCCAGACGAGAAACACACTATTTTTGTTATTTGGCCTAATGTCACTGAACTATAGCAACTTCTTTTCGACGCATTCACTGCCCAGGATATATATCGTAGCTGTTAAAAATTCCATCGAGTGTAGTCTGTAAATACCGAAAATATTCTAACACTTTAAAACAAGTCCATAAAGGTTTGAGCCTTGCTGAACTGTGTCAGTCTCTAGCTGTGTCAAGAGCGGCTTTTGTACCTATGGACTGCAACAGATCGTGCAGTCATATTATTAGATTTCAGTTACATTCAGTTACACTTTCGACTTTAAAGGGTACTATAATATGTCGCTATTGTAGCCAACATCAAATTCCGTAGAACTTTGCAAGAATTATGAATATGTCATGTATGTCCTATCCATGGAATCTAAACATAAGCAGTGTCCTAATATTCAAATTATGCAAGGAAACCCGTTTACCCTCTATATAGACTTCACTGTCAGACACTATTGAATGACTGACTGACATCTTTTTGGCCTGCAAATGGAACATAGCACCTTTAAGGGCTTTCGTCTGCAAACTATCATCCGGGGACTCGTATCTGATCAACCATTCAGGGTATGGTCGATTGTCATGGCAACAACCGAGTGGTCATGTGATGCGTGACATGTTGTTTTTTATATTTATTCAAATATTCTTCTCTTTCGCTAGAGTAGGGAGCCATTTCAAGCATGGATGGTTTGGGGGTAGGATGCACTTCACACAGATATATATTACATTAAGCAACAATTGTAAGGCAAAACTATACAAGACATGCACAACACCACGTGAACAATCACGTTGCTATGTTACTTTTTTATGATTGATACAGTTACTGTATAAAGTGCACAGTATGATGTAAAAGAAATAATAGGAGTATACGACACATTCATTTCTCTCGTTGTCAGAACATTTTCATAAAAGGTATCAACGGCCTTCTCGTTATCATCCATGTTTAATTGCAATAACAAATGTGGAACAATTCCCCCACATGAGCTTCTGAACTTGAAAAACTGTTAAAACTATCGTCTAGGGCCCGGGTAATAAAACGGAGCGCCAGGAGTGACAATATGCCAGACACGAGCGATATACAAGACTCCGCGATCATTATTAGTAGTAAGAATTTCAGCTTGAGATATAGGCATAATTTTTTGTTAAACCTTTCATGGAAGCATAAGTTACGTTATGATTTGCAAATTACCGAGTATAGATTTGATGGTCTCTGTATTGCAGTATGCCATCGTCACTGACGCGAGATCGGCTTGCTTCACGGGTTGAAATCCAAATTTATTGGATTAAAGTCCTTTGACTGGAACTCGATCTACGACTTTGTCGCATTTTATCCTACAGACGGAAGGTGGCGAGGAAAGATGCCGAAAGCACGTATACGACGTAAACAACCGCTTTGTCTTTGCTCTAAATAGGGAATTTTAGATTGAGTGGACGAGAACACGACGAACGCCGACTGGCCATGCGTGTCAACGTACTCAACTGCCCATGTTGACAACAATTAGAAATCTTTTAGATTGCATTCGACGATATACATGCATGCAGGAAGTAACACTATGAATATGACGGACAAAGAAAGAGAACAAAATATACAGTTCCTCATTCTACCCTCAACAATTGCTGTGGGAGACCATCCCTTCACTGCTATTATGTAAAAATGTGTAGAACAGGTGAATATGCATGTGACACCTGTTCTACACATTTGTACATAATAGCAGGGAAGGGATGATCCTTTGTCTACCTGAGGAACTGCATATTTTATGCGCATGCGGCATAGCTAGTACCGTACTAGATTTAGGAAAATCAAGGTTGACGCATTCTCGATCGCCTTAAAATGACGTCACACGTTGCAGTCAAAGCTGTCGACGTGCAAATCTAAAAGTCCCTACTGATGCATATCATGATACGTACATGTATACCCATCGGGAGCAGGGATGGTGCATATTTTATTTGCCGGATCAAATCCTTTTGATGATGCCTACAATAAAGCTAAAGCGTTTAAGAAGCATCAGTATCAAGGAAAGAAAATTGCTTATGATGAAGATATTTTATTGCGAAAACATATTTAAGGCAAATTTGTGATTTTCCATCTTTTTTTGTTAAACAATTAATGCTGCTTGCGCCAATTGAGAAAAAGGGGGCTTGTGCCCCCTCCCCGACTGAAAGTAGGAGTTGCCCATCACATATCTAAACACATGTGCCCCCTTTCTTGGTAAAATCGACTTGAAATTGTTATTTACAATTATGCTCCCTTCATAATGTACTTACTTGTCAAATAGTTTTAACACCCTCCTCCCCTCCCCCGGAATATAACCATGGACCGCCAGAAATCTGACAATGAGTGTACGAAAAAACCTTTAAAAAATGAGGGGGGATGGGTTCTGAAGTAGACCTAATCATCTTCTCATGTATAGTTCATAGAATAATGGCCTAGTGCAGCCGGTACAATGCCTCTTAACGAGCAATCGTCTGTTTAAAAGGGCAATTTAGGCGGAAGATAGTGGAAAAACATCAGCCAGTTGCATCACTGCAAAGCAGATGTTGCATTTTGTCACCAATGCACTTTCGCCAAAGCTGCTTATACGATTTACGTGGAAGTAATACAGCGGACTCAATACACCCTTAGGAATACATGGGACAACCAAGCTGTATTTAGTCCTTTCCCCTTTTCTGCAAAGATAAATGCTTTACTTTCCCGCTTTTTCTTCTTTCAAGTTAGCTTCAAAGAGAGATATTACCCGAGAGTATTTGCGCCGAAATGGACCTTTATATAAAAACTGTTTTTCTTTTCGTTCCAAGTTAGACAAGCCTTGGGAATATAGCGCCTGATGTAATTTTGCAGGGAAGCTATTTTTGTCTTGAGTTTTACATTTGTCTCACAAGGCAACACGTATATTTTATGGATGGATGGATGGATGGTAGATCATCAAAAAGATCTATATATACAATGTATCTTCTCGCTTTTCACACGTATCTTCCACCCGTAATAGCAAGGGTGTTATGAGGTACACGTATCTAATTTGATGCAACACAGCATGTGCACTACGGTATTAAAGATGCAAAAAAAAGCTTTCAGAGGTCTTATTGTCACGTGCACACATTGCGCTATTCTATTGCGCTATTACCTGCGCTAACCAAGTCTTTGAAGAAAGTCACCGATACCCCAGTTATTAAAAGCGTTGATTGCGCAGTTCATTTTGGCGCTTTTTTTGTAAGATGTCACGTGGCGCATTAAAGACCGCACCAAACACTGACGCATCCTTACGTCAGGCTAATGACGCATCGTTAATAACGGTGTTGAAGCGAGACTGCACTACGTGTAGCTACTTGCGCCATCTATATAGCCAACAATGCCTAAGCGGTACCCGTTGATCCACCATTATCCCCTTTTTCTTATGTTAATTGAGAGCTGATTTGATGGGATAACCACCTGCTAGTGACCACGCAGGGAGGTCTAATCCCTCCTGGCCAAATTAGTGAAGATATGATTTAAGACTTGAAAACATTTACCATACGTACCATAGGCGCCATACAAATTATGTTATCATATAGTTAGATGTGCTTTGCATTTCTCCCTATACCCTAACAAGCATGTAATATTTGAAAACTCTCTTTTACGTTCAGGTTGATATATTCACGATTCACTTAGATGTATATGCCACATTGTATTTTTCAGAAGATTTCAAATACCAGCACAAAATGAATATAACATAAATAAATGTGTAAGCTGTGGATTATATCAGTTTCATAGTTCTAGGCAACACAGTAAAAGAGACCATCACTCTCAATAAATAAATTCGTTTACCGTAACAAGACAAAATAATCATTCCCAATGATGATGTTGATAATGATAATAGAACTTGTACTACTACTACTACTACTACTACTACTACTACTACTACTACTACTGCTAATACTAATACTACTACTACTACTACTACTACTACTACTAATACTACTACTACTACTACTACTACTACTACTACTACTACTACTACTACTACTGCTACTACTACTACTACTACTACTACTACTACTACTACTACTACTACTACTACTACTACTACTGCTACTACTAATACTACTACTACTACTCATTTATTTTACGTCCTCCACGGGCAACGGTCATTACAACTTATCTATATAGTACAATATGTAAAGAGAAAATGTGATATAGCCATAATTATGAAGAGATAATGGATGCCACTGTTTCCCTATGGAGTACGAGAGATAGTCACGTGACGACCCTCTGCCTCTGGTCAAAAGACCACAATACTCATTTATTTTACGTCCTCCGCGGGCAACGACCATTACAACTTATCTATATAGTAAAGATGTAAAGAGAACATGTGATATAGCCATAATATGAAGAGATAATGGATGCCACTGTTCCCCTGAGGAGTACTAAGGATAGTCACGTGACGGCCTCCTGCCTCTAGGCAAAAGCCCACAATACTCATTTATTTTACGTCCTCCGTGGGCAACTTTCATCTATATAGTAAAGATGTAAAGAGAACATGTGATATAGCCATAATATGAAGAGATAATGGATGCCACTGTTCCCCTATGGAGTACTAGAGGTAGTCACGTGACGTCTCTGGTCATCAGCTTTTGGCTACGGGTTATCGATTAATCCTCGCCATATTTCATCCATGATGGAATAGACCCGAAGGAGAAGGACTGAAAATAGAATTATGTTAAGTGAATAGTTAATGGGAAGCGAAATGGGAGTCATTTTCATCCTCCACTGGCCATATGATTTATAAATGTGGAGAATTCATCAGATAATTATCTTTCATAGGGGGGGGCGAATGGGAAGGATGAGTGTGTTGGAAAGGCGTGGAGGGGGTGGAGCGAGGTTTCAGACGATAAAAATAGGTCAACTGCAGAAAAGCGTTTTGAGTACATGAAGCATGTATATGAAAAGCACGACCAGGGGAATTTTTTTTCTGTCATTGTTTCAGTTGCAAATGGGAATGAGGGGTGGGTTAATTGCCCAGGGAGGGGGAGATTTATCGACAAAAGTAGGTGAAGATTTAAGGTTGTAGCTTACTACATGCAAAACAAGAGGACCCGAGGAAATTATAGGTATGGACATATTCACCATTATCTTCTTTTTGTTCATGCTTACGAATTGGAACAAGTGGTAGGCTGGACATGCCAGGGAGGATGTGGGGAGGGTGGCTTCTTTTATACGCGACAGCAGTAAAGGGGCCTTGATTTATGAACAGTACATGCATGCACATTCTGTTCTTTCTTTATTGGAGAAAAAAAAAGTGGCCTAAAGTTGTGAATCTGTTTTTCTTTATTCTTCATTTTTAGCCACGATAGTGTTTTTACCGGAAATCTAAAAACGCAACTTTGCCGCAGTGTAAAATGCCCTTTATATTCAACACACATTTATCATGTCATGAAAAATGTGTATAATTTGTTAAATTTAGCCCTACGATACACGATCAATTTCATAAAGGTAGAACAAACAGACAATTAAAACAACAACGACAAAAACATCATCAGGAAAAATACTTGTTCATCCTGCTCAGTTCACATCAGGTCAAGATATCCTAATAACGGTTCGTCTAGCCCTAATCAAAAACTAAAATACAACTCTATACTTCTTACTATGATATTACGTGAAATAGCCCAGAAACAAAAAATCAAAATAGATATTTAAGATAACTGTGTGTTTGTTAATCTAACGACTTATCTTTTTGATTTTCAAAAAGACTTTACTAGAGAATTTTTGTTTTAAAGGTTGCAATTTGAACTTTTTAAAATATCATTTGACATGCCCTTTTCGTTTAACACTCCTCCTTTTAGCGTGTAATACAATACTTCCATCTTCATTGGAATGTATCTACTTACTGACAAATCTAGGTTGAACTATAAAGTGAAACAGAGCGTATTTTGAAACTGCAAACCAGCAGAAATACCCACTTTAAAGAGAACAATTTGTAAACACCTTATTTGCACGCTCTATGCTCTGGTAAATTGGCCATAGGAAATATGTATCGATTTTCCCCCTACCCCACCACTTCCCCTCGGGCGTTTTGAAGTGTCATATTCAATGAGCTTTCACCTCAAAACGTTCACCTTTTCGGGTGCATGGTGGGAGGGGCGTAGCTTAAACAGCGTGGAAAACAGATAAAACGGTACGGGAGAAGGGGAGGAGGACGAGGAAAGAAGATACCTTGATCAGCCCCCACACCCTCCCCTAAATCAAGTATGGACATTGTTTCGCTGGCAAAATAGGAAAGATATAGGAGTCGAAAAAGGAGGGTGATGAACGAAATATTAATTTAAAGCGACACTGAACTGTTGTACTTTCTGCTCTAGTGTACCGTTTATTGCTGTAGTCGCCATCTCACGGTCAATTTGCCAACATTTGCGTAACCCAATACTTAATTCTCACTTCGCAGACAGAGGACTCAATGCGAGAATCAGCAGCGCTGCTAGGAATCAGCGAGTTGCGGAACTATACTGCTACAGCTGACCTGAGATAGCGCTAGAGGGGATGTCGCGGTAGTTCTTCTAGAATAGTATGGCTTTAAATCTTAAAAGAAATTAAGGTCTTTGTACTTGGAATAAGCATAGCCTGTGGTGATAACTTTGAAGAGTATGAGTTCGTAATATGATTATGCGGCATGCTGTTTGAAACTTGGGGGCAAGTCACACAAGTATTTCTCTTATTTATAGAGAATCTACCGTCCGTTCCTTACAGGCTTTTGTTTATGCCACATTAATTCAGGAATTGCTTCAGAGAGAAAAGGAAAATCACACGCCCACCACAGCCATCCAACATTCCGTTTTCTCCATCCTCCTTCCACTCAAAAAGTCTTTCAAGTGATCTTTGCGCACATTAAAATTCCCTTAAAGGTAACATTGAGAAGTGATCATTTTATCGTGGAAAACACTGTCTAGAAGCTATTAGGATAAGATAATTATGCAGGACATGAGAATCGTTGTATACTGCAAGTTTTTGGAATCATCAAAATGATTTTTTTTTTAAATCAAATCTTGCTGCAAGTCACATAAACTGTGCACACGGCACACTGAGAAACGGGTATGTGCGACTACCCACACAAACAGCATGAAGTTTATCCCAAATTTTACAGTTATCCCTCGTCATATATTTTAGTTGATAATGTGAAGGAGTAATTTCCTTTTTCAAGTGGCACTTCTACTCTGAAAATCAGCCAAATTGACGTTTAAAAAAAAAACGAGAAAGCTCACAAATTATTCTCATCTTTACCAAAACTCAACCACCTCTTTAATTTTCAGAATGCGAAGCAACAACATGCATTGTTTTATTGCGGTCAAGTGGGAAATTGGGCAGAATGATGGAAGAGGAAAACAACAAGATGAAGGGGTGAGAGCATCTGTTAAAGGCGCATCTTATGTTTTTGATGGGAGTGCCGGAAGCGCCAGACGAACATCCGCATAAACAGAATCTAGGGTTCTCTTCTCCTTGACACCAAAACTTAGTTGTTTTTATTTCAGTCATGTCCATTTATGAGGGGCGTATCGACGATTCTGTATGGAGATGATTCACAGTGCACAAGTTTGTCTGAATAAAATGTTATCACATGTTTAGGTTTTCGAGAGATAAAAAGGCTGATAAAACGTTGAGTGCTTTAACATACTCATACCCCTTTCAAACTGGCCTGATTTTCATCGGTGAACAAAACAATATTTAGAACTGATTACTAACAAATATAATGAAACTGCAATGGATTTTTGTTTATCGCATCGCGCACACGTTGTTTCTTTTTCACTGAATTTACACATTGCGATTGCGCAATAATTCTTCACTTCCGGCCAGGGCTCGCCACAGCGAATAAATTTCACTGGCAGTATGAAAGGACAGCAGGGAAAGCGGCGGTTTCACCTTTGTTTAAATTCAATCTGTATATCATCGGTGTGAATCCGATAGAAGCCAGTATGAGAGTCTATGATGAAAATTGGATTTGATTCTGATGAGGTCCCTTCAGAGTCGCACTGAAAATCTAAATAGCATTACTCCCACTGAAATGGTTTCAAAGCGTCCGCTTTGGATCCAAATATTTTTAAAAATATTAAAATGTATTTTTACTATATATATTCTTCGTCTATACGAACATTTTATTGCTATTTATGAGAAAACTAGTATTTTCTTCAAGGAAAAGGTAGCAACATATTGCGAACACATCAATACTTTTCCCCTTCTTTTTCATGGGAAATCATATTTGGAGGGAAGTGTACATATTATAGGTCCGTGGCAAGATCTGCTGTCCGGATTCATTCCGTTCTCTGAGTAAGGATTCAACCCTTTCCCCTCCCCCCTCCACCTCTCCAGTCCCCCTCCTCCTCCCCCTCCCCGTTTATATATTCCTGGATACGACACTAAAATTCTTTAAAATACTTCATTCTTCTTTCCTATTCTTCTCTGCAGTTCGTTTCATGGCCCTTGTGAGCACCTACGGCTTCACCCCATCATCGGCATCCAGCTACCCCGAGACGGACGACAGCGGGTCGACGTCGACGACGACCAGGAATGAGACCAACGACATCCCTCCCATGGATCAACCCGACCACGTCTTACCTTATGACGAGGAAGACGACAACGCCACCAAACAGTCTTACGTCTTCACCAACGGCAAGCTCTCCTGTTATAAATGTGGCGCCTATCAGAACCATGACGGGGAAGATTACGACAGTATCCTCGACGACTGCATGTTCAAAGCGGCAGAGACAGCAGAATATGAAGAATGCCCAAACAGTGTAATGAATATCTCGACGTTTCCATCGTGCTACGTAAGTAAAACTTTAAAGTACTTGTGAGAGATTGGGAAGGACACTTTCGTAACAGGGGATTCGTGTTCTTTAAAGTTACTCGGTAACATTGCCTCAGATTCTGAAAAAACCTAGATTCAGCTCATGCTGCAATCATAATCATAAACTTTAGGTCAGTCAGTCAGAAATCCCATGACTTTTACAAGCCGACCGCCAGTCTGATTATCAAGATATTTATGATGGTTAATCGAGATTCCATTTTTCGTTTTTAACGGTTTTTATAACACGTTTTTTGTAACACTACAGTCTATTGGGGTAAATGAGTATGGGGTATAGGGCTTTAATATTACACCATATCACAGACACTGATAATATGTAGGGCCATGCATCTCCGATTTAACATTGTTAAACGATGCCTTTAATAGAACAGTTTTGCAATAATTTTGAATCGTCGAGTTCACTAGAATTCTTGTCATCGTTGATATCGTAGATCCAATTTTTCTGAAATATCTATTAAAAATTAATAGAATCTTTTTATTCTTAACATATTGTCGTGAGTAAGAGTTTTAATCTCAAATTTGAATATATTATTTTCATATATTTTGAGATTGGAGAGGGCAAGGTACTTGTTGGTGGGGATATGGGAATATGACAACATCATAGGTATTGGGGCATTGTTTCCCCCTTAGTTTCATGAGGCCATGAACATGAAGGTGTTTCTAGAAGAACAAATTGTTTTACCCTCTTTCGGAGAATTTGAAAATCAAGAGAAAGGTCGTAAGACAGTTATTTGTTCAAAACATATTTTTTTGTAAATATCCAAAGCATGTGTACTTATACACTGTTTAAACTACATATAGCGCACATGGCACAATTTTGCACGGTAACGTTCGCCCGGTATTCCAATTATGATTTGGAAAAATATCTTGAATATAACTGTTAGGTCTCGTCATAGATTGTATATGTAATGGCGGAGCCGGGGGGAAATAGCAGAGGACATCTGGTGTCCACCGACAACAGGGACTTTTAGTTTTGCACGTCGACATAATAGTGGGCTGCTACGTGTGACATCCTTTTACGGCAATGTGACGTGCTTTTAAGGCACTACCAGTGCCATAAAAGGACGTCACACGTAGCAGTTCACTATGTCGACGTTCAATTCTAGAAGTCCCTAATATCTGCGTCCGTGCCTAGTGCCAACATGAGGCTTTTCGTTTCTATAAATGAAATTAAAGAATATGTCTTTGTCGCAATTAACGCCTTTGAGACAAGAACACGACAATATTATTATAAACACAATTATGAGAGATAATTACTGTCGTTCATCATTGCCTCAGACCAATAAAAACAGTGCACAACTAAAACAGCACAATAATGAAGAGTCGCTTTGTGGTTGACCTTTTACTGTTACACGATTCCCGGAGGAGGTTTTGAGTCATAGTGCACGAACTGTTCACTTCGAGTTGGGTTTAACTCGTTTACTACTTAATTCTCTTATTCTCATAGGTTTGATACAGGGGCCACAAGGTTCGAGGAGGGAATGGGTTAAATGTTCGTGTACCTTAGGATATTGAGGGTGTGCGGAAAGAGATCCATTCTGCACTTTACCCACAGGAACACAATCCATCCATATGACTTCTCAGATTAAGCATGCTGGGAGTTAAATATCCATGGAAAACATCCTTCTCGGTTTCAGCAATCCGGAGTTTCCTTCCCTTGAACCGCCATGCTACTGAAAGTTCTTTTTCGAATTTAAATACTTTGTCAGTAATGTGGCTCTTTTTGAAATAAATTACTTGTACACATATAATTCCAACGAACTCTGTACGGTGTATCTATTATCAGTAGCTTACGTTGAGACGCTTTGGGTCATATGCCCACCATTCGATGGTCAAGAAGAACGAAAAAAGGAGAGAAAAGAGGAGAGGATTAGTTAAGGCATCGCCAAAAGAAAATTATACGATTTCATTCCCTCTATTATTCGATGGCTTTATCCTCCTGGGTTTTTATCCTGTTTGTGAGACTTTCTCTATGACATCAGTGCTTCTCCACACAGCTTTGTATTACGAACTAAAGCAAAATTTCAACCTTACATTTATAATATATTAAAACGAACTTATTTTCCTTCTACGTACGTGGATATTGAATACTAGACACAAGCTTACACACGCCATGCGTCGGGCTTACTTCGAATCGTCTGTACATCGCGTCGGGACCACGGCTACACGGCCTTTTGTGAAAACATGCTCCTTTATTCACGAAATGTCTCATTTAACCGACACTTTGTGAAAATCCTACGGCAAATCTACGGAAGATGGCGTCTTTAATGTGCATCTTCACATGCATGATCTTGCGCTTTCGTTTCATGAAAGGTATCGTAACGCGTCAACCCGACCAGACACGATGACCCGATGATAGGAAGCTTGTTCCTACTTTCCTGCTATAGCAAAAGCTCATTACTTGAGTTGGACTTTACTACGGAAATACTTTAGATAATCATTACATTTGTAAAATAAAATAACAAATCATCAGTAAAGAGGACTTTATTGCAGATCCTGGAGATTTTTTGGTTTGCTTGGACCTGGTTTCTATCAGGTCTATAGGCAAGTGAAGGAATACCCTATCGCTCTAGGGGACAAGATTGGAAGACAACTAATTGTCACCATGTTTTTTCCTTTCTTTATCACGTTCTATTTGTTTTTCTTTGTTTCTTAATTAGGTAAATAAGATGATGGCAGCCGGACACATAACCAGCTTTTCAAGAGGCTGTATGATCTACCATGAATGCATACTGGCAGACTACTGCGAAACGTCCCTAAATAAGACGGGTGCTTGCCAGTCATGTTGTCGGGAGAACTACTGCAACCGAGCTGCCGGAGAGTGCCTGCCAAGGATCGAAGTCGTCAAGCTTCTTTTCCTCACCCTCTCCACTTACTTGTTCTTCGTCAGATAGCGGATTACCGAATAGAACCAAAGACTCACTTTATGAGATGACGAATACCCCTTTGGTGTTCTGCTTGGTTAGCTGGTGGAAGGGTAGATGCGGATCTAATGTGCTAACACGAAGGAACTCGACACTGTTATCAGTTCTAAACGCGGCTTTAGTCAAGAAGTGTTATGTTTGAGTCCACTTTTGAAATGATGATCCCCCTTTTGGGGTTCTGTTTGGTTGCCTGAAGGAAGTGCGGCTACTGATCACGATGTGTTTTTGATGTATTTACTTACTCTACGTTGTGTTACCAACATCAACAACTGGGAATGATCGACAAAACTCCCAAAACGGAGAACCCCGTTGTCGGTGTTCTTTTGGATTACCTGCTGGAAGTGCGAATGCGAATCTACTGTGTTTTGTTTTAATGTACTACGTACCTAACGTGACGTCACCAATCGTGTCTAGATTTGCCGACTGTGATCATGATCTGATGAAGGGACCCCGAAATGTTATGCCAGACACAAATCTGTTTACACAAAAAGGTGTTGTGGTCGACTCACATCCTAAGACGTAGAACACCTTTTTAATGCTCTATTTGGTTTCTTGGTTAAATGCAAGTGCAGGGCACGGTGTTTCATTGGGGTTTATTACCATACGTCTCATCACTAATGCTGTCTAGATCCATTGACTGCGATCATGAAGGGACGTCGAAATTTGTGATCCGAAGTGAATTGGATATGTTTTTTAACTTGAAATTTATGACAGTACTGGACCTGGTTTAAGGAATACTATATAACATACATACGAATTACTGTTAGTCAACGTAGAATATTTATTTAGTAATTGTCACTATTTCTGCTTAGCTGATGTCTCTTATATTTTCAAAGGATGTCTTTCTTTTCAAGCCGCGACCAATGGATCCTATAGCCGCTGCTATCTCCCAGTTTTATGGTGATGTATTTTTACCCATTCTGCCGGCCCAGTTTAATCCCCAGTTACAAAAAGAAAGCGATAAGAATATTATGTAAAGATGTGGTTCGTTTGGTATCGCGGTATACTAATAATTTGCCTCTATCCTTTGGAAGTGTAAAAACCGCCATACATGATCGAGAATATTGTATACATTACGTAAGTAGCTTTTACATGTGATTTAGACAATTCCACGTATTGAGGGTGACGAAAATAGGCAACCAAGGTGGCAAGCTTCTACATTATCAACTTATTCAACCACAGAGAGACCGAAAGACGGTTGTCCATGACATCGACTCTACAGATATGTTATTATTGGTTTGCCATTGGGCAATGCTGTTAAAGTGCTCATGTTTCGTCCTTTGGGAATGTCCGATGCATCGGGAAAACAGAAAGATGTCAAAGTGCAGTAGCCTGCAGAAGGAAACACTCCGGTTTTGAAGGATGGTCAGGGAAAATGCTACTTTGACAAGAATCCTCAGCACCGCGAAAGGAGGACAGCAGTTGTCATGGTTGTTTGCATCAGTAAGCCACCTATTGTTCGTAATCTAGTTTAGGTATAAGAGAATCCATATAAAATATCATAATACTGAGGTTTTGATGACATGTGTAGAGTTAAATTATGCCTATTCCTGTAACCCAGAGCATATGTGAATTACATGTAAAGATCCACAAAGAAAAGTAAGTGTGTACTCGAGGGAATATATGGACGCGATTCCACTGGCTGTCTTTGACACTATCTGAGTGTAACTCTACCCGGGTAGTGCGGGGCGAAGGGAGTATCAGGTGACCGATAGCCTTGCCATGTGGCTAGTTTCTTGCAAGAAAACACCCCCTAAACGTCCAGCTAGATGGTGTAATTTAGCAGGAAGATGTGACCCACATTCACTTAGTTCATTGGCCTGCCAAGCCCACTACTTTGTTAGATTGAGAATGTTGTTTTCCAGAGGTTCTCTTACCAGTCGCGTCGCGTCGGATGGGATAAGCAGGGAAATTTGAGAAGCAACAACACTAAAAAGACTGTTCATCATATTTTGGTTATGCGAGTTTTCTCATCATGGAGCTAAAGAATATTGTTACAAGAAATTATATGATGATACTGCTGTGCTTTTATACAAACATTGGACCATGGCCACATTATCCGCAATAAAACAAAACAGAGGAATTCTATAGGAAACGGGAAAAAAGTCAATTTGAATAAACGTGAAATGCGATAACGTATTGTTTTAGGAATCGTTCGTAATAATAGAACTACAAACAAAGTAAAAAGGGAAAAGGGGACATCTCCACGTCTAAAACAAAAGGTGATAGGTATCACGTCACATATCTCCTCGTTAAAAAAAACTAACATTCTCATCAATGTTTAACCGCTTTCGTGATAACGCTCGAAAACATTTCCAGGAAGTTTCGAAAAATGAAACGGATTTAATTGCTTAATGTCCTCACACAGGTATTACTGTTTTCCTTAACGGTAACTTGAGGCCTGATCTCATACATTCTTATTAACATCTAAACTGTTTTTTTTTTTCAAAGCCTTATTTAATTTCTGTTACCAGCACTCAGTGGCGTACGCAGGATTTTTTTCAAGGGTCGGGGTTTTAACATTTTTAAATCAGCCCGAAAATTTCTTTTTAATTGTTATTAAAACAACCAGCACTTGTGAATCATTTCTTTCGTAAATGGAGTTCTACGATAGCAATACAGGTTTTTGGTTGCCAGCAAAATATCACATGAGAAATGCTATTTCCTACCAGTATAAATCTAAATCTAAATAAGAAATAAAAGGTTGATTAGGTTTGGGCAAGGCCAAAGTATGTCCCATAATTTCACTAAGTACTATTGCATAATGTTATTAATTACATACAATAGTGAAGATGAATTGATATTTAAAACAACATTTCGATGTGTTGTATGATTCACGCTCTTGAAGTGTTATCAACCTCATTTGTTCATGAGATAAACTGAACATGATCGCAAACTACTTTCGGAAAATCAAGCTAAGGCAATTCTACTTGCCTTGTATGTCACCAATTTAAACGTGCGAACAATGAGTTATGACGTAATCCGAACGTAAGCTCTATGAGATAACAAAAAAATATGGTATTTAAATTGTCCTTCAGTTGATTCATAGAAAGTAGCTGCGATCGTGTTACCCGCCATTTAAGAGGTGGTCGTGTGGGACAAAACAGCTTAGACTTGCCAATGTATATTTTATATATTTATTTATAACAATTTTTTCATACAACGACCACAAAGCATAACCGAGATATCTCCGAAGTTCAATTTTAGCCATTATGATATTTCTTTTCAAAAATACTCTTCTTTGAACACGCTCTACCATTTCCCATTTAAGTTCCTTCATCTCTCTTTTAACTACGATTTTAAAAAAACATTGTGTACTTTTGCGAAAAAACACGATTTCGCTTTTTTTTTTTTTTTTTTTTTTTTAAAGATGTCCCACTTTTTTCAAGGACATTTCATGGTAGGAATGAAATTGATATATTACCCTTTTACATGTACTTGAAGCATGCTCCATCATAAAAGTGAGAAGAAATCAAATTGAGAACAAATGAAATTGATATCAAATTTATATGTGAACAATAAATTGTAACAAGAGTGATAAATGGATTTTCGCCTCCAGATCCAGAACCAAGCACTTGGTTTGATATTTCGTTGCAAAGGTATAGGTAACGCGCCCACTCATCTAACATGATTATGATAGGTTTGTTACAATGTTGCGGACATCGTTTGTTGTCTTGAATTCGTTCGGAAGAGGTCTTGAATCAATCTGTATATGATCCTCAATATTGTTTCCCTTTCTAATGACAGGATTTTCAAATAAACGCCTTTTGGGATAATTTACTTGTTTGTAACCTCATACGATTGAATTTGATTGTTCGATAAAAACAAGGTTAGTTCTTTCCCCTGCGGGGAAGAGGTAAGTCGTGTACTACGGTTTCCCGATACATCGGTTTCATTTTTATTTTGTTTAAACCTTTTGTTTTCAAGGAGTAAGAGTTTTAATTCGATAAAAGTGACTCAAGGGTTTAGAGAGAGATTGTGTCCTATAGTTATACTCACTCAATAATATTTGGTACATTTTGTTAAAGTCATAAATATTAACTCACAAATTTGAAGGCAATCCCATAATGTTCGTGAAAGGAATAGAAAAATTGACTTTCATAGTAAACACACGAGTAATGTGAATGAATATCTGTCAATATCTTAATCCTAAACAATGCAAATGAATGTTAAAATAGTTTGTTATCAACACGCAATTTAACCAGGCTAAGAGTTGTGTTTGGAAATTAAGGCATGTTTGTGTAACCCCAACTCAATGATTTTGTTTAGGATTTAACCAATAGATTACACTTATTCTCCTATGTTAACAATACCCTAGATGTATGCTATCACTAAACTCTATGTTAACAATAACTTATGTAAGGAATAACCAAGGTGGAAAAACCTATGTAGCCAATAACCTATGTTACCCATAACATGCATTACAAAAAACCTATGTTACAAATAAACCTATGTTACCAATAAACTATGTTAACAATTACCTTTGTAACCAATAACTTATGTTACCAATACCCCATGTTGCCAATAGCATATACGTTACGAATGACTGCAATGGCAACCTATGAACAGACGGAAATGAACGTGAATTACGAATTTGGCAGTTCTCCTAGATGCGTTGTGATATGGTCCATTCAGTTATTCTACATCTACTTCTCGACTGTTTACCCCAGAAATTAGTTCAAAGGCACCCATCAAATGACGTGTGCATGTGTCAGGACAGAGAAGTCACTTATTAGGGACTTTTAGAATGAGTGAACGAGAACACGACGAACGCCGACTGATCATGCGTGTCAACGTACTTAACTGCCCATGTTGGCTACAATTAGAAATCTTTTAGATTGCACTCGACGATATGCATGCAGGAAGTAACACAATAAACATCACGGACAAAGAAAGAGGACATTCCTCATTCTACCCTCAACAAAAGAACATCCCTTCACTGCTAATATGTAAATATGTGTAGAACAGGTGCATGTGACACCTGTTCTACACATTTCAGCATGTAAAGGCGCTTTATAAATGTCAATATGTATGTATGTATTGCATGTACTAGATTTAGGAAAATCAAGGTTGACGCATTCTCGATCGCCGACTGAGACCACGTGACGCAGGCGCAGTGCCTTAAAATGACGTCACACGTTGCAGTCAAAGCTCTTGACGTGCATTTCTAAAAGTCCCTATTATCATTTATGGTCACCCAGGTATCCGAACTTGTGCAGACATTCTGTTTGTACCCG
Organism: Strongylocentrotus droebachiensis; assembly: GCA_035222895.1. Taxonomy (NCBI): domain Eukaryota; kingdom Metazoa; phylum Echinodermata; class Echinoidea; order Camarodonta; family Strongylocentrotidae; genus Strongylocentrotus; species Strongylocentrotus droebachiensis. The sequence goes on along the minus strand of JAVYIG010000291.1, from coordinate 497,268 downwards.
GATGGAAGTCGACAAACCTTGAGAAGAATGGCGGAATGTAATAGAAAGGCACCCATTGCATAATGTATTTCAACAGGTTATGCCAGTGTCAGGAACAAACATGTCAGTTAACATCAGCTTGTGACCAACCAATACGAACGAAACATGTGCCGACGTTGATTTAATTCAAAAACTTTGAGCGGGTGTTATTGTGTTTTTACAGACGCGTATCGATTATACATGATTATTTACGTCTGGGACCGAGCTTTAACGTCTCCATCTGAAAGACGTGACTCTATTCCGAACCTAGGTACGATCAGAGCCCGTTTGTGAGTGAAGAAATGAAGCTGGCCGTACCATTAGACACTACCGCGAGACCAACTTACATTACCACTATTAAACGACATCAACAGTCTGCAAGCTTAAGAAGAATGGAGGAATGTCAATGCATAGCTTTAAAACACGTGGTGGATGGTTCCTCTGGGCAAAACTTGTACGATGTTAGACCCCTTCGTCACGTGGTCACGATCTCGTGCCTCATTGGTCAGTTCGTTCTCCGTGAAAGTGTTATTCTCACAAACAGAGGGCGTTCCTCAGCAAAAGAAACCTGTGGTTCTGGACACCATTTCTCCAACTTGGCTTTAGAGACACACCAAGAGAAGGTAAGAAAATTAAAAATTCGTAGTTTTAAAATTTGAATCTTTTACTTAACAAGAAATCTAAAACCAAGAACATAATTGAACAGACTTTCAAGAAATAACCTGAAGGGCAGTTTCAATACTCTTTTAAGATGTAAAAATCCATTTATCATCCTTGTTACAATGTATTGTTCCCATATAAATTATGTACCAATAAACGTTCGCACATTTAAAAAGTGAATGGAAAGGCAACTGATATTGTCTGGACTTCATTTCTGGAAAGTCTTTGCGATAGTGTTCATGGGAAATATTCTTTGAAGAAAAGAAATCACTGTAAACATGATAAAGACGAGTATATATTATTTTGCATGATTAAGTCTTGTGCTAGCACCCCTTGACAAACACCTAGACTAATACCCGTAGAATAACACTCCTGGACGAACACTCCCAAACCCCGGAGTATACATGTTTTAGGCTCTGAGCTTCAAACATGATTTCTGAATCTGAAATCGAATCGACTTGCAAGAGGTCTAAAGTGGCGCTGCCAAAATACACTGCCCCCCCCCCCCCCCCCTCGCCCACATCAATTGAGACACCGCTGGGGTAATCACTTTCCATTCACTTAATATTACATAGTAAGAAAACCGGGCATTTATTATAATAGGTCCCTTTAAACTAACAAATTATGGAGCAAGCTACATATTTAGGATAATTATGATATTTAATTTATAATGAATTGAGTCATATTTGTCCCAGGGTAGCCAAATCAATATTAATACTGCTTTTCCTGCGAGCCCTCCAACTTCTATTACCTAGGTCATTGCCATTAGGGTTAATATCTTGCCAAGGGGATTAATAGCTTTGATTCGAACCCTTAACCCTTGGATTCAGAGTCAATTGAATGAACCGCTATACCACGATGCCTTCACTTTGAGTGGGTAAAACATCATTAATAATATAATAATAATAATATTGGCATTTATATAGCGCTCTTACAGACATACATGTGTATCACAGCGCTTTACAACATATTATTACCCCGGTCATCGGATTCAGGCTTACCCGCACACAAGGTATGCACATTCTCCACTCCCTGGGGAGCATTCCAGCCGGTCGCCATTTTACAAGCGCCACTTGCTAATCAAACCACATTAGCTTTCGCATCCTACCGGGTACCCATTTTAACACCTGCGTGGAGAGTGGCAAATGTAGATCAATGTCTTGCCAAAGGACATTAGTGCCGCGGCGGGACTTGAACCGCGGACCTTGTGATCCACAGTCCGGTGACTTATCCACTCGACCACGACACCAGGAGATGATAGTGTGTGTGTAATCATCCTCGGAATGTTGTCTAGTTGGTAATTGTGGTGCTAGTTTATGTAATCTTCCGGTTTGTTATCTTTTTTGAAAGTCCATTTTAATTAGTGTTGGAATAAAAATTGAATGCATCCGTGCTCTTGAAGTGCCTCGTTACGAATCATTTAATTTTCCTGTATAACGTAAAACTGTATATAACTGGTCAGAATGCAAATTCCAAACATTACCTGTTGATAGGTTGGGCAAGCCGAAATGTTAGTCCTACCAAGCAACAACTAATGTATGCAATTTGCATTCTGTCTATTAAAATCATTTGTAACAGGTGAATGAAATTATTCGTAAAGGGGCACTTCTCAAAGACGTATGCATTACGAAAATGGCCTATTTTTTCGGAATCTGCTATAATACGTTCATATCTACAGAAAACAAGAAAGGTCATTCCCCCAAAACATCAATTTTGAGTTGAGGTGTCATAGAGTGGTCCGACAAAGCTCATCGTTTGAGCCCTACCAAGGCCTTGATATCCCATTTAACTATGCATTTGAACTCAATACTAAGGAGAGAAATTTAGATAGGAGGTTTGAATCATCAAAATAATTAATAAGTTCATATCTACTGCTGATAACTGATAAGTTACAAATCAACTTCGATTCGGGGCCTTTTGCGTAATCAGATTGCGGCACGTAGACCGTAATGTTTTCAATTATTCATTTCCTCATTCTTGAAAAACCTACTACTGCTATTTCTTCTTCTACCACTACTACTACTGCAATTTCTTCATTCTACTATACTACTACTACTACTACTACTATTATTACTACTACGTCTACTACTATTATTATTACTACTACTACTACTGCTACTAATACTACTACTACCACCGCTACTACTGCTGTTTCTTCTTTTTCTACTACTACTACCACTACTACTACTACTGCTGCTGCTGATGTTGCTACTACTACTACTACTACTACTACTACTATACTACTACTACTGCTATTTCTTCTTTTTATACTACTACTACTACTACTGCTGCTGCTGCTGCTCCTACTACTACTACTACTACTACTGCTACTACTATACTACTACTACTACTACTTATACCCCTACCAACACCACCACCACCACTACCATAACCACTACTGCTACAACATCTACTTCTTCTCCCTCTTCCGGTTTCATCAAAACCACTATCATCATCGCCACGACTTATTTACAACTACCACCAAAGAGTCTGATAACGAAATCCACTCAGACTGTCCAAAGTAAAATGGGGATTGACGTCCTACGTCAACACAAGTGACCCTTTTGTGGTTGAACTAACCTGCTGAGGGTGAAAAATAGTTCCCCTTCATCAAAATAACTACTCTGTATGATTCACTAATATGTCTTGTCCATCTTGAGGCCAATTCCTCCATTACAACCACCCCACCCCTCCCCCACCGACTCGGGCCCTCCTTTATATCAAATAGCTATTCAGCGTTTTCTTACATTCCTTATGTAAGTATCTGAAAAATAGTCAAGTTGTCAATGTCATATTAATACGATTCAATGTGATTCAATGTATGTCAACAGAAATTAGTTCTATTTTGGTACACGACAAACGGGGGAGTAATCCGTATCTACGTCACAATCCACGGAAAAAATTGCCAACTTGAGATTCATCTCGCTGTTGTGATCTCATTTTTCAAAGATTCATAATTCTCTTATTATTGGGCCGATTTATTTCAAACTATCGCCATTCTGTTTCTCTGATTTTTCTACTTTCATTCAAATGAACTTGGTATGAGGTTGGATTGCCCTTTAAGTCATCTGTTCAGAACATGCACACCAAGCCCAACATACCCTCGTTAAAAAAAACTGCCAAAACGACCTCCCAATGAAACATAGTTCAAAGATGTATCTCTTCACTTACTGGTGCTCTTAATGACCATAACAGGAGTGTGGAAGATAAACGACGTCGCGTGAAAGCAGATGAAGGTAGCATCTCCCATTATTTTGGCCATCTATCCCTCTTAGCTCTAAGATAAACAACAAGGCCAGGCCCCATCATTCTTCTTCCATCGCCGATGGCAAATCAACAATTCGGCCGTCTCAGCCCGCACCCAAGTGCACTTTAATGGATCACACTACTCATCCGGCACGATACGAAGATAATTATCACGATGTAGCAGACGTGCAGCTTGAATAGGAAATGAATTGGAATTCAATAGGTGCACGGCTTTGCAGGACAAACTGTTCTACTTTCATGTCACCTCGGAAAGTGTGTCTGAATTGTTAAAGCTCTGTAGGCAAACGGAAAGGCAGACGCCACGTATACAAAAACAAGTCAGAACCCAAAAATACTGAAATGAGCTATTCTATACGGTTAATTCAAATTAACATGAATTATGTTTGTAGTTTTAGGCTTATTTATGTGGAATAGCAAGTTTATTTTTTCTTTCACTGTCTATATTTAAAACTTAATTTTCCCTTAAAAGATCTACCTAAACACCTTATAGCTGTAGGGAGCCGGATTGGGTGCGTAAGGCTGAACGTGCGGGTGTGGGTGTGTTTAAATAAGCGTATGTGGGGGTGTGGGTGTGCTTGTGTGGCTGTGTGTGGAAGATTTTTCCTCTTTTTTTGCAAATGCTTCAATGCGGTTTGTGTTTAAGTATTCGCGTACGCTTTGTGTTTATCTGAGTTTGACCCTTTTGGTCAAGTGTAATCAAATTAACTGAATTTTACTTTTCCGACAGATTGCATGTTGGAGAATATGGGAAACCTCATCTATGTTGTGCCTTTCCAAACTGAACTTTTTATAGAAGAAATGTATCAAACTCAAACTCTCGCATCGATTCTAGAACATTACTGCATACAATGTTGAAAATGTTATGTTGGGGTGCTACAAAATGTCTATAGTAGACTTTCCTAATACTAAAAACAGCGATCGTTTTGAAAATACACAGAAATTAACTGCATCTAATTATCCGTAAATTTTAAAGATAATTAAACCGCGGCATTACATTTATCAAAAAAAATCTATATCTACACGAGGTTGACTTCGAAAGATATTTTGCCATGCCTTTTGTACCGTACACGTTCTGGCATTGAACATTCAGAGGACTATATTCATTGAGCGTCATTATTCACCTTTTTCCGAGAATTTGACTATAATCGGTTCCCCGAAATTGTGTCTGACAAATGAAGAAATGGTGGGGACATTACGTCCAAGATATATAAAGATACACAATATACACCAGCGAATTAAAGAGAAGGTTGAGTTTTGGGAAGAGGTAAAAAAATAGTTTGTGAGCGTTATCATTGTTATTATGCAAGGGTGGAAGAACATCAGATAAAAAATGTTCCCTGAAAAGCATGACTCTTCAAATGCCTTAATATTGTAAATATGACATGAAACATCGTACAAATCCAGAGTCGGATTTTTTCGCCAGGTGTTTGTGTAGTCCCATATACATCATTCTGTGTACAGGCCAAATTTCTTATCATTTTGATGATCCAGAACCTTGCAATACACACGAATACTTATATACTACATGACCAACCTTTTCTGATAGATTCCACACCGTTTCTTTCACAATGCAATCACATGACCAGAACTCAACTTTATCTTTGAGAGCGTGACATATGTCGCTACTCTAAATTGAAATGTGACTCGGGTAACCTGCTCAGTTTTCACTGAAGTAGTTTGGAATGGGTTGTTTAGTCTCCTTTCAATGATTAATGATTCTCCTACAGATGAAACCGAGATAAAATCTTGCAGGGAAGCGTTCGTTACAGCAATTCTCTTCCGTTTACCTAACAAAACTCTCAGCTAAAAGCAGAACAAAATAAACAAGTGCAGATACGGAAAAGAGATTAGAACATCCTCTGAGACTCTTTCTGTTATTTTTTTTCAAATGACTGTTTAACCCATTGCATGTCAGAGTTCTACAGGTTTAAATAAATCAGGATGTATTCCTCAAATTGGCAAAAATAATATGCATATTCTTCTCTTTTATAGCTTTAAAAAAAAGGAAAAGGGTATAGGCTATCAAATGAAACTTACGAATGAAAATTATCGAAAAGGAGAAATTGCTCTGTGGTTGCTTTGTACTTTTATATATACTCCGGACACAACCAGAGACTGACAAAGCTTGGATTTGTAGTAAAGTCTCGAAGTAGAGTCTTTGCTTGCAGACTGAGGTCTAATAGGGCTATTAATTTCATACACTAATCAGATAAAGTGTTAGATGCAGTCGTTATCGTACGTGATTGATAACATGGAGTTGTCCCTATATAAAAGTAGGTAGTGAGAACACGTCCATGTTCAAACGCTCTTACTTTACATGCCACATTTCAATTACCAAAGCGGCACGCGTTGAATAATTCAACACCAAAAACATCACCAGTTCCATCATGTCTTTGATTCCTATCCCAAGGCGTGGAAACAGAGTCAACGGTATACTTATGTCAGGATCATTTTCAAATACCCAAGTCGATTTCCAATTAGCCTAAGAGGAACTCGACGCTTGTATTATCATATTGGTGAGATGACAAAGTATGTAGGCGGTAGAAGTAGCTGAGTTTGTTTAAAAGGGAATAGTCACACACACACACATACCCACACAAAATAGGGAAAAAATCCTCCGAATAGTTTGGGTCTCTGTTGCTATGCTACACTGTTGCCCATAGAATGAATTTTCATTGAAAGATTGAGACGATATAAAATATTCTTGACAGATAAAAATGATATCTTCTCAGAAGTTTATTGATTAATTCAACGAGCCATAATAATCGATCAATAAAGCTCTGGCAAAATATAAACGTTATAAATGATAATGTCGCAATCAATTCATGAAAAAAAGGTAAATATAATAACTTCGACTGTACTGGCATTAGTGTATATTCAAAATATAAGTTTTAACCGTTATCGCTGTAAATTTATATTTTAAAAAATATGTGAAAACACTTGAACTGAGAGAAAAAGACGTGGTCTTCTAATTAATAGGGGCTTTTCGTTTGTGTGGACGACGACGGCGTTCCCGTCCTCACGATGCGAATTGGCGTCAGACACCCGTCCTATTCACTACCTTACAACCCTTTTCGTTTTTAGTCGACGCCAGTTCTCTACACGATGACGTAATGGCCCCCGCACGCGCATATTCAATTTCTCCTTCTTTCACTTCTTATGTTATTCATCGTTTATTATTCTATTATTTACTCTCTCTATTTTCCTTATGTTATTCTTTGTTTTTCCTTCTTTCATCTTCTCTTCTATCTTTCCATTGTCTATTCTTTATCATTTTCTCTTTCTGTTTTTCCTAATGTTATTGTTTGTTATCATTCTATCATATTTTCTTTCTATCTTCCTCATATTATTCTTTGTTTCTTCCTTCTTATTACCTTTTCTTATTCTTTGTTTTTATCGTTCTATACTTTTCTTCCTATCATTCCTCATGTTATTCTTTGTTTTACTATCATTCATCTTTTCTTTTATCTATTTTCTTCTATTTTTTTATCATTTTCTCTTTCTGTCTTTCCTTATGTTATTCTTTGTTTCTTCCTTCTACCATCTTCTCTTGTGTTGTTCAGTTTGTTTTTATCATTCTATCACTTTCTCTTTCTGTCTTTCCTTATGTTATTCTTTGTTTTTATCTTTCTATCACTTTCTCTTTCTGTCTTTCCTAATGTTATCCTTTGTTTTTTCCTTCTTTCACTTTCTCTTACGTTATTCTTTGTTTTTATCATTCTATCACTTTCTCTTTCTGTCTTTCCTTATGTTATTCTTGGTTTCTTCCTTCCATAACCTTCTCTTTCTGTCTTTCCTTATGTTATTCTTTGTTCCTTCCTTCTATCATCTTCTCTTGTGTTATTCTTTGTTTTTATCTTTCTATCACTTTCTCTTTCTGTCTTTTCTAATGTTATTCTTTTATTTTTCCTTCTTTCACCTTCTCTTATGTTAATTTTTTTTTAAAAATCATTCTATCACTTTCTCTTTCTGTCTTTCCTTATTGTATCCTTTGTTTCTTCCTTCCATCATCTTCTCTTATGTTATTCTTTGTTTTTATCATTCTATCACTATCTCTTTCTGTCTTATTTTATCCTTTGTTTCTTCACTCCATCCTCTTCTCTTTAATATGTTATTCTTTGTTTTTATCATGCTATCACTTTCTCTTTTTGTCTTTCCTTATGTTATCCTTTGTTTCTTCCTTCTATCATCTTCTCTTATGTTATTCTTTGTTTTTATCATGCTATCACTTTCTCTTTTTGTCTTTCCTTATGTTATCCTTTGTTTCTTCCTTCTATCATCTTCTCTTATGTTATTCTTTGTTTTTATCATTCTATCACTTTCTCTTTTTATCTTTCCTTATGTTATCCTTTGTATCTTCACTCCATCGTCTTCTTTTATGTTGTTCTTTGTTTTTTATCATTCTATATCACTTTCTCTTTCTGTCTTTCCTTATGTTATTCTTTGTTTTTATCATTCTATCACTTTCTCTTTCTGTTTTTACTTTCTGATTTACGCTGCGATGTAGCAAGATGACGTCATTCTGACGACGGGTCACTAGTTTTCTGACGAACCTCAAATCATCGATGAACGGGTTCGCAAATATGGCCTGACGACGCCAGACGACCCGACGCATGCGCAAATCGCCGAAATGACGTCACATCTTTGACGTCGACTATGTCGACGTGAAAAACGAAAACCCCCTAATAATTCAGTAGACCACGCAACGCCATCATACGCACACACCATTGCCTTTATTTCAAGTCCTACTCAGGTTCCTTGCCCTGTATTTCATGTCCTCCTCTATTGACTTCATAGGCATACTTCTTAACCGTTGTTCTTGTTCTTCTTATTATTAGTAGTGGATGTGGTGGTGGTTTGTTTGTTTCTTTGTTATGTTTTACTTATTTTTAAACATAGTATCCGTACACAATTTTTTTTTAGGTGATCAGATGATCAGACCACTTTAACATTGCCAGTACTCACTCAATATCAAATTAAGTCACTATAAAGGTTTTCGACGATAGAAATAATCTTAGTTCAAGCATTGCTCCCGGCTAACAAATCATCTCAACACCCTTTCACTCCAGTTTATTATAAACTAAATTTACAAAGCAAATTCGAATTATCTAGCACTTAGACGGTTCAGTTTTCACTTCCACATGTTCTCGGCTACACTTTGACTCCTTCAATTATTGTGTAAGTAACAATTACGTGTCATGTCTGTCAGCCTACGGGACCGAAGCATCTCACTGCTTTGCCAATTTGCAGAAGAGCTTCGTTGTTATTAGAATAGCGATTACCGAGTTGCATTACGTGATGAAGGCATGCTATATACTACAATGATGATAATTGGTTTAAAGAGACAGTGTTGCATTTTCATCCATCAATTTATTGTGAGGGCTTTTTCGAGGAAAGGAAATCTGGTAATGAAGAAGGAACAAGAATGCCAATAAAATCCTCCTTATTTTAATTGATTCTCGATCAAAAATTTATATATTTTTTAGCACATAGTTGTAAGATATAAAAGGATCATGTTATAGCTAGCGGTATAAAACAGCACATTGTATAGACAACTTCCATGAATGCGGCTTTCATAAAACTTTGGTAAAAGATTCGGCCATAAGAAAGAAAGAAAATGCCAATAACCTCTTTATTATGGTAATTAATTTACGATCTACGATGTATATATTTAAACACATAGTGATGAGGATTAAATTAATAATGGTAAAGCGAGCGATAGCGGCACATTAAAAAACCTTATATACATAAAATGTGGTTTTCGTTAATTTTTCGGATTATCAAGACTCGATATACATGATGCATTATACAGCTTTCTGCATCATTACTCAACCATACATGTATTCTGTCAAACCACGTATACCTTATAATGATCTTCCATCTGATGTATTTTTCTTGTTGTTAACATTGTCTGTATAATTAAATATTTTGAAACGATTAGAACGAATTCGGAATATCAAGAATACAACATATGATTTAGAGGATAAAAATCCGCTTTTGAAATTATTTCTTTTTTTTCTTCCAAACATTATTGATATATATGTTATTGTCCTTCGGTAAATTGGAAAATCATATGCGATGCTGTTCAGGCATTGTAGGGCAAATGAGCACTGCAAACACCTATATTGCAAAGATAACATAAGGGTTAGGATAAAGATAAGGGTCTTTTATTATTTCCAACGCCTCTAAAATTTGTGCATACTCTTTGTATTGTATTGTCGACCGTACACGTATATAAATATATTTTGCTTTCATTACTTTACGACTTCAGGGCTATACAGGGCAGTCACATTAAAGACAATTCGACCGACTAGTAGTTGTCATTAATAACGTACCACATTATATTCGAAAATTTAATAAATGTGTCCTCTAAATTGAAAGGAGTGGTGAATACACTTCTTAGGGTTGTAGCTGAGTTTAGGGCGTTAGGGCTGCGAGTGTGTTTTATAGATCAAGTTGAGGATTGTGTTTTAGGTAAGGGTTAGGGTTGAAATTGCATTGAAGATGAGGTCAAGGGTTAGGGCTAGTGTTAGGGTTAGGATTAGGATTAGGATTAATGTTGGATACAGAGTTAAATGAGTAATGCTTTAGTGTTTGGAATTACCGTGAAGCAATTGTTGCAGGAGTATGACGTGCCGTAAATCCTCAAGAAGTGGATGCCCAATTCTATCTATTTAGAGATAGGGTTACGTGCTATAACGGTGACTACGCCCTGTAGCTTTTCACCCGGATGACGTAAGCGTAATATTTCAATCGCAATGTATCGTTCTTTATCTCCTATATTTCAGCACTCCATGTCTGCGCTTCAATCGTCTCGATTTGGAGATCTTCCTCAAACACTCCGTGGCTCGCAGAGTCAACACAAGCCAAGCAAACACACTCCATACCGATGAAAGTGCTACCAGGAAAGTGAGTCTTTGATTTTTCAGACCCGTGTCCAAAAGCAGAGATTTTGAAGATACCGTAAAACCAGAAACTTATCGCGAAGATCTAATGACTGCCATTTTTGCAGCAGGACAATTTTGCAAACTTCAAGCTATTCTTTTTAACTAACCAGGACCCCGTGTCCAAAAGCAGAGATTTTGAAGTTACCGTAAAATCAGAAAGTTATCCCGAATTTCTAATGACAGCTGTTTTGCGACAGGACAATTTTGCAAACCTCAAGCTATTCTTTTTAACTTAGCAGGGCCCCTCGTTTAACTTGATCATTCTCACATGATTTGTAAATATCGTGATGTTCAACCAACAGAAGTATTCAAACTGCACATAATAAGGTTTACTTTATTTTAGACATTAAACTTTCCTGAATCTCGACCAATCGCGGAGACGCAAATGTTGAATGCACGTGAAAGTTTCCTGTTTGGCACACCACTCTTCTGGTTTTGCAGAAAAATCTTCTTTGCTTAATTAAAGCAAAACAGAAAATCATATAGTCCTCATTTGTCACATAACATGTAGTGTACATTTTAGAACTTAATGGAAATTGCCATTATTTTCTGGGATTTTGTCTCTGTCTCTTTCAATGTGCCTTCTCTCTCTCTCTCTCTCTCTCTCTCTCTCTCTCTCTCTCTCCCTCTTTCTCTCTATTTCTCTTTCTTTTTATCTCACTTCATTCTTTTCGTTGGATTCATTGATTCACGATCTTTTTACTTTTTTCTTATGTGAGGCTCATGCTGTCTATGAAGAGCCAGAGGCGCATTTAGACAGAGTCCATGTCCATCTGGCTTTCGACAGATGATATTAGGTTCTCCAAGATCTTTCACAATCAATCCCCTAGATCCATAAGATCTCTCTCCGTCTCCCCTTTCGCTCATTCCTCAATCTGTGCCCGTTGCGTATTTCATAAACATGCTCAAATATTGGATACGAATACGGAGTTTGGATGAAAATGGCCTTGTCTATAAATCTTTTGAAGAAAACAAAAAATTAGTAAATAACGAACAAAGCTGTTGGTTAATGTCAATTCGGGATATCTTTAGTTCACTAAATATTTGTAATAATGGAAATGAGACCTGAAAATCTACAAATTTCTCATAAAGATTTTGTCGAGTTATGTAAACTTTGTTTGGAAAGGAGATTTGATGAACAATTAAAACTAGACTTATTTGATGATAGGGATACCCGTAAAGGAAATAAACTCAGAACCCTCAGACAATTTAAAAACTCAATCAAGCAAGAAAAGTATTTATCTCATATACCAAATATAAATTTAAGAAAAAATATCACCAAACTACGTCTAAGCGCGCACAACTTACCCATAGAAACAGGAAGGTATAAAAGACCAGAAAAAACTCCCCCGAATCTACGATTCTGTGAAGACTGTAATATGAATCTTGTAGGAGATGAATTCCATATAATTATGAAATGTGACAAGTATAAAGATTTACGAGTAGATTTTATAGAAACAATTAGTAATCTGGAAGAAAATGTTTGTAATTTGGATAGTCAAGAAAAATTCATATTTATAATGAGATTAGAAACTGAAGTTGTAATAGATAGTTTTTCTTTGTTCATCAAAAACATAATTGCAATGAGGGGTAATTTTTAGATACTATATGTTATAACAAAGTAGTCGTGTACAATCTTATGCTTTTGTTTTAGTTCTCATTTACATATTTCGTATTGCATGACTTATTGTTTATTTAGAAAGGTGTTGTAAATGTTTTATATTATGTTTTATATATCGATTGTTGCATTACATTGTAAAGTGATTATAACTATGTCTATAAACAGAATATTGATGTACATCAATGATGTTTAATAAATACAATACAATACATGAATTAAAAATAAAGAGCTTTTAGGAAGGATTTGGGAACATACTTTGCCTGTCACATGGAACATGACTGAATTGCTAACCGTGACAAATTTTATCAATGATGGATATGTCATCAACACACGCACTGGGAGGTACTCCACCATGTCTCCTCTCAGAATAAATGAAATTTTATTCTTTTTTTTTTTCTTAGATGTATCCTCTTCATTCATTTTATTCCGTCTTGTATAGATCTCTCTCTTTCTCTCTATCTATATATCTTTTCCCAAAATTCCCACCCGCACCATCCCCCCCCCCCCTCTCTCTCTCTCTCTCTCTCTCTCTGTCTCGTCCTCTCTTACTCTACATATTCTTTTATTCATATCTCGTGACATGCATCGATGAGTTCTCCTATATTCGAATCGCCCTTTTTGTTTTCTTCTTCTTTTTTCATTTCTAACAGCTGTCCAATTTTTCAATCCGAATTCCCGTATTCAATTTCCGTCAATCCCAGAATATAAACTGACAGTGTAAATAAGTCATGCGTATAACATGTTTCTCTCTCATTTGCCACTGAGTCCAGCGCTGTTCTGGTGAAAAACAAATATTTGTAATAGTATTATTCTTTGGTTGTTTTATAATAACTCACACATTATTTTGTAGAAACTGCAGCGCTATCAATGCATTGCACCATCAATTTGTTTCCATACAACACGAAAGTCATATTTAAAAAAATAAGGAGCTGATTTAATCATGAATTTAACGATGTCAAGTGATAGCTATAAAAGTGAGATAAATATGAGGCAAAGGGAAGTTTCATTTGTTTCCCTTGGCACGTAGCAGGGAATGATCGATGAGAAATCAAATAAGCCATAACATTTTGAGTGATAAGGGATTAAAAATGTATTAAGTTCCATTCCAAGATAATTGGATTGATGTGCATTGCAGCTTTTTAAGTCTGTACGTGGTAAAGAAATCGTGCATGTTTGATTTATAAGTTTGTTTTATGCATCGATGGAATCCAGGGTCATCTTAAAGGAGCGCACCTGCTTTCCTCAGTGAATGTCATTTTAGTGTCCTCCAATACTTACTCCAGGTAGACTGAGGAGAGGTTATCAATTTTTGAACGATTCCTTGATCTGTGTAGCTTACATGGTTAAAATTGAGTGATAATGATTCCCCGAGGCCTACATTGTTTCATTGACTGATATAAATTAAGTTAAGAACCACTAGGTGATTCTTTAAAGGAAATATTGATTTTTGGGGAAGTGTTTGGTTGAATTAAATGGAAAATTCTATTTGTTGCGTCTTAATAAGTGTCTTACTTCATACCATTAAAACCGCTAACGGACTGTTTTAAAAAAGAATGGAAAATTATGTTTCATGCAGAACTTCATCACGAAAAAACATACTTCATTTGTGTATAAAGTGTAGAAAATTAAGTTTCCAATCCCAACCTACTTCAAATGTCCAAACACCCTAATCCTTTGAGGATGCCGGTAACATCTAAGATCATCCTGTTTTCGCTGGAAGGACTTGCCCATCTCACCTCACCATAATCATTACTATCATTACCATCGTCACCATCATCAACATAATCTGATCGTCGTCATCGCCATTGACATCACCACCACCATCGTTGCCATTATCAATAATGTCATGTGATCATGATCATAATCATTAACATTATCATCACATCCCCATCGTCATCATAGTCTTCACCATCATCATCGTCCTCGTCAATGTTACCATTACCACCATCGTCATCCCCGTTACCAACATCATAAGCGTCATCCTCACCTCATCAACATCATCATCGTCATCATTATCATCATCTCCATCAGGGTTATCTCCCTCCTCCACCATCTCCTCCTCTTCCTCTTCCTCATTGTTACCATCATCATCACCAAATCCTAGTCATACCAGTATTCTCAAATACCTTGCCTCTGCCAGGAGCCGGGCTTACTCACTCTCGACCTTTAACCACCCTTTGACGAAGTTTCATACCGTCATAGACTCGGGTCTGATTTCGACGACCACCACTAGCTGCAATCTGGCGGGAAACGCTAGACGGCCTCGACAAACTCTGCAGCAGCAGAGACCTGCCTCTGATCGGAGAAGATTCCGAGGAGACGAGAGTGATTGCCCGTGCATCTATGCAGTATCTACATATTGATACAGCGCGAGGGGGGAGAATGCGAGAAAAAGGGGAATTGGTCACGTTCTCTCTGAGATTCAAATCTTGGAGAATGCGTCAATCTCTTTCGGAATGACAGGCCCGAATTTGAGAAAGCAACAATTGCTGTCGATTGTGGATCGAGGATTGAGTGTGATGGACGTATAATGAGAGGTGTCATTGATATGTTTTGACACAATGTGCGTGTGTGTATTTCTCTGTGTGTGAGGCATGCTTGTATGTGCCTGTATATCTGTATAAGTATACATATGTGGGTGTGTGGTGGTGTGTAGGTGAGTGTGTGTGCGATGTGTGCGTGTGTTTGTGTAAACTCGATTTTCTTTTGTTCTCATTGATTTATACTTTCAGCTCTTTCTCATGAACACTAGCAGTTTATGAACCCAAAAATCATCATCTCGCATTTTCTTAGATGTTGAGAGTGTACTCATGGTACAATAATTATGTCATATGCTTCACGAATAATCAGACTACTTTGTGTTTTCTTTCTTTTCACTGACTTAAAAATCTATCCCGTTAAACTGTCTTCCTACAAATTAATTTTCTTTTCCCCAATCCTATTTTAAGCATATAATCGATGTTATCGTCATTTTTTCTTCGCCGTTCCAACACTTTTTCTTGCTTTTGCGTGGTCATCGCATTTTTCATATAGCTATTGTTTTGCTACCTCTTCATCTAGATAGATAAATATAAAATGGTATTTATTGATTCATTTTCATGTATCGCAGTTACAAGTAATTGTATTGTACATGAATAAAACATTGATGGAAAAGACAAGTATACATTTCAAAAGATATCACAGTAACAAGTAACTGAATTGCGCATAAATAAATTGTTGGAAAAGACAAGTATATTCATTTAAAGGGATAGTTGAGTTCTGTTTTCAGACCGCAAATGCCTTCAAAGTGCATGGTTATTGCTCTTATTCTTATCTATGACATTTATAGTGCCCTTTTAGAACCTAAAATTGCTATGGAGGTAATTTTAGACCCCAAATTGTGTGAAATTTAGCCAATACGATCAAACCAATTCAGCTCCACTTTCAAAAAAACACGGTGACCGTTAATTAATTATTTAATTAAAAATAACAATACATGAGCCGGCTGATTGTGGATAATATAATCAACACGAAAATGCCAACCAAAAAGCCAACATCGGCATTGGCTGAAATACGACGTAAAAGGCGTTATTTCGTTTTTTTCAACGGTTTTCAACGGTTTTTTCAAAAAATGTCAAAATATCTAATATTTGTGGAGGTACACAAGTATTATAAATCGTTATATTTCAGCCGTCTCTGAACCGATTTCGATCAAACAAAGATGATTTTGGCACTTAAATATTATGTTCTTTCAAATTTGACACTCAGTTTTTCATTATCTCACAAAAAAAATATTTTGTGTAGCGCCCTCTGCAACAGAACTCAACTATCCCTTTAATAAAGAGATGCTCTGGTGTCATGAAAATCTTAGAGAGAAAAACATTTAGGAATGAACCTTATCGTTACTCTAAATGAAGATACGATGCTCACGTCTTTTGTACTATAGCAGTAGAAACTAGAGTGCCGAAACCCCAAAAGAGAGGAAAGTGAATTTGCTCGTAATCTGATTTCTCTAAACGTGAACTTTGCTTTATAAGAAAATGTATCTTTTCCCGGTCTCCAGTGGCAACCGTTTCGTAAGAGCTACATTCTTAAAGACCACGTTTCTCGTTATCTTTCACTTTTAGACTAATTCCTTCCACTTTGTCAAACATCTATCCAAATCTAATTTCGACTCCCCGAGGTGGGATGTGAGAAGAATAAAGCAATATCGATCAAGAGTCCAGCGTGACGTCGCAAGTTCCCTTGCATTGCCGTTTCGAATACCAAACTTGGAATTCAACCCGCGGGTTTGGTGGCATTTGAGAATGCCTCTGTAGTAAGTGATAAGGTTGGTCAATGTAAATTTGATTTGATTTGATCAAATAACGTGGTTTTATCTAATTTTATGTAAGACGATCGCCAGTAACTGCGGCAGAGACAGCGCTAAGGGCAGTGTTGACTCTCTACAATGTTACCTTTTTGTCATTCGTGCAGAATGAATGGTTGAAAATCACCTGAAAGCTGGAGATACTCATGAAAAATAAAAGAGGGAAGTGAACTTGTTGACGAGAGGAATGGGACTAGGTATAGAGAAAAAGAGAGATGGAGAGACAGATATGACGAAATAAAGACAGTAACGCTGCGCACTGTGCATTATTGTATTGCATTATTAATGGTCTTTTGCTGCTTTGTACACTGCCAATTTATCACAAGGTTTCAGTGAGAGTAAACTATTCAATATTGAAAAAAACTGTACAAAATTCAGATCTGAACTATGGGATTTTGAAGACTTCAATTATTAAAGTAGCACTACTGGAGAACTACAAATATATGCACGATCATTAATCATGCTGATTAGGATTCCGCGAACTGAATTAATTATTTGTTTCTCTCTAATGAGCTACGTTTGTGTCACTCTTGCAGAATTAATGGTTAAAATCGTCATATCCTAAACGAGATAGAAAATGAAAGTAGGAAACACCTTTTGAAAAGCGAAAGGATAAAGTCAATATATGTTGCAGAGGGGGTAGAACTTAAGATGGGTAAAATCTCGCTGTGCTGTTTGCAGAATATATTTATTGCATTGTTAATTCCCTTTCCTTACTATGCAATCTGTCCTCTCCCCCCCCCCCAAAAAAAGGGGGAAATTAATAAACTTGTTCCTATGTAAGATCTTTAGAATATTGCTAAATATTGACCCCCCCCCAAAAAAAAAAAAAAAAAAAAAAATCACATTTGAGCTGTTGAGTATTTAGGTAGAAAATTGATATTTTAATGAGTTTCTTTTAAATTTCAATTGTAGAACCACGAATATACGCACGTTACAATATATGAGAACGTACATCAATCATGTTAATGAAGTTTCTACATACGTATTAATGGAATTACATATGTTTCAGTCTACTGCGTTACTTTTGTGTTACTTACGGGAATGGAAAATTGAAAATCATGTGCCCTCATGAAGTTAAAAAATGAAAAGTAGAGGACACTTTTAAAAACAAAACAGGGGAAGTGAAAATAAGAATGATGCGATACCTGCATTATATTTAGTAAGCAAACTTCTATTGTGATCCTCTTTGATGCTTTCCAACAGTAAAGGAATAGCACTGTGATATATGATGAGAAATTTTCGAACCACACGGAACTGAATTTCGTAACATTCCATTTGCGTTCCATTTGATAGAAATAAAAGCACCCCTCGAAGAAGGAAAACAAATTGCCCCGGGCACCTTTCATAAGTATACAAAAGTCACGTGTATGCATTATCGGCCCAGTTAACGATGCTTTTACATATTAACGGCTTGCAGACGGGTACCATGTTATCGTTTATCGAGGCATTAAGCTTCATACTTTATTCATTTGACCTAAAATGGGGTTCCCTAAGTATAGAGTTGATAACGAGGTTAATAATGCTTTCTGTAAACCAGGCCGGTAATGCTTTTGCTCGTAGAGTAGACTCTCTGTCGTATCCGTGAGATGAAACATGAATACTGATGCGGTGCTAAGACGCTCCCCCGTTCTCGAATACCTGCCAGACAAATCCCAACACTTTTTTCTCCTCTTTTTCCGTTAGATTTGGCGGGTTCTTTTGACCTAATCCCTTTCTCTTCACCTCGTAAGATTAGTGTGATGCTGCACCCTATCATCTTACCCGCGAGACTTTACCTTCCTTACCCCCGTTCAGACTAGCAAAAATTAATCTTATAACCAGAGACATGCACTGGTTCAGCGGTACGAAAACCATTAAGTCCTTATTTGTCTTCTTGTGTGAAGTCCTATACGGAACGTTGTATAGGGAAACGAAGGTTTGAACATCGTTTCGAACGGAAACTTTTTTAATCGTTCTGACTTTCAATATTTATCATGTATGTATACGTAAACCGTACATCTAATAGGATAGGTGATTTCTTTTAAGTCAGACCAACGTCATTTAGCGCAACGTCGTAAAACGAAACGTCCTTCAGCGAAGCGTCGCACAGCGAAACGTCGTACACGGACACGCTATTTAGAGAAACCGTTTACAAACATGTCAGCTGACCTCCTAAAATTGGGTTTTGTTTACTATATTTCTTTACACGATACCTTTTGTCACATGTGTACGCTCCTTTTTGCTGTTTGATGATGCTTTATAAACGTTTCTTTACACAAGTGTCGTATGAATTTATCCTAGTGTAAATGCGCTTAAGGTAAGTCTCACAGCTCCCTTCGACACTTTGACATGCCGATATACTCAACTGATCCCAAGATTTTCCAAGGCGCATATAATATCGAATGAGGCGAGGAAAGCCGCGCTTTTGTTTCGTTCTGGCATCCATGCAGTTTCAAACGTCTTGCTAGTTCGCCATGTTCGAGATACTTAGAGCCCATACATGATTTTAACATATAAATTTAAATTTCGTCAGTTATGCGCATATTCGAATTGACAACAACATATCAACAAGGTACTGAGCGGAGTTTTAGGGTCATTCCATAAGTTTGTTTCTCCAAGAGTGATATAATTGGCAGTTGAGAGGTGAAAAGTTGAAAAAGATGATTATAGATCCTTGATTTTGATCTGTTACCAGTACTATTTTATCTTCACATTTGTTTAACAGCTCTTTTTCTTTAAACAGGAGATTTATAGATCATCCGTGTTGCACAATTGTTTACAACATGCTAACTGTTGTAAACTTTCTTGTGGTAACAGAATAAATTCACAATGGCTGTTTTCTTCCACATATTGGTCTTTGGAATGACTAGCCCAGGAAAGTAATTGGTCAAATTTTGCTCGATAATCATTTGCTTAAAGGTAGGCGTTACTACTGCAGCTAGAAGGGATTAGACCACACAGCGAGCCATCGAGGTCACTGTGACAGGTGGCTATCTCATTAACTCAGCTCTCATTTAACATAAGAAAAAGAGGATCATGGGGGACCAACAGGCACCGATTTGGGAAGTTTTCTATATAGAGGGAGCAAGTAGCTACAAGTAGGACAGTGTGCCTTTAAGGCCATACTGTACAAATAACACTACTGCAGAATCACCTATACCGACATCTCAGGTCAGCTTTATCAGCATGGTCTCGAAACTCGCTACTTACCCCGGTTGCACCGCTGGTTCTGTTATCGTCCTCTGTCTGCGAGTCGAAAATTAGATATTGGGGTACGCAATGTTGGCAAGTTGACTCTGAGATAGCGATGCGCAACAAACAGTGCGATGGGGCAGACAAATTCATCAGTTCAGTATCGCTTTAAACTAACAAAAATTCATGTTTTTTTTTTAATTATTCATAGAATACTGTAAAACCTATGACTGAATGATTTCAAAAAAGGTATGTTACAATGCTGATCTATTCCAAATACCATGATGCAACAATGCAGAAGTTATACATTCCCTCCAATAGTGGTGTATATAGTAAAACTGTGGGGTTTTGAAATGATCCTAATGAAAAGAAATTGACTCGACTTGCCAAAAGATCACATGCACTTAAAACATAAATGGGTATGTGGGACTACCCACACATGTGGCCTGAAAGTTTGGTCCACATCTTTCAGCCGTATTCTCGCTATATTTTGAATATTACGGCCTGTGAAGACCATATCCCATTTCAGGGGACCGGTTTATCCTTCAAAAATCACATAGAATAAAAGACAAGTTTAAATATTATTTGTCACCTATTCCAGAACTCAAACTTCTCTTAAATTTTCCAATTTCCAAAAGTCTTTCGAACGTTCTTACTCGATCGAAAGCATAGTTGCCAAGTTGCTTGTAAAGAAGGTCTTCCCTACTTCAAATTCAATTTAGCAGACATGAAGATCCTTTCCGTTTGTATTTCTTTTCTTTTTTTTAAGGGAAGAGCTAATATATCATTCGTGACATATTTCAAGTTTCATCATGGGTAGCATACGAAAAGTGGCTGAAGAGGGGTTTGTTTCGTTCTTCTTCATTTTTACCCACTTCTGTTGCGAATTTGAAGAGTACTGCGAAATACAGATTACTATAAAGTCAATTCGCCCAAGGCTTTATTATCGACAACTCAATTATGATTGATAGTATTATATCAATTTTCTCATTATTCTTATCGATCTTATTATGGCACGCAGCAGCCCTAGCTTTAGATGAATTTGGATTTAATATTTGGGGGAAAAGGGTTATGATTATATACTACCAGATTAAAAATAATTTCTATGGAGTCGATCTGACCTTAAAATGTAAGTTTTTTCAGAACATAATTAATTTATATTACAACTGTAAAAATACTTTTATCTTGTACATGTTAAGTAACTGTAATAACTGACATTTATCTTACCGGTTAACATTAGAAAAGTTTTCCATAATTTTAGGAATTGCGATAAAAGCAGTCAATTATTTGGAACAACAAAAATATGGGATTGCCCTTTCAAGACGAGTTTTTCATCAGCGTAACCGTAAGTAACTACATATTGTCTCGTGCATTTAAACAGAACTTAAACAGCGTTGTAAAAACCGTCTTTCCGCAGGAATCTCTCTAACATACTAGTAGTCAATGATGGCAATGTAAATAAAGGCGTCGTTTAACAATGTTAAATCTTAGATGCACGGCCCTACATGTTATCAATGTCTCTGAAATGGTATAATATTAAAGCCCTGAATTGCGCTTCAAAATGATCGTGAAGTGCCTCAAAAAAAAAAAAAAAAAAAAAAAAAAAAAATCTTTGAGTGACCGGTTTTACCATACTCATTTTCCCCAATAGACTGTAGTGTTAAAAAAAAGACCGTTAGGAAAACGAAAAATTAAATTTCGATTTCCAATCATAAAAATCTTGATAATCAGACAGGCGATCGGCTTGTAAAAGTCATGGGATTCCTGACTAACCTAAAGTTTATATATCATTGCAGCATGAGCTAAATCCAGGATTTTGTTTCAACATCTCAGGCAAAGTTACCCAATCTCTTTAAGGAACATGAACTTGTCCTTTAACTGGGATCTCGTCCACAGCACTAATGTACATAAGCCCACACCGTCTGAAAGGATGAAAATAGAGATGGGTGATAATGTCGTTGAACTATTTCTCCATTGTCCCTTGCCATTATCCAACAGGATGGGCACTCGTTCAATCTTCCTTTTCCCTCAGGAAGGCGCGATTCTCGGTTGTGTGCTTTTATGTTAACATAACGAAAAATGACGCCCCAAATATTAAATTCGCGCGACAGCACGACCGCGTTTTCTCTTATTTCGTTATCTAGTTACTCGAGACTACTGTATAGCATTATAAGGTCTTAAATTGCTGCAAGGAAAGTTCCCTTCACCCTAGTCTTTATATCTTGTTTTGGGGCAAAGTAAATCCCAATTTAATCCTCTTATTTTGACATAACATGTTTAGTTTTTGAATTCCTGGAAGGATATTTCCCTTTACCCTAGTTCGTTATATTTAACTTTTTGTAAAGCACCATAATGCTTAACTTGATCATCTCGTATATACCCATTCAAAAATGGAATTATGAGTTCTTGAATTCATTGAAGAAATGTCCCCTTCAACTTAGTCTAGTATATTCATATTTCGCAAAGTAAACATCAATGTTTTATTTGATCATTTTATATAGGCCTAGACAAATGCACTTATTATACATTTTTAGTTTTCATGGCATTCTTCATGATTCTATATGAAGAAGTGGAAATTGGAGATCCATTCCTTTAGGAGTTAGATGGGATTACTATTTAACTCATATCGAGTTGAATCCACCTAATAATTGTGAAATGGGAATGGCTTTTTTAAGAGTGGATTCCAGAAGTGAGAAAGAAGAAGAATTGTAAGTTGAAGAAGAAGGTGAAATAGATGATGGAGAAGGAGAAAAGAAGACAAAGGAAACAGAGAGAGAGAGAGAGAGAGGGAGATGTAGTGATGATGGAAACAGACGTAAAATATTCTGTGGCCAAACTCTATCCTTGCCTCACTTATTCACATATCATACAATCGGGATGACCAGTGTCTCCTCCAAGTAAGTAAACGAAATTAGGAAGAAACCTGGAATAATAGTTTTAGAAAAGCACAGCCTTCATATGCACGGCATTCTTGTATTGGCAATAACATGAGGAAAATACAAGCAAGCATAATGCCGATCAAAATAAGGGAACTAAATTCTAAGAAAAAAGAAAATCGGCAGCTATAGCTATTAAAAACATCGAAAACGAAATGCTAAAGGTCAAATATGCCATTAAGTGTCCTACATCCTGCATCTACCAAAGGAAGAGTAGTTTTTCTTATGGAATGGCAGGCGTTGGGTGCCATAAAATAATGTTTGATAGAAGAGAGAGAGAGAGAAAGAGAGAAACATAAAGTTCGATGATTAAAACACCGATCCTCTGCATTTGGTGTTTTATGATACCATTATATGTTATGCTAGGGAGCCTAAACTGTATTCACAAACATGAAAAGGTAAATGAATAGCCATCGCATATTTTAAGGGATCAATATTTTCCACCCTAACCTTTTGGGCACCAAACGCCTGCCATACCAAAGTACACCTCCGTCGTTAATGCGTTGCTATTAAACCAATTTGAAAAAATCTTTATGATACCAAACGCATCAAATCTATATAAAAAACGGTAATTTTTTGACAAATCTGTATGGCATCATCCCCCTGCCGTACAATGTACTCCTCTGTTGCTGAATGGTTGGTAGTCAGCCACCTCATCCCACAGCAACCCCCCCCCCCCCCCCCTGCCCATGGAAGGATGCAGAACGTGAAGAATGTTTTGTTTTCCAAACCGTAGAGATTTTACATGATCGGTCCATTCTTGTCAAGTCTAACCTTTATGGCATCGTCCGCCTTCCATACAATGCGACACCTCTGTTGTTGATGCATCGGCAGCCAGCCTTTCTCATCATAGCACGACCCCATGGGAGGATGCAGAACATCATGAATCTTTTTTATTCTTCTTTGCCGCGTCTTTGAACTTTATAAAATGTATTCTTCTTCCATCGAACGCTTATGGCGGCGCCAAACGCCTGCCATTCACCGCTACACCTCTGTCGTTTGATGCATTGGTAGTCAGCCCATCTCATCCCACCGCACCCCTCATGGGAGGAGGAAGAACGTGATGAATCTTTACCCGTTTCTATCGCACCACCGTCCCCGCGGAGAGCATCCAAGTAGCATGACATTCGTCGATGATACATTTGCGATTTCCTCTTCAATCATTCTGCTCGGCTGTACACCTGGGCATCGTTTCACAAAACCGTCGTTAATTTATAAGTACAAGTTCGCCGACAGCCCCATTGCAACCCGTGTTGATTTTGTTTAATACAGCGTTTCAGTGGGATCTCGGTGAACTTGTACTTAGGACGGTTTTGTGAGACGGTGCCTAGTATGTATTCTTTTCTCAGTTCCGTCTCACAGAACATTGGGTTCCGGTAGGCATTAGATTGAGCAAATAATGATTTGTTTGAAAGATAAAATTTCGATCTCAAATACAAAATCTTTACCTCCGAAATGTTAAGCTATTCAGCTACAGTCTCGGTCAACGGTGTGACCCGACTTGACCTTTCTGACGTCACTGACAACAATCGGGTCGTAGACGATCAAACGTTTGTAGCCCCCCCCCCCCCCCCCACCTTTGTTGAGAGAAAGTTTGAGGAGCCTGATGTAGATAGCTTCTTTCACTTCCATTTACAAAGTACCACAAATAAATATGAAATTTAATGATGATTGTGAAATGATAATTTCACATTCTTGAATGAGATGTGTTCATTTATTCAATACCCATGACACATTTCCAAATAAATTTGGATAGAAATAGGTGATAACATTTCTATGTAGCCTTAAACATAATTTGTGTTGTTGGATTCTATTTTTGTAAGTTTACCTTTTCGCTATTAATCAAACGCAAAAAAATCCTTCAAATCTAATATATAGCCTTTGGGGTATGGAAATGATTATAGTCTTAAACATTCCGTATAAATTCTGTTAGGTCCTATTCTCGAGAATATTGTTTTTTTCCTAAATAACGAGCCCCCAATCCCACCTACCTCTAAATCCTATGTTAAGCTTTTGAATACCATGGGTATAGAAATATCATAGTCTTAGAAATTAAGTATTATTTTTATGTTTGCATTTTGTTCTAGTCACATATTTTGTATCATTTTTGAAAACCAACTTTCCCATCAAATCTCATGTAAAGCATATACATAGCATTTGCATAGACGGTAGTCCTTAGTAGAAACGAGACCGCATATGTCAAGTAATATATGAATAGTTTAATTCCAAAAGGAGCTAAATCCACTATTGATGAAAATGGTATTGATATCAGAACATTGTACTCGTCTTTTAACAAAAGTATTTAAAGGTAAAGACCAGTAATGGTCATGCGATTGCATTGTGAAAGAAACGTTGTGGAATCGATCAGAAAATGTTGATCATCTAGCATCTAGCATCTGCAAGGTTCTGGAATCATCAAAATGATAAGAAATTTGGCCCATTCTTCGTAAAGTTACAAGCACTATACACAGAAAGATGTATATGGGACTACCCTATATCTCTCACACGACCATGAGAGAAACTAATTTACCAAATATATGAATTAGTAGGCGGTTTCCCGGGCAAATTTGTTATCATCATGTATTAGTCAAAACATATTCTTTCACATGATTGGTAATGAGAGCTTCCATTTCATTTTTTGAAATTGGGGCGTTACCAATACTGGTCTTTACCTTTAATCTAAATTGTTGGAGCAATTATGAAAAAATGCATCTTCTAATATCATCTTTCCATATACGCCTGTACAAAATCTGGTAAACAATTTTTTTCTTTCTCTCAAGTTACAAAAATGAATTTAGCTCCTTTTGGAATTAAATCTATATAGCTCGCATCCTCACTAATGAGGCTTAGTATGACGAAAGGTCTCATTATCAAATCGTGTTTTTTATATTAAAAACAGAGGTCTTTTTTTCTTGTTATAAATTGATGTTTAACATTAAAACAAAAACAAACAAGGGAAGGCCGTATTAAGCTGGATAGCGGTTGTCATTATTAGGTTGTGTAGCATTTTCCTCACTAAATCATCATACACAAACAACGTAAAGATATCTAGCATTTGCGTGTACATCCAAGAACCTGTAGAATTACTTAACGTTAAAATTTAGGAATCACAATCGTTGAATACCACTGAATCAAAGTATAAATTAAATCGTTTCATTCAAGTATGTACAGTAGCTTCTAGTTCATCGATATTTTATCAGAGACGAAGTATGCATTTGCATAGCTTCTTCGATCTTATAAGTTGATATATAAATTTAGTATTTTCACATCACAGAAACTGAGAGCATTTAATATCAAAGAAATTGAACAGATGGAAATCCACCTTTTTTTTTCTCTTCAGGTGATAGAAAAATGGCGATCGTGATCATAATATTGACTGGCGAAAGAAAGAACACAGCCATCGCTCTGAGCGATCCATTTTTTAAAATTAATTATCTGTTTTGTATAATTCATATGTGTGTATATATGTTTGTATACGGATAATAAAACCGAACCAAAAAAATATAAGAACCTGAGGCAAATTCATTAGTTCTGTCCATCATACACTGGGATGTGCGAACATTTTAATGACGCATTACGCAATCCGAACATGATTTCTATGATTTCTATGGGATCTACAAAAGGATATTGAAATTGGTATTGAGTTGATTTTTTTCTCGAAAGTCTGTGTGATCGTCTTCACATTCATAAGAAAAAAAATTCAAAACATTTATGCACAAACATGAAGAAGAGAATCGGAGCAGAGATTTGTATTTATCAATAAATTAACGATATAGGCGAAAATAAAACAGGTCGAAACCCCTCTCTCTACCAAACTAATTCTACAGCGCGTCCCAGAAAAAAAAAGCAAAACCCCAAAATTAAACGGAGGTCGTGAACAAACTTTGAGCTGTATAAAATACAATTAATATGGCAGAAAGGGATTTGGACATGCCGTTTTCAAAACAATGCTGCTGGTTGAAGCGTGTATGGATTAATTCAATCAAAGTATCATTCAATTTTGAAAGAATATTAGTTTTACTTTATGAAAAACAAATAATTGTTTTCATACAGATAAAAGTTTGTTCACAATAATCGTTTGCTTTCGAGTTTCGTAGCCTTTTTTTCTTGGACGCAGTGAACAATGCCAATACTACATACCGGTACTAGACAATCACTTATTCAATTACAGTGTTTTATTATTTTATTTTCTTCACACATTACCTGATTTCGTCAATCGTATTTTTTAAAATCTTCTCACATGTAATGAATTTGTTTTGAACAATATAATAATTAATAAGTTAATCAATGTCGTTTAATAAAACGTTGGACCTTGGGTTTTATTTTACAGAATTTAATAATTAATTTCCGATCTTAGATGTGTTTTCGTCATGACATAGAATACAAACACATCTAAATACCCTGAAAAACAAACTTAATTGGGAAGATGACTCACTTTGAGACAGACTATTGCATCTAGCATCACCTTCGGGATATAAAGAGACACATCTCACGCTTGTTCTACGTCAGAACATCAAAGATAATGAGATCTGCTATAATTGGGTTGCAGAGCGAGAATCATGAGAGAGGGATAGCAAGACCGAGAAAGGACGAAGAGAGTGAGAGGGAGAGATATAGGGGGAGAGAGAGAGGGGGAGGGGAGAGAGAGAGAGAGAGAGGAGAGGGAGAGAGAGAGAGGAGATGGGAGAGAGAGGGAGAGAGAGAGAGAGAGAGGAGAGAGAGAGAGAGAGAGAGAGGAGAGAGAGAGAGAGAGAGAATGAGAAAAGAAGAGAGAAGGGAGAGAGAGAGAAACCTAGGCAGGAAAGAGAGAGTGGGAGAGAAAGAGAAAGAGGACAGGAAAGGAAATCCATTGATAATATTCCCTTAATAACTAATCTTCGTTTAAAAATAATTCATGCTTATTGTCTGGATGTATGACTCCGGAACTAAAGAAAAAGAAATGACTGATAATAATACGCCATTAGTCAGAAGAATCGTCCAATATACCTTTGAAAGACAAATTTAAGTCGCCCTTGAGACGAGGATTAGTTCCTTCGAGACTTTCAAACGAGCTCGATGCCCGCAATTATCGTTTCGCTTACCAGTGATAATTGGTCGATAAGAGCAATATATAGCAGTTGTATCATATATATTGTATGATATATTCGTGATTTTCATCTTAAGACGGGATTGGCTCGGATTAGTGTCTGCAAGAATATACATCCACAGGGAGAAAAGTGAACAAACGGTAGAGACCTACCTATTGATCGATCGCTTCTATATTTCACAGTTTACTCTATACTTACGTTTCATATCGATCAAAATTGTGAGAAAACATAATTTTGCCCCCCCCTCTCTCTCTCTTTCTCTCTCTCTCAAACGTTCTCTCTCTCTGTCTCTCTTTCTATCCATTCCATTTTCTTTATCTATCTATCCCATTTTCTTTGTCTCTCTCTCTCTCTCTCTCTCTCTCTCTCTCTCCATCACTCTCTCTATATATATATCTTGCTACCTATCTCTACCTATCAATCTACCTTTCTATATATTTACTTCACTCACTCTTTCTCTCTCTTACTCTTCTGCTTCTTCTTCTTCTTTTCTCTCTCACTCTTTCTTTTTCATTTTTTGGGGAACTCCCCTTTCGTTGCAAATGTCAATTTCCTATTTCTGTCCTGTTTTCTTGAATACAGGTTCTTTATTTATAGGGTTACAATGTTTAAAAAAGTGTTCAACTTTAATATTTCGTGTCTTTCACTTTTTGTTAGTCTCTCTCTCTCTCTCTATTTCTTTCTATGATAAATCTCTTTCCTTTTCTTTGTTATGCCCTAGTACGTATATACTTTTATCTCTTAGTCGAATCGTTCGCTCGGGCGAAATAGTCATTACCACATTTAACAAATAATCTCGTTATTGTTTTCGACATTGTATCCGTTTGACTATGTACATTGCAATAACTTGCATCAATTATGTAATCTATCTAAGAGACGGAGCCATTATGGTGAAACTCTACTCGCCACTTCGAAATCATACTTAGCGAGACTTCCACAAGTAGTTATCTTTCCTTGCCTATCTCTATGAAAATGATATGGACTAAACCAGGCTAATAGATCATTTCATGTCACTCTCTCCACCTAAGCCGAGGGTATTATAATTGACCGATCATAATCAGATCTGCGCACAGATGTAAATTGTGTTTATTAAGAGGATGGTGAAATTGTTCAATATGCACGGATGTCACGACGGCTTTGCATGCTTGCACTTTACACGTATATAAAAAATTTGTTTATTAAAACGCAGTGCGTTATTTACTATATCGCTGTAACGCATTACTCTGTTTGCAACCATATAGCTCCCGCAGAATCTGTTCAATGTTATATTACCTCGTGCATTTAATCGGGTGATTGAATAAGCCGCTAGCTTTAAATTGTTGGATACAACGTTTGTCGTAGGCCAAACTCGTCGTTTAACGCTTCAATTCAAATCGAATTGATTTAAAAATCATATTTATTTCCTTCTCATGATCGGTATATAAGTAAATACTTTCAAAAAGGAGGCGAATACCAGGAAGGCTGTGTAGGGAAAACAATAACAATATATCAACAAGTGGCATCAAGAAATACAAATGCTCGGTTTTACTTCTGACTCCTTTTACCCCCCACAAGGAGTAAGAATTCGTAATTCCCCAGATTCAGACTTCTAATGTAGAGCGTGTGGTAAAATGAAAGCAAATTAGAATACACAGTCGGTCGCGTATGATAAATGTAGTTATTTTGAATGTGTTGACAAAATGACTTGTAATAGATAGTCCTTTTGGGATTACTTATGGAATGGCACCCATCGCTCATAATGCACTGCCGTCTGTTCGATTAATATTATTAATGTAGGAAGAGAAAGCTGGGTTCTTTTATTTTCATACTTTTCAGGCAAGGATCTATAAACGTGGTAGAAGCATTTCGAAAACATTTGGACTAATAGTATGTCTCTGGAGAGACGATATTCTACATCTCATGCCAAAGAAATGTAGCCAGAAAAAAAAATCTAGTGGTCAAACCACCATCGAAAAGAATCGTTCAATTAGAGAGAATAATCCCTTTGTCTTGAAGGCAAGCTCTTAACCAAATGTCCATTTGCTAGATGTTCTCGTCTGCATGCTAAGAGCAAGGAGGGCGTTTCACTAATAGCATTTTACTTGGAGTTAGAGGGAAGATTGAGTTCTGGTGGAAGAGAAGATTATCTTTGAGCTTTTAACAATTTTCACATATCCAAAGAGGAAAGATCTTAAATTTCAGGTCACAAATACAGCCGGAGTTAGAGGGAAGATTGAGTTCTGGTGGAAGAGAAGATTATCTTTGAGCTTTTAACAATTTTCACATATCCGAAGAGGAAAGATCTTAAATTTCAGGTCACAAATACAGCCGGAAGAAAAGAATCCCGTGGTTAAACCCCCATAGAAAAGAATAGTACATTTAGAAAGTAGAATCCTTTTGTCTCGAAGGCAAATTCAATAATAGAAAGATAATAACCGAAACCGCAAGTCCATTTGCTAGATCTTTTCTTCCGCTAAGAGCAAAGAGGGCGTTTCACTAATAGCATTTTACTTGGAGTTAGAGCGAAGATTGAGTTATGATGGGAGTGAAAATTATCTGTGAGCTTTTACAATTTGACATCTCCGAAGAGACATAATCCTAAATTTCAAGCCACAAATACAGCCAGAAGAAAAATCCCGTGGTCGAAAAAACCTTAGAAAAGAGTAGTATGTCTAGAAATAAGAATCCCTTTGTCTTGGAGGGACGTACTTGATCAATTTAGAGAGTCCAGTAGATGTTTTGGTCCGTTGGGAGTAATGGGAGGGACTCCTTTTTCCATGGAATAGCCATTAGCGTAAAAGGGAAGGTTCTTAAAAATAAGCTGTACATTTTGTATGTTAAAAACAAAAGTATAAAGGCAAAATGTTACAATTCATGCCCGAAATACCGACAGTCCGAATACAATTTCCATGGTTAAAACTACGATACAAAAAGTGTGGTGATTTTGGAGAGAAAATCACTTTGTCTTGTAAGCAAGTCTCTCTATACATATAAAATTTACTTCATCGAAACGGACAGTTCAATTGCTAGATTCTTTCGTCTTTGAGGGCATGAAATGTGTAAACTAATAAATGTAATATATTAACATCAACAACACATAAACACACACATACACACACGCATACATACATGCACAAAATATATTGGCCAATTATTGATATATATATATATATATATATATATATATATATAAGATTTCAATTCTCGCGATCATTATTGCACAACAAGAGAGTAAGAGTGAACGTCGAATGCTGGAGAGGTGAATATTATTTGTGAGTTTTATATTTCTACATCCATATCACATACCCAGTATTCAACTTTAAATGTAATACCCTCCTGGCATACACCAGATGTTTCTTTCTCTTCAAAAAGTGTCTTTTGGGAAGGGACGATCGAAATGTGTAGCACATACACTGAAGGCATTAGGGACTTTTAGATTTGCGTGGACTGATACGTGTGACGTCCATTCAAGGCAGTGCATTAAAAGGACGTCGATCGTAGCAATCCACGTTGTCGTTGTGCAAATCTAAAAGTCCCTATTACCAAACACCGGGGTTTGGAACAATATCCAATCATTCATAAGATTGTGCGGGTAAGATAACGGAAATGGAAGCGGTGCGAATAGTAGGGCATCAGCCCCTATGGCATTTATCACTGATCATGTTGATAATGTTGAATTGTGCACCGGTGCACACTGCGCTGTCGCACACGAATGCATATGCAAGGTGCACAAGAGGTAATACATAAATGTTTCAAGTTTTGAAACAAGACTCCTCTACTTTCTTGATGCAGAAGAGCGAGAATCTACTATTAAAAGGGATAGGGTATCTTTGTCTCAGCCTCTGAAAAAAAAATCCTGGATTTAGCTCATGCTGCAATGATAATAACCTTTAGGTCAGTCAGGAACCCCATGACTTTTACAGGCCGATCGCCTGTCTGATTATCAAGATATTTATGATTGGAAATCGAAATCAAATTTTGCGTTTTCCTAACGGTTTTCATAACACTTCAGTCTATTGAGAAAAATGAGTATGTTAAAACCGGTCACTCAAAGATTATTTTTTTTTACATTTTTGAGGCACTTTGTGATCATTTTGAAGCGCAATTTTTTGTTTAGGGCTTCAATCTTACACCATATCACAGACACTGATAACACGAAGGGCCATGCATCTCAGATTTAACATTGTTAAACAATGCTTTTAACGTGTCAAACGAGGGATCAAGTCGCTTTGGAGTTGGATCCAGTCCTAAATATAATATAATCCAATCAAAACGAGTTGATTGAATAAGTATTTAACCCATCCGAAAGTGGATTTAATTCTAGTGTGGATTGACACTCTTTAGAAAAGTGATTCCTACTATGACTTCCCAAAATGATTCCTACTATGACTTCCCAAAGAGTGAGTTCCCATTCCTTTAAACTTCAAGATTAGAAAGAAAGGATTTTGCCTAATGCACGTCATTAATTCGTTGAAATTGATGTTTAATGAAGAAAAGTTAAAACATTGTCTGGATAGGGACTGTCCCGCACGCTCCTCAGACTATGTTTAATCTGTATAATGAGTTTTACAGACGTGCCAGACTTATATAGTGAATACTTTGACACGTTGATAGATCTATCAATTTTGCTAGCAAACAAACAACCAAGGAACCGAGAGGACAACGGCCTGAAAACTTGCTTTCAAATTCCAGTTCAGTTTACAGTTTCTTAAGATGTTAACAAGATTTGGGTGGGGTTGATATCAAGGGAACTTCTTAGATGGCAACTTTTTTTGAATATGCCCATATTTTTCTTAGTAACTTACAATCTACTAAAGATAGTATAGCTGACGATGTAGGCCCCTCGACAATAAACTCTGATTTTGTTTCCAAAGAGGATTTTAGGCTACTTAGACCTTAATTACAAACATAATGCGTCCAGGGTTTCCTCCTTATTACTGTAGATTATTGTTAGCATCATTTGTATTTAATGACTTGCCATTAAATCGTTTTTATTACTGTATCTATCGAATATTATGTACATGTTTTGTTACCTTGTATATGCCTTACTTTGTAAAAAGATTTCATATGCAGTTAATGTGGAAAATAAACCTAAATAAATAAAATTCAATTTACTCAGTAACTTGCCATCTACTGAAGATAACACTTACATTATTAACATGTCCTGTACACTTAACCATTTTGGGTTTTCTTCGGATTGAAGAAAGGTTTTAAACTGCTCGGGCCTTAATTAAGACGAAATTGTATACTACTCCCATATTCTGTTTTAAATAACTTGCTATCTACCGAAGATAACAATTTGTTGGTTTTTGATTGGTTGAGAGCTCGTCACATATTTTTAGAAAGTACTATATGAGAGTACTATTTGGGAGTTGAAAACAAATGTGAATTTTTTTTAGACCAAAATTGACATATTTTTTCTTCTAATTTTTTGTTTCCCAATTTTATTTTTTTTAATTAAAAAAAAAAAAAAAAAAAAAAAATGTTTGATGCAGGATATAAAACAAATATACCATGCCTTCTATTCGAGCTACTGGTTAAAACTATGGGCCTCGGTGACTCGAAAAGTACCATTTGCTTCGGGCCTGCGCCCCTCAGCAAATAGTACTATTGGAGTCACCTCTTGCGCATAGTTTTAACCAGAACCTCTCAAGTGTATATTTGTATAGTAAAACTAAGTCTTTTTTTTAGGTTTACCACTCCGCCATTTTTCTTCCAAACTGAGAATTAAAAACTACCAAGGCCTGTATCAAAACATTAAACTAATAAGAGCACACAATATGCTATTACTATCGTATCAGTGTTTTCATATCTACTATGGATAGGACCATAACGATCTTACATGAGAACTAAAAATGGGGCCCATATATATATATATAACCCTACATGTTGTATAAACAAGACCTCATAAAAATTGGTATATATTACCCTAACCCTAACCCTAACTTCAAAATAATGTAACTATTTGAACTACTGACTAATGATTGAACCTATTGTTTCTTGGGAGGCCTTTAAGTTTCCTCTGCCTGCAAACGTACGTAGAGGACAGTAATTCTAATGTTCAATCATTAACAGGACACAGATATGTCCTGCTAATGACCATGTATACTTAATGACTCATTTTTAAACTACATTTAACCGTCTAATGACGCTGTAAAATGTAAATATATATAGGTAGGTAGTAAGGGACTCATTAATTGACCCGTATCAAGTAACGTAGATCAATATGATGATTTCATTTAGAAAGGTTGATTTATAAAGGGCCAAGCGTCTTAACGTCTGTAATTAATACAAATCATTTTAATTCTGTACCCAAAAATAAGAGATACATGTAGGATCATGAAAACTAAAATCAAAATAAAGCATTGACTTCATGAACATTAGTTTTACCCCGAATCGAAATGAACTGAGTGATAATATATGGAAATAGGAATGGAAAGCAAACCCTTGTTGGTCGTAAACAAATGTGCAATTCGATCATGTTGCCCTATATTTATGTGCAAATCGTGACTAAAAATGGCGGCAAGTAATTGAAAATACCCTACTTAAAAAGGGACTGCATGCAGTTTGATTAAACAACATAGAAACCTCATTATTCCCATAGGATTCCAAGTAATCGAAAACAGAACTACAAAATTAAAACGATCAAGGAATACCATTTCAATCATTTTGGTCACGTTTACTCACGTAGATGAATTATGCGCCATCATGTTTTAGGAAGAAGGTTCCATTAGTGATTACATTCACTCGAGGATTTCTAGGAACTGTGATTCAGGAGATTTAAGTCTTAAGATTAAAGTCGGGGTAGTAAATGATTTTTCCCCGTGATCGTGTGAGAGCGTAGGGATGTGTTTGATTTTTGAAAGAGATCGAATTTGGCTGATTATTTCCAAAATGGGATTGTGCCGCGACTGTCAAAGCAATTCTCGCTGTTTCCAATTTATATTTAAAAATAACCGTAGACTAACGAAGGACATAACAAAAAAGGGTTCGTTGGTTAGTTGAACAACCAACGGCTATACAATACAAGTACATAGCAATTGCCTTACATTGTTGTGTCGAAGCAGTCGTGTTGCGTGTTTGTCGCAAATTAAACAGATTGATATTATTGCGATTCAACAATCACGTAAACACTTTGTTGTTTCTATGAAGGTCAATGCATGTCATCATAATGCCCACCTATTTATTTTTGAAGCAAAAATAAATCTCCTCCGAACATTTTCGTTGGGAAGGCGCGTTTGTGTGTGCCTCGGGCGTGATATTGCAGGCCACGTATTGATGTATATTATGCCATCCATCATTCGGACTCTCTCGGGCCGGACGAGGGGCAAGTTCGATGGATCTTCCCGTGACAAGCCCCTAACCTTTTTTTTTGTGTTCAAGAAAACGCACACTATTTTCCAAAGGGAGTCGGTGAAGTAAATTAATCATTTGGCAATCTTAAAGGGGACGTGGAATATTGTAGTATGATGAAGTGTAATGCGAAATGTCTGATGATTTTCGATTTAAAGGAAACATCTGTTTCCTCACGGAATATGAAAGATATTTACATCAGTATAACTATTGGTTAAATATAGTTGCCACGAAAGGAACGTGTTGAAGGTACTTTTCAATAATTCAGGTAAAAATGCTCTGTTCTGAACAGGCGTTCATAATGACTTAAGGGGGAGTGCTTTTGCTCTGCTTCCTCTCCTTTTTGGTCAGCTTAATTTGACGTTCTTCAAGTGTTCGAACTATTCAGTCCCTCTTCCTCTTTCTTTATCTTTCTTTCTCTTTCTCTCTCTCTCTCTCTCTGTCCCTCTCCCACTCCTCTTTAACTTTTATACGGAATATTCTTTATAATTATGATTGCATTGCTCTTCCACTTTATTATTAATGTCTCTATCTTTCCTTCTAGCCCTCTACCCCCTTGCGATTTCTCCCAGACACACTCTCTCAACATCCCCCCCCCCCCTCCTCCTCAATCACTGCTCCCCCTATATCCCCCCGTTCTCTCTCTCTCTTTCTCTCTCTCTCTCTTGAGCCGTCATCGTGAGCTTAGGCTTGTCCTTTCTCGCACGAATCGGCTCCCGGGACTTAAGGCTCGTCCAAGTCGCTATATAGGGTTTGATTTATGCAAGTACCATTTATATTCTACCTTGTAGGCTTCGTACATGTAGATCACCATTAATATGTTTTCCAATCAGATTATGGAAATCCCATCTTGACAGGGGACAGTTCATATAGCTTGCGTAAACATGGCGATCCGTCAAACTCATTATTCAAACAAAAAGAAAATTACATGCGCGACAGACACTGCGTGAAGAAACACAATGTCTTCTTGTGAGAGCCAAGAGGGCGTTAACAGCGTGGAAAGGTTCATGAAGTAACTTACGTCCTTCTTGCCCTGAACAGATGAAATGCATGTTATCAGTAGCGTAGCGTTGGGCTAGTGATTGAAGGGGTACTGGCATCATCGGCAGTTGGACATAACTTCGGAAAACCGAGCACAGGTCAATTCTGGGAAAACATAGAGTTACTAAACTTTCAATGTGTAGCAGTGTGTACAAAGGCATGGGGAAAAGGTAAACCTGGGGAGTGTTTTACAAAAACTAAGATCGACTTTAAGTTGGACTTAAAGATGAAGTTGAGTTCTGGTCATGCGATTGCATTGTGAAAGAAACGGTGTGGAACCGACCAGAAAAGGTTGATCATCTAGCATATAAGAATTTGTGTGTATTGCAAGGTTCTGGAATCATCAAAATGATAAGAAATTTGGCCAAGTCTTGGTAAAGTTACAAACACTTGCACAGAAAGATGTATATGGGACTACACAAACACGTGGCGTAAAAAGCCGGCCCCCCGATTTTTACGATGTTACATGCATATTTAAAATATGAAGGCATTCGAAGAGCCATGCTTTTCAGGGAACATGTCTTAACTGATGTTCTTCCACACTTGCATAATAAGAATGAGTAATGCTCGCAAATTATTTTTCGCCTCTTCCCAGAACTCAACCTTCTCTTTAACTATGACAAGGCCGTTCGTGCCACTGTTTTCTCTCACCGTTGACTGGTATTAGTCTCTCAAGGGACGTACAAATCATGGTCACAAATCTACAGACTTTACATTTTTTGATGATTCATTATTGAAGGAAAAATATTATCTAACGATCATAATGGTAAGAGCACCCAGTGGCATGAATAGCCTGCCATAGTTAAGTCCAACTTAAAGTCGATCTTTGTCTTTGTGAAACACTCCGAAGCTGTTAATATTTGTTGTTATCAATAGCAGACACAGACCCACTGCCTTACAGTGAACGTTAAGGGCTGTAAATTCACCAAGCGTTATTCCCTGTTTTCCAAGTAATTGCCTGTACACGCTGTTCCAAAGTTGCGTCTGACTAATGGGGACACCGGTCTCACTAAGTGAATGCATTGCGATTTTTACAAACCACTGATTACATGGAAGGTGTGAGTGCTGATCGATTCATCTTCTATTAACATTCCCCCCCCCCCCCCCCCCGCCGCCTTCCTTTCCCTTCCCTCTCCTTTATCTAAAATGTTGCCATTATTGATTGGGAGTGACACGTGCCCCCGTGCCTCCTCTATCTACGCCATTATGTTGTTGCCGATGTTGTTGTCCTGCTAGATATCTCTCTCTCTCTCTCTCTCTATCTCTATCTATCTCCCTCGCATCATAGCCATGTGCGCAGTGTGCCAAGTGGGGTTATGTTTTGCATACTAATTTTCGAGGAATATCACATATTGGGGCAGATTTTCAACCAACCGGCATGAGAACAATTTCACCGACATGCCATTCAGATGCTTGTATCAAAATTTGCACGGATTTCAATTGCATATCGGCAAATTTGTTCCTACGACAGTATTGTGAAACGTTACCCTTATGTACTGATTGAGTGTTTCAACCATACTTCATTATTTCGGCGTGTAAAGTGGGTTATTTCCCAAAGGTTTTCATTGGAAATTGTTCTTAGCGGTAAAACAAAAAAAACCTTTTGATTTTAGAAGGGCTTATTATCTTATTGTCGACATAAGTTATGAAGTCAATTTAGCGGATACGTGATCAGCATTTTCCTTGTCATGCTTGCGGGGAAAGTTATGATACTTGGGAAATCATTTTTATGTATATGACGCTATAATGATGATAGGTGGTGTATCTACGGGGCTGACAGGGGCAGGAGGCAAAAAGGACAGGGGAAGCGGAAAGTAAAAAGAAGGTGGTACTCCCCCCCCCCCCCCCCCCCATAGTATAAGTGTCCTCGTAAAGTTTACGGGGAGTGGCATTTATCCTATGCCCCATATCGAATATCAAAAGAAAGTGGAAAAAAGTAAAAGGCTGAAAGTGGTCATGAAAAGACTAAGATAAGACACCTCCTCCCAACACCCCCCTATATATTGTGCTACAATGTCTGGATCAACGCTTCATCACTAAACGTGATTCTACTTTTTACTTAAGAGAAATGTAACGGCAAAGAAAAATTCGTCTGTGATAGAGAGAAAGAGAAAGAGATTGACCAAATAAATTGATACATTTAATTTGGCTAGAGAGAAATTGAGAGAGAAAGAAGTTTGGGATTAAGAGGGAGAGGGGGGAGAGAGATAGATGCAGTTAAAATCGAGAAAGAAATTGAGAGAGAAGAATAAGAAAGAGAGAAAGAGAAGTAAGGTGAGCGAAAAGAGCGAGGAGAGTGTAAGAAAGAAAATGTGAAACACCAATGTACCATAGAAATAGAGAGAGAGAGAGAAAGAGAGAGGGAGACGAGGAGACACTGATAAACAAAGTCAGACAGAGACTGAAATGGACAAACTCTTATCGCGGTTAACAAATCGAAGCAAGATTGTAGAAAGCTAGGTCAAGTCCGCTTGTTGAAGCAGTCTCGCTGAAGTTAATCAATAAGCACAATATGTAGAATAAAGCCATGTTCACATGAAGCCACTCTATTTTTAAACTTTAACTATATGCAAGACCTCGAAGTTTTAAACAACGATCCACTAACGACGAGGAGAGTTCACACGTGACCTTAACAACGACTATTTGATGTGTGAACATTCAAGCCAGGCAGAAGTTTTTCGAACCACGAACTTAATGGCGTCCGCACGGCACATAACTTCAAGAGTGATCAGCCGAGGCTCGTAGTTATCGCATTTACCATAAGATCGCCCGCGGTTTGTATCTACAAGTGAAGCTTAAATTTCATATCTCCGAGTTCATCAGCAATGTCCGTTACTACAAGTTAAACATCACAGTTTAAAACCACGATATAAACTTAAAGGGATAGTTGAGTTCTGTTGCAGAGGGCGCTACACAAAATGATTTGAAAAAACATACAATATAAATGACAAAATCATCTTTGTTTGATCAAAAACGGTTCAGATACGGCTGAAATATCCATAAATATAACGATTTCTAATACTTGTGTACCACCACAAATACTAGATAATTTGAAAAAGCCGTTGAAAAAACGAAATAGCGCCTTTAACGTCGTATTTCAGCCAATGCCGATGTTGGCTTTTTTTTGTTGGCATTTTCGTGTTGGTTATATTACGCACAACCGACCGGACCATGTCTTTTAATTTTTAATTAAATAATTAATCAACAATCACCTTTTTTGTGTGAAAGTGGAGCTGAATTGGTATGATCGTATTGGCTAAATTTCACACATTATGGGGTCTAAAATTACGTTCATAGCAATATTAGGTTCTAAAAGGGCACTAGAAATGTCACAGATAAGAATAAGGGCAATAACCATGCACTTTGAAGGCATTTGCGGTCTGAAAACAGAACTCAACTATCCCTTTAAAGACCGAGTCCATTCCACTGAAAAGTTGAGCTGATAAGATTGACAAAAATCTAAGAAGCCCAAATATAACTTGGTTTTGAAAAATGGCGCTTGGACTTCTTTTTTTATTAGTTTTTTTTAACGAACAAAAAAACAAGTTAATGATCGAACCGGTTTGAACAACCGTAAGACTCGAACATCGGCATCTTGAATTGTCGGAATGTATACCGTTGGCGCGGCGCGCGCTTTCAGTGTGAGGAGCATACGTCACATCACGTGATCAACAATCTGACATCCGTGCGGAAAATTTAAATGTTTTGCTCGAAATAAACGAAACAAAAGTTGTTTTTCAAAATCACCTGATTGAAGTACGCTCGTGATATTTGGCAGTGTTAACCTTTGATTTATTTACAACATGCTATACTTTTTGAAAATTGGAGTGGACTTGGCCTTTAAATTTTACGTGCTGTCGTGTGAACTCAACACAGTTATGTAGTAGTAACTCTTGTCATTAAAGATAATGGCAGATACGAAGAAAATCGAATACCCGCTTATCTCTTCTCGGTGTTTCTGAAGCGAGATTCTGGTTTTTAAGGTCACTTGAGCTCGGTAATGACGCGTTTGTCAGGGTATTCCATTGATCTTCTTCAAGACAGTTTCGCCCGCTTTCGTGTCATTACAAGACGATACAAGCCT
The DNA here is from genome assembly GCA_035222895.1 of Strongylocentrotus droebachiensis. Classification (NCBI taxonomy): domain Eukaryota; kingdom Metazoa; phylum Echinodermata; class Echinoidea; order Camarodonta; family Strongylocentrotidae; genus Strongylocentrotus; species Strongylocentrotus droebachiensis. The sequence continues at coordinate 456,753 of JAVYIG010000291.1, read as the reverse complement.
GGAGCTTCGCTACTGGGGGTGAAAGGGTGTGGTGATCATTTTGCCCCCTCAGGGGAACTCTATAGTTGTACCGGTTCGGGGAACGAATTGAACTTCCGATTTTTTTTGGGGGGTGCTTGCATCTCATGTCAAGAATAGTTAAAACAAGGGAGCGGAACCAGAAATCTTGAAAGGGGCACAATTTCTGTAACCAAAAGAAAAATACTGTAGGCAAAGTTAAAGGTGGCCCAAGAACAAAAAAGGCACAGTCGTCTGCGCCCTCATCACTCATCCTGAAACGCCCCTCAAAAGAACTTGTTCTCTGAATTTAGGGGTTAGCGATGTTTTCTCTTTTTTTGTGAGGGCGCGTCACCTCTAGCCCCTCCCCCTCACACACACACACACACACTTCTTTTTCTTTTCTTACATAATACTGGACTTCGTGGTCTCTTCATGCCATTCCATCTATCGATCTTCCTTTAAAACCTGTTAACATGCTTAAACTTCTCCGTGAAACAATGAAACTATCTCCACGAGAAAGCGACAGATTCCTGAGGGGGGATCGAATCTATATTCAGGTCTGCCATCCAATCACTTAGACCCATCAAGGCAGATAACGTGCGATTATTGAACTTTTCCTCTAGTAGTCCTTTGATGCCGAGCTTCTGTCGCAATCGAGCCGAAAATTGGAGTAGGAGAAGCAGATTGGTGACTATTTCAGTCAGGGCGTAATTCATCACGTCGTCATTGAGGCTTGCACGAGGCAGAGAAAAGACCCAGAGGAGAAAATCACAGCTTTTTTTGGTAGTTGATTTTGTGTGTTTCCTTCAAGTCGTGCTGCTTTTTCGGTTATCTCTTTCGAAACTGTGTTCGGGTCAGGATTAGGAATGTAACCCCCTAAGGGGTCGACACATATTTTGGTGCGTCGCGTCTGCGTCCTTCTTACTGAATGGTTTCAGTTTTGCAGTGGGTCGACAATGATAGTTCCGGGCTGAATATAGTGATAGTTTTAGGAACGCAAAAGGGTTTCAAGGTACGGTTTAGGGTTAGGGTTAGGGCGGAGGTGTTTTGATTAGGATCGGGTATTACGCCCGAATCACACGAGGCTTCATTATTACTGCGCTCATAATATAGCCAATTAATTCTTAAAGGCGCGGTAAACGGCGTCATTTTTCTTCTTCTTCTTCTTCTTATGTGTAAATGAATTGTAACTGTGCGCAGCAATAGTCATACGCCTATTCACTGAGCTGTGAGTTAATAGATACAGAAGCGTAAAGCATATTAAACTTGCGTCAGTAAAATACAAAACAAAAACGCTGCGGTTAACTGCGGTTTATCTGAACGAAGCTTGACAATTTATGTAATCTATTCTTGCGGGTAGCATTTTCGTTAAAGGGATCCGGTAACTTTGTCTCAGATTCTGAAACAAAATCCTGGATTTAACTCATGCTGCAATAATAGTTCTAAACCTTTATGTCAGTCAGGAACTCTGTGACTTTTACAAGCCGATCGCCTGTCTGATTATCAAGATATTTATGATTGGAATTACAAATTTTGAATCATAACACTACAGTCTATTGGGGGGAAACGAGTATGGTTAAACCGGTCACTAAAGAATTTTACTTTTTTGAGGCACTTCTTGATCATTTTAAAGTGCTTTAGGGCTTCAACATTACACCTTATCACAGACACTGATAACACGAATAGGGCCATGCATCTCAGATTAAACATTGTTAAACGATCCCTTTAATGTCTTCTCGATTCTCTAAAGTATTCTCTTATAAAGTACTGCTGAACACAATTTCAGACAAGCATACTGCTTATTTCATCTTTGAAAAACGAGTTTAATAGAGTGGTAAAATTCCTTTAACCAGCCAACACTATTGGAAAGTAATGTACCATTTTGAAGAGGGAAAACAGAAGAAGATGTTTTACGTATACTCCCTAACCATGTTAACGATACAGAAGTGCTTGATCTATTTTCCGAAATTCGCGGCATCACTTGTGATATGCAGCGCCCTCAAATTAGATGGAATAAATTGGGAAAACATTTTGAAGAGTGCCGCTGATTACGGATAATCATTTTGCGAACTAAATTAGGTTTTGACGATATTTTCAGACAGCAATATAAAGTGGCCTTTGGGGGCGGTATGTGGTAATGAGGAGGCCAGATTTGCGTTTGAAGATGAATTATTTTTCTGGGAAAGGAGGCTTTAAGTTTGTTGTTGTTGTTGTTCTTCTTCTTCCTTTTTTTGTTGGGGGGGGGGTAAGCCTTGTTTTTCCTGTATTCGTTTTCTATATGTGCCTCCAGAAATGTATAAGGAGGCTTGTAGAAATGGGGTGACATGGCACCCACTGATCCTTTATGCAGTCGAGAGATTTAGATATGTCTTGAAAAAAATCATAATAATGAACAAAATAGGACTACCTATTACAAAATTCCTAATAAGGTGGCTTGGAATGTGACCTTCTGTTAAATGTTGACAAATGCTAATATTCTAGCAGTTTTCAATTAAAAGAAATATACCAAATGTGTAAATTGGTAAGGTTCTCTTCAGCAGATTAAATACAATTTGTTCGGCTAACTTTATTAAGTAAATCTATTTGTTTTAACAGTGTCCTTTACAATGTCGTATCACTGAACATAGACAATAGAGATATTTTATCACGAAAACTCACCATTGCAACTCATATTAAGTAGATCTTGAGAGGGCACTTTATTGATAGACAAAAGAAATAGATGGGGAAAATGCGGAAACTTCTTGAGATGGTTGTTCGATAGAGAAATGACTGCTTCGAATAAAACGAACTAAGTGCGAGGGAGCAATGCGGTAATTTCTGGAAAGTATTATAGATCGCAATTGGATCTTTCCAACGTCTTTACATAAACACAAGAAACGTCGTATTTCTATTCAAATGACCATCAAGTTATAATCTACTTCAAAGTTCACAATGAAGATGAAAAGCATGAAAAAGAGGAAGACGAAGCAATATTTCCCTCTTATATACTTCATATTCACGCAGATGGGTCCCTTTCCTTCCTAATTTTAATCTGTTTGAGATGACGAGGGCAAAGAAATGGGCTGTTTTCCAGTGCAACAACATGTTTTCAACCAGTACATTTTATGGCTAACGGGTATATATGATATTTCATCTATAAAATGGCTCCTCCTGTAAAGAATATTTCAAGTTGGGATGATATCTGAGCTCTTATTTGCATATAAACTGACCAAAATACGAGGGGTGTGCGTTAACCATGGGATGGTTGGACTAGTTTTTCCGAGAAAATATAGAAAATGTTCAGAAGAGCAGAAAGGAGGAAATTTAATTAGGTGTCATCACTTCGTCGAATTGTCAACAAGGATAACATTTCCGAAATAAATTTCTAACTGAGAAGGGTAACATTTTCAACCCCTCCCCTCCCCCTTTCCCCTTCTACTGTTGCATTTTTTTTCTTCAGAACAGTCATCCGTCGATCTCCTTTTTTTAAAAATATGATTATTATTCTTTATAAGATGATGACGTGCATCCTATTCAAATGATCGGTTAAAAGTGTATACGTGACATGACATTACAGTGTAGATACTCTCTTTAAAAAAAAGAGTAAATTTTCACGATCACGGACGTCACTCCTCTGGAGAGTGAAAATGTAGTGAAAATAGAGTGAACATTCACTCTTTTCTTCTTCTTCTTCTTCTAAAATCAATCGATTTTCACTCCTAAACAAGTGATCACGGACGTCACTCCCAAGAAAGTGAAAATAGAGTGAAAATTCACTCTTTTTTTTAAGAGAGTATGGTGCTTTGTACGGAGTTACTTCTCAAAGCATCATGATTAAAGCATTTTAGAATATGTATTCAATTTTACAGTCAGATTCATTTAGAGAAATGTTCTTTAAATGTAGATATGTCCAAATTACGCAATAGCTTAAAATCTGTTACCGACTATACATGTTAGTCTATAATGAAAAGGGATAAACAGATTGTGAGCCGATAAATATAATTCATTTCCATGTTCTATTTTCTCTCATTTTTGTCCAGACCTTCAGAGATGACTCGTCACTTCCGACCGGTTGACGCAAGAACTCTCTATACAGCCTACCAGGATGGGAACATAATGCGATACAACTTTGGAAAGAAATGCATGACTCTCGTCATGCCCCCTTTCAGTCAGGGGGGTGGCCGTTTTCTGAGGACAATGAATATCCTCCGTTAACGAGACACGTTCCGCATCAGTGAACACCCGTGACCTTTGAACTACAATGATCGCTATGGAACTGCATAGGTTCACCAATACCAGAATGATCGGGTACACACTAGAAGCTATTGACGTCACGGTGGTTTAAAGCTTTACTCGTTGGATTTCAATCGAGAGTGCGAAGGTTCGCATCCCTGTCTATAGTGCTCCGGAATATCTTACTCTTTTAACAATACATTCTATTTACACCTTCTCGTCCGGCTTTTTTACTTTTAATTTTTCAATAAATTTATTTTTTAATCATTAACCGAACTCCTTTACTACTTTTAATTTTGTCGTCCAAGTCCGGAATTGTAGAATCTGGTACTCGTTTTTGTTCGGTTGTTGGATTCTTGTTAAAACTCTCCAACGTTGGACAAAACTGACAAAGTGGCAATTGCTTTTTTTTCCTTTGGTAAATTGGAAAACCTGAGAACTCTTTCTGTTTGGAGGAAGGAGCTACTTGGACAATTTGTGTCTTAAAGGTATTACAAAGTTTTGGTATGGGGTCATGAATTTGGTTCAAATTAACATATTGGAAGCATATGCGTTCCTACAATATACATTGATCGTTGTCGCGGTTGAAATCGAGTCTAAAGTTATGAAATTATAAATAATAAACACTTTATGTTGTATAGCTCCCTCTCAAGGTCAAGATATTAATTTAGCTATGAAACAATGTTTCTTGACTGAAATCGACCGATTAGCTATTCCCGTTTGGAAATTATATATCCCAACTACATATTCTGAGATTTTCATGGTCGCAGCTACGATTGTACGGCCATAGGCGCTATTTGAAATTTATCAAAATTTACCGGGAGCACCGGTAAATTTTTATATTCAATTTTTCTCGAAAACAGAAGTGTTTTAGGGGCTAATTTTTGTAGAGCTTATAATACATCCACAGGGGCATCCAAATATATCAAAATTGTAAAGATTCACTATCCACCCAATTTTCAAAATTTCCCAAAACTCTGTATTACCTTTAATCTGGTCTGACATTCTCCCTCCCCAACCCCGTCTTAATTGTCAAGAGCCGCCCCTGATCAAAGATCTGTTTTATTCTTCCTCTTCGTTCAGTGTTAGGTGTCGTGTTTTTTTCTTTCTTTTTTTCTCCTTTGTCTTTGTTTTTTTTAGGAGGGATGATAATGATTGAAATGGAGATTATGACGGACGGCCGTGTCAAAATATTGTGGTATCCATTAACCTGGCATTAGCAATAAGAATTGAAACGAAACCTTTCAAGAATATTGATGGCCTGAAGTTTGAGAAGATGTTGAAAATGAATAGAAAAGGTGGGACAGCCCCTAGGGTAAAGTATTCTTCAATTTTTGATGCCTCGAGGAAAAAGATGGATGGGCCTTCTTACTGATTAGAAATCGAACATAATACGTGGAGATAGAATGATGTATAGTTGCAATCGTATCACCTCGAGGTTTAGAGGTAATTTTTGGGATTAAAGATAAAGTTGAGTTCTGGTTATGCATTACTCAGAATATTATTGAGTTTTTAATCGACTAAACGACTTAACATTTCGGGGAGCACCTTAACCAGAACGGAACCTTCTATTTCATACGTCTGAAAGATTATTTGGCCGGTGAGTGTAACCAGTAGCGTACGCTAACGACTCAGCCAGCCGGTAAATAAGCGGGATGGGGGAGGGGGGTGGGGGTAAGAGCACATATTTATATTTTTCCCGGAAATTTGAAAATTATGCCGACCGATATTGCGTTTAGTATTTCGTTTGCAGGAGTGTCACGGAAATGAAACTGATGTCTACCTGCATGGAAAAAGAAAGAGTGTTGGTAAGAAGATTGCGTCCACGATGAGCGGATTTTGCATTTAAATTGGATACCCAGACAGATTACAGGGCTACACCAAGAAAGATGGGGATATTTCGAAGGAAGGGGTGTTACAGACTGATAAGGAATATAGTTTTTTACAAACAAAATCAAGCTTTTAGATGAGTGTCTACGTGTGAAAGAGTGGGGCTTCTTGGTTAGAGGATGGCTCCTAATTTGAGCGGAATTTCGGTTGGATATTTGGACAAATTACGGGGTTAAATCAAGGAAGATGGGGGGTTTTTCGAAGTGAGGGGTGTCACAAATTTCCATCCGTTGGGGTTGATCATAGCATATAACTTAGGCTTCTACCAGCCTTAAGATCTAGTAAGCAAGCTTTCAAACCAAGCACTTGACTTGAGGATGAAAGCTTCCGACTAAAGATCACGGTGTGTATGATAGTGTAAACTGTCCTACTTGAAGTTTTTCCTCGATTCCTCAAGACACTCCTGTCAATTTAATCACCCAATTCCTCTCAATACCTTCTACTTCTGCAGCATGATGGAGGTTGGTACTCCAGACAATTGAAGCCCTTTGTTCGATTTATTAACTGGGGGCGGAGAAGGAAGATGACAAAATAGAAATTAAGATGATGGATTATGCCAGAGGCCTGGGAAACAAAACATTGAAAATGTCAGAAGATGTATGTCATCGCAGTGATGCGTCCCTTTAAGTAACAGAGCAAAGGTTTCAAAATGGTTGTAACCTTAATAATGTTGGCATCATTGCAAAGACACTCTTGTCAATTTAAACACCCGATTCCTCTCAATACCCTCTACTTCTGTAGCACGATAGAAGTTGGCACTCTTGACAATTGAAGCCTTTGTTCGGTTTATAAACTGGGGGCGGAGAAGGAAGATGACAAAAGTAAAAATTAAGATGATGGATTATGCCCGAGGCGTATAGGGAACAAAACATTGAAAATGTCAGAAAATGTATGGCATCGGGATGATGTGTCCTTCACATACGAATTTACAGAAACAAATACACACACACACGACAACAAAATTGTAACACTATTGAGGCGACACTGGGGTTCCATAACGCAAAAGAAAAAAACGCTTGACAAGTATTGCAAAATGTGGAAAGTGATGGGCCTTCAATTATTGTGAAAGGTATATAACGCTGCAAAGCCGTGCAACGCCATGTAACGCAACGCCATGTAACGTTACGTTGTGTAATGTATGAGCTATCAGACGGTGAATAATTCAGACTTACTTTGATAGTAAACTGAATGTTTTTTATGTATAAGTTTTCCTTCAGCAATGACCTGTTATATTCCGTTAAAGGTTACGTACACACATTTGCCATGGGATGGCCAAGGCCCTGTTTCATGAAACTTGTTATCAATAACTACTGCCACAGATCTATGAAAAATTTGCTCACAGCCAATCAAATGCAAGGATTTCAGTAGCTTATAACAATTATCGTAACTTGTTATTGATAACAAGTTTTATGAAACAGGGTCCAAATCGACACGATTGCAAAGATTTTCGAGAAATGATTAGAGGGATCATTTCAATATTCTATTGTAAGCCCTACAGAAATCTTGTTTTACGATTACGTAACACTTTATTATGTTGGCACATTTCAATAAGTAATTAGACTTGGTTATTTTTCGAGAGGCTTTGCAATCGGGTTTAGCACAAAGAATGAACTAACATTGCCCATGTCTTGCTGTTAGGAGCGATGTTGTGTGGAAGTGTTGAAATCCTTTGCTGCAATCCTTATTTGTGTTCGTTTTAATCACAAAACTCATGTTTGCGGGAAAAATTTGCTTGTTATTAGCAATTACATCAATCCGTTCTATTGTCGAACGCACTGAATATTATGTTGGTATTATATGCTTATTTGAATGGTTACTGAATGTAAAATGCATGTAATAACTTAGGGTTTCGTTTATTATGTATATTTCATATAATATCATTTTGCGCCCTCCATATTTTATACCCGAACTCATTTCATTATTTAAAAAAACAAATATTAATGAATCTATAATGTGTATAAATATACTTGTTCATTTATGATGAATTGTGTAGTTGATAATCATCATTTTAATACATTTGTATTTCTTTTATCATTATTCATTTAACAATTATTCGTCTATAATAATTTCTTGTACATATAAATATAATTTTTACTAAAAGTATTTGAGCAAATACTCTGCTTAGTATTTATTTCGTGTCTTCTTTTTATTCTAATGGGACGTATTGGCTTGGTCTTTATAAACATACACAAACATGCACCCCATCTCCACACCACCTAGGCCAAGGGAGAGAGAGAGAGAGAGAGAGAGAGAGAGAGAGAGACAGAGAGAGAGAGAGAGAGAGAGAAAGAAAGAGAAAGAGAAAGAGAGAGAGGGAGACAGACAGAAACAGAGACAGAGGGAAAGTGAGAGACACGGGAGAGAGAAAGAGAGAGAGAGAGAGGGGAGAGAGGAAGAGAGAGGGAGAGAGAGAGGTAGAGAGAGGGAGAGAGAGAGACAGAGAGAGGGAGGAAGTTAGAGAAAAAGCGAGAATGGTGGAGAAGGTGGAGACAGTGAAAGACGGGGAGAGTGAAAGGGAGAAGGATAAAGACAGAGACAGATGAGGGGGATAGTGTGTGTAATAGACTGGAGGCAGAGACAGGGCCAGGAAAGAACAAATCTTTTTTTTCCCAATATCGTATTTTAAAATAATATTAACAATATAAAGAAGTAGACGTCGAAGTAAAAAATGAAAATTGCAATGAAAACTGATCAAAATGTTATACAAGTAATCGATTTATACCGTAAATAAGTATTCATTGCGGACCCCCCAAAAAAAATTAATGGGAAAAAGCAGGACCTAGACGACAAATCTGTGTCCGTGAGTCGTCGTTTTTCGAATTTACAGACAGACAGTGACTTTTTTTTTCTCCATTTGCTAACAAGGTTTTAAATATTCAAAAACGTGTGGAAAGTTGAGTTGTCATACCCCCTACCCCCTTCCCCCTCCTCTCCTCCTCCACCTCCTCCTCCTCCTCCTCCTCCTCCCCTCTTCCTCTTCCTCATTTGCCTCCTCCTCCTCTTCTTCCTTCTCCTCCTCCTCCTCCTCCTCCTCCTCACCCTCCCCCTCCTCCTCTTCTTCCTCCTCCTCCTCCTCCTCCTCCTCCTCACCCTCCCCCTCCTCCTCTTCTTCCTCCTCCTCCCCCTCATCCCCCCTCCTCCTCCTCCTCCTCTTCTTCCTTCTCCTCCTCCTCCTCCTCCTTCTCCTCCTCTTCCTCCTCCTACTACTACTCCTTCTCCTTCTCCTCCTCCTCCTCCTCCTCCTCCTCCTCCTCCTCCTCCTCCTCCTCTCCTTCCTCCTCCTCCTCCTCCTCCTCCTCCTCCTCCTCCTCCTCCTCCTCCTCCTCCTCCTCCTTCTCCTCCTACGAACCTGATCAGAACTAATCAACAAAGTGCCAGACTCGAATCAACCCTTCTCATCCTTGCTGTCACCAATCAAGAGCAATTTACCCTCCTCCAACTCCTCCAAATCTGAAAAAACGTGCATCACTTTAGCAATCGAGGAAGGGAAAGAGGTGGATCCAGTTTTTAGAATTCATCCAGAAAAAAAAGGGGATGCACTATCCGAAAAGCGAAATTAACCAGATGTTTCATGGTCTGTTTGCGTAGAAGAAGTGAAAAAAGAGGGTCGTGGTCGACATCTACATTTGCCATACTCAACCCAGGTGATGTAAATGGGTACCTGGCAGGAATTCATTCCTTGAAATGCTGGAGCGCTGTAATGGCAGCTAGGCTAAAGCCGGGGTAATAATAAATGCGCCTCGGAACAGAATGTCTAGATAGACGGCGCTATAGAAATGTCTATTATTATCAATTTATTACAATTAGGAATGGGGGACATTTCGCGTACTTCAGATATTCTACATGGGACAGGGGCAATTTGCAAAGGCGTGCACCCCTGCCCCCCCCCCCCCCCAACCTCCACTGAGCAATATACCCTGTATCGTAATCTGGCCTTCCCAGCTAAATTACTCACATAAATGATCAGGAGGAGAGAGAGGATTGGAGAGAATGTTTAATATGTCACCACCCACATTTACCTGTTTCATTTGATGCGTTAGCCAACCAGTTACCGTTCGAAGGCTGCTGTATTGGAAGCTGTTGAACTCTCGTCAGACGTTGCCTAGGGTTGACGAATACCCAAATCACTTTTATTAGGATGGGTGAACACCGATATTGGCACTTAGTTTGACTGAATTTGATCCGCAACATCAAAACAACAGAACAAAAGCTACAAGAGATCGATTGTCTCATAACAAAACTCACAAGTAGCGGAAAGTGTGTGGTATCAGATCGTAATGAGAATAAAGGGCCAGGATTATCAGGGGAGTACATTTTGTAAACAACAATATGTTTGTTGAGTTCCCGTAATGGTTTCAACCTACCCCACCCCCCCCCTTTTTTTCCCCTCCCTCTCTCCTCCAATTACACGACATTCAGAGGGTCGATAGGATTTATGAAATCACGTTTCTGTGAAAATCACTGTCCGGATAAAATCCCCCCCCCCCCCCCCTTGCACCTTTTCATGATGCCAGATCCGTCCCTGTTTTAAGAATACCCTGAAAACATGTTTGTAGATCTTCTTTCAAGCGGTTATATCCATCGTACACCCGTTGAACCACACCCCATAAGCGATGAATGTGGGACGTGCCAGATTATTTGTTTAAAATATTTCCCACATTATTTTCTAAAAATATTTCCCACATTTATTTTTAAAATGAATGCACTTCATCCGATAATTACACTTCTGCAAATGTCATTATTTACATCTCTCAGATCGTCGTATATTCTTGAGATGAAATATGAGTATTTTCAGGTCAAGTCAACAGATCATAATCTGATAAGTGTTATCATTTTAATTGGAAATATCAAAGTATCATAAATAGGTCGCTATGACACGAAATGATTCGATCATTTCAGCGCTATTTGTGGAGTGAAGTATTATTAGCTCTCCGTGGAGAGAAATTATAATTCAATAGTTTCCTTGATATTTGTAGAGAGCAAACATTCACATTAATTGTCTCGGAGCCACTGCTGTAATTCGTTTCAGTTTTGGCTTCTTTTCATCATCCGTATCATTTTACTCATACACATGTTATAAATGCGGTTATAGCTAGCGGCGTATCCAGACATTTACCTCAGAAGGGCAAAAACTATGCCTTTTGTGGGCCATATACATGTAGTTCAGGAAGTTGGGTACCTAGTTTTGTATGGGATGAGTTATCGCTCAAAATATACTTGTGTGGGTAAGAAAGAGCAAGTCTTTTAAAGAAAAAGACAAGAAAGGGAAAACAAAGAAAAAATGAAGAAATAACAACTAATCCATAGTATCAGCATTCAGGCGTAAGAAATCATAAAAACATAACCCCCCCAAAAAAAAGATCGAGGATGGATGAAGAAAGGGAAATCTGGAGTTCAAACATGCATCACCATGACATGTTCAACCTTTTCCCTTCGGTGATACTATCAGTATCATTCCTCTTGATAATATTCATTGTCCAAAAAATACATATTTAACAAGTACAATAACTGCGGAAAGCTCGGTCTTCACATTTATGGTGTCTGCTCTTTCAGGTTTCATTAAGACTCCGGGCGAACATTTCTAAATCCGGAGTCTTTTATAGTGTGAGCCAGAAAAGGGAAAACTCAGATTCGACCTAAATATAAATGCAGAGGTTTCGTGGTTTGAATACTTGACTGGAGAGGCGAAGGTTCTTGGTTCGATCCCGGCATTTATGTTCTCGGGCAAGGCATTTTATATACATTGCTGCTTTTCACCAAGGTGTTAGATGAGTACTCGGTAGCATACAAGCGTTAATGTGGTTAAATTGGCTCGTGTGCGCTTGTTAAATGGTGCCTCCCCAGGGAGCGGAGCGTGTGCACCATTACTTGTACATGTGGGGGCTAGTAAATTAATCCCATGACCGGAATAATAGTAATATTAAGGGCTTAAAAACGTAGAAATAATAATTACAATAATTATAGTGCTTATATAGCGCCTAACACTTACTTTGTCAGAAGTCTCTAAGCGCTTTATAGTAATGCAGCATAATTACCCTGGCTTTAGCAGTGTAGCTGTTACGCGCGTTGCGTTTCAAGGAATAAATTCCTACCAGGTACATATTTCCTTCACCTGGGTGGAGTGTGGCAAATGTAGATCAATGTCTTGCAGTCCGGCGACGTATCCACTCGACCACAACAACTCTACAAATAAGTGCTATACAATGTTACTATTGTTATTAATGCTAAGATCTTTTAATCAGTGGATATAGATTGGGTTGAAGAAATCCAGCCTACCTCAATCAGAACGCAAACCGACCCCAAACCGAATGCAGCTCATGACCAATTGGGGGTAATGCAATATTTTTTGTATTTATTTGGTCTGTTGTTGGTATCGGCTCCGTCTTGTGAACTGTTGCGCTTAATCGCAACTTATATGCGATTGATATCAATCGCAGATAATACATAAAGGGCCTATCTCACTGAGCGGCGAATGCTTGCGAACGTAGCGAATTTGGGGTTTCGCCAGAGTTTGTAAAATGTTGTAAAAGGTTGCAAGAAAGATCGCAAACAGTTTTCTTTGTTGTAAACAGTTTTTCTTGTCGCAAAGAAATTTTGAACATGTTCAAAATTTCTTTGCGAATTTATTTTTCCGCAAACGTTTGCAAACAGTTGTAAGCGTTTGCAAAACAGTTGCAAGCGTTTGCAAAACAGTCGTAAGCCTTTGCAAACGGTTGTAAGATGGTGTCACTCTTTGTAATCGCCAGTTCTCTTTGTTTCGCCAATGCTAGCGACACGTTGCCATATCTTTCCTTTATAAAATCGACCAATTGAGTATGAGGAGTTAGCAAAAGGTCTCAAACGTTCGCAAATAGTGGCAAAGGATTGGCAAATAGTTGCTAATCTTCGCAAAAACTGTCGCTAATATTTGCTTACAGTCGCCAATAGTCCCCAACTGCCTTTCGCAAACACTTTCGGAAACATTCGCTCAAATGTTGCTAATTATCGCTAAACGTCACTAATAGTCGCTGATTTTCGCCAACATTCGTCAGAAAAGTTGGCGAATCCAAATTCGCAACGTTCGCAAGCATTCGCTGCTCAGTGAGATAGGCCCTTAAAAGAGACGGCTAACTAGCGATTGATTAGAGGAATTGTGATTAATTTGGATCAATCGCAACTCTTTTTATGACAGGGTCCTGGTGTTGATCTCGTTTGTGTGATTGATTGTCATAGCCTCTGATATTTTCTTTCATTTGGCACCTCGATTATAACAAAAAGATACGGCTTGATATTTGAGGGATATCCTGTCATTTAAAATTGAATAATTTGCATCAAACACAATTTGTCTTTTAGGGAGGTTTCTCTCGAATCCCCACAACCTCTAGTCTGTATGTCTATGAGCCTTTATAATATACACTTAAGCCATGTCACATGGTTTTCGATATATTGGGGCTTGACTATAGGTTTCTCCATTCTGGCGCACGCTATATTCTCCTTTTTTCATTAGACGGGAAAATCAGTTCCACGAAATGGAGATTTTATGAATCCCCTGCAATCTATTAATAAACGAAAACGAGACGCAGACGTTCTTTCTTATAACACAACGGATAATATTGAATGGAAATCGGGTTATGAACATGCACTTAATAAAAACTTCCTTGGACAATGCCTCCGAGATGAAGAAATTGGAATGATGACTTTAAATGGATGAAAAGAACAAAAGAAAACAAGAGGGAGATGAGAAATAAGTCATCTCAAAAGAATCGCAGAAGGGAGTAGGGGTTGGAAATTGGAATTTACGAAAAATGATCATAAACATAAATGAAGAAACTGAAGAAGAAGAAAAATTAAGGCACACCACGAATGAGGTAATAATATGTTTGTAATTCAAACAAATCAAACAACGAAATTTGCATACGAATTTCCCAACAATTTGATAAAGATGAGAATTCAATTTAAACGCAGTAAACTATATCAACAGACGATAATCATGAACGTAACCTACTTCACAAAGTCATAATGAATCTTTTACGGTTCCGAATTGGTAGTCAATCTCGGCATAAGCTTGCCGTAAAACCTAGGAATTGAAATAAAACCTACTCAAGTTCTAGATTTCGGGAGAGAGGGGGGGGGGGAGAGAAAAGACAGAGAGAGGTAGCGAGAGATAGGGAGAGAGAGAGAGCGGATTTACTCGAGTTAATGTAAAAAGCAATGCAATCAATTAGAACTCGAGTAGCTAGAGGCAGAAAAGCATAATATATGAAGCAACTAGTCTGAGAATAAAATGAATAAATTATTAGGTAGGAAACAGATCACAAGGACTGGTCATTAAAAGTATTAGTTAGAATATTGAAGAAATAAAACATGTGTATCTCTAAATATTTCTGCAATTATGATAAACAAAATAAAGATGCTTGTATTTTAGCCTCTGCTCTAGATATTAAGAGACCCTTGTTAGATTTGATTTCGATATCACAAGTCATATTACAAATCTGTAGAACGTCTTTGATGACTTGACCATAAGACAAATCGTCTTCTTATTCACCTTATTAATATGAAATGCATTTTGTTTCAAATACTTTTTTTTCTCGATGTACTTTATGTCCTGTTTTATGGAAAATTGGGAATAAACTTCGAACTTTGAACTTCGAACTCTATCACCAATGGGCCAACTCAACAACCTGTGAAAACAGAATAAACTCAAAGATATATTATCTTGCATAATGAACGGGAAATGGATGGAAAATATGCCATCCCCCTGGGGCACCCATCGGTGAAATCTCGGTGCACGCGTTTGTTTGAAGGCGCATACAGTTGACCTACCTTGAATACAAGGTCAAATATAGATTCATATTCCTCTTAAATTAATCTTAATCCCATTTGGAATGAATCCATACATCAACGCCCCTCCGGGGGTAAGAGAACACCTGTTTCCGAGGGTAACCATCCAGATATTGATCCTGTAAATCCTTAAGGGCATATTCCTGGGTTGGGGGGGGGGGTAGGTAGGGGCTGATATGTTTCATGGCTAAAAGCTGCCCTTCTGTTGTTACGGTTTTTCGTATATGAACTTGCAAGCGCATATTTTTATAGAAATACAAAAATAAGTGCAGAATATCGTTTCTGTACCGCTTCGAGTCTTTCACCAAACACTGCGCATTAAATTTGAAATGGGTCAAATGAACTGCATTTGCCATAACGATTACGTTAATGGTCACCGCTAATGCCGTTGTATGCCATTAGCAGGCAAAGTGGTATAGTGGCATGCGGCGCCGGTTCGCATCTCGACTTCCCAGGTATAATTTATCGGCGCTTTCATGCCAAGGACATTTTAATATTGTTTAACTTTGGTCATCGCCTCTGTCCCATTATCATTAGGATGGGTCCACTTACAGAGAAGGGCAGTATCAACGGGAGATTATCCTTGCATTTCTGACATGGCCGGTCAACAAAAGACGCCACTTCACTCAAGCATTTAGCTCATTTAAAGTAAAGGGGGATGGTAATACCTCAGTCACACCGCTTAATAGCGACTCCACTCCGACTCCAAAACCAAACCGATCCTTTGGCTGTTCGGTGTCCTGTATTTTTTGTTTGATCTGTTGTCGGTCAGTTGTCGGTCTCGTCGTGTGACTGAGGTTACTGAACAGTACAGGGAAAGTAAAGTGAGTACAAAAGTGCATCATGTCCGTGGATGAAATAGAGTGTCATAATGTATATAGAGCAAGATGGAGGTGATACTGATTATGGCGATGATGCTGGTGGCGACGATGGGGATGATAATTATGATTATGATGGTAATGATGATCATGACGACGATTGTGATGATGATGATGATGATGATCATGGTAGTGGTGATAAATAGTAAATGATGGTGGTATTGGTGATGTTAGGGATGATGATGGTGGTGGAGATAATAATGATGATGGTGTTAGTGATGGTAGGGATGATAATGATGATGATGATGATGGTGATGACAGTGGCAGTAGTGGTGGTGGTGGTGAAAATGATGATTATAGGTTCGTTCCCGGCACGGCACTTTTTAACTACAGAGGCTGTTATAGGGTTAAAGTTTGATCGTAAGAAGGGATTTCTTGCATGATGTGATGATCACACATTTTTTTCTTTCTTTTCTCCCTGTTCTTGTTCCTCTTTTTGTTCCTTCTTTTTTTCTGTTCATTTGTTTTTATATTTCATTCTTTCCTTTCCTTTTCATTAGTTCATTGTCTTTTCAATTTTTTTTCTTCTTCCCTTTTCTGTTTTTACTAGGGTTAATTCTTTTTCTTGGTTATTCTTTACTGTTCGTCTAGGCAAAAAAAAAAGATTTAATGGCAGGTCCAAGCTATTTTCTGCCATACGTTGCTGAATGCATCTAAGATTTCAGTATATATTATGATGACTGTATTAAGCTGAAAGCCCTATTTAAAGATAAACTTGAGTTCTGGTTAAAAAAAAAAAAAAAAAAAAGAATTCTCACAGAATTAAACGAAACTTACAATGAGTGTTCAAGATTACAAATAAATGTCATTTGCCAAACAATTTTAGTAGAAAATGTATACTGCCTGAGTATTGAGCATAGATAGATAAGGAAATCGGGGTAAGTAGGCCCGACACCATTTATGTAGTCCCATATACATCTTTCTGTGTACATTGCTTGTTACTTTACCAAGACTGAGCTAAATTTATTATGATTTTGATGACTCCAGAACCTTGCAGTACACACCAATACTTACATGCTACATGATCAACTTTTTCTGATCCCTTCCACAACTTTTTTTTCACAATGCAATCGCATGTCCAGAACTCAACTTCATCTTTGAGCTATCAGACCAAACAAGGTATTTAGTGTCAATTTATGTTATCACTTCCATAATAATGTCAATAAACAATTGGTCACCAATGGGAAACTCCTTGCACTCGTCCTTAAATATTTATTTACGTTTAAAAAATGTTGTGTCTTTGTTCATAACTAGGAAGGTCTAAAAAATAAAACTGACAGCTATATCATGGTGACCGCTCGTGGAATAAATACTTATTAGGATGCATTTATTTTTAATTCAGTGGTTTGTCATAATCAAATTAAGCGAGGAAAAGAACTTGCTTTTCCCAGAATTTTCCTTACATTTCAATGACCAACAAAGGGGAGGAGAAAAAAATCCTCTGGCGACGACAGATTAAAAGAACTCCTACCATTGTCAATTGTGAACTTCTTTATTTGTGTTAGAAAAATGTCTACACTACCAGATCTCGAAATGTTTGTGTGTCTTCCAGTCACACACACATACTCTCTCTCTCTCTCTCTCTCTGTCACTCTCTCCCTTTATCTAACTTTCCCTGTTACCTTGTTTATATGTCATTCCCATTTCTTATTTTATTGTTTCTCTCGTTATAATAATAATAATATTTAATTTTTAGATAGCGCTTAATACAAATGTCTCTAAGCGCTTTACAAATGTCAATCTATTTGCCTATTTGCTTTTTTCCCCCCTCTTTCATTCTCCTTCTCCCCGCTCTCCGCCTTCTCCTTTTCTCGTTCTCTCTCTCTCTCTCTCTCTCTCTCTTCTCCTCTCTCTCTCTCTCCCCTCTCTCTCTCTCTCACTCTTGCTCTCTTTCTCTTTTTCACTTCGGTGTACCTGTCTGTTTCTCTCTCTCCCCCATGTGTGGTTGTCTTCTTTATTCACCTTAACAGTCTTCTTACATTGCTATCAAATCATCTTCCGATGATTTTACTACAATTTTTCTGAAGATTTCGTCGTTTTCTGTCATTTTCACATTTGAAATATGTCAATTTGCTACTATTCCTCCTATAAGTTCTTCACTTAATCTCAAAGAAGTAAGTTTTGAAGTGATTTGAGGAAAAGGGTAAATCATTATACATGTAGAGCATGGGACAAGTGGGGAAAGAAAGAAGAGGGACAGAGAGAGAGAGAGGGGGGAGGCAAGATGGTGCAACTTGTCAGAAACCACAATCATACGATGAATGAAAAAACCACGATCGGTTCCTAAACACTAGATGGCAGTATTTCACTAACGGATTGAAAGACATTAATTTACACTAGTGTTTCTCCCTTATTCCTTTACAAAAATGAAGGAAAAATGAATATTTGTTCCTACTAATGTTGAATTCATTTAGGTAGAGCATAACAAATAATAACTGTATAATATCTTGTTTATTAGGTAACATTTTCCCAATGTATTTTGTTTAAAGATAGAATGGGAGTGAAGAAAAATGGTGATAAAAAGCACAAGGATTAAGGAGGGTAAGGAGAAGAAAGTGATGAAGAAAATTGAAATAAAGAAGTAAAATACTGAGATGATTTAAATTATGACGAGGATGAAAAGGACTTGTACGGGAATGGAAGGAGTATTGCCTATCACGATCCACAGATGACTGAACAATAAAAGATATCAACCACTATCTTTGTATTCCAAGCATTTAGACCCCCGACTACGGCTCGACCAGTCATCTACATTGACTACACACAATGTGTGCAAATTCTCCACCCACTTTTGTAGGTGCATAAATGATCGAACCACATTGATTTTCTGATGCTACCATTCACCATGGACCTATTACGGATGGACATTCATCGTTTTCTTAACGTATTTATTGTGATTGTCTCCGTCAATGTCATCTCAATAACTTTCCGTACATGTTTCGTCACTTTGATCTCATGATAGTCACCGCCAAAAAGCCGGGACAGAATCAAGATAGTGATTTTACACATGTTAAACTACATGCGCAGAAGATAATAACTCGCCTAAATCATGGAAAATCGATGTGCAGTTCTGACTTATAATCGGAAATTGTTGTTCCGTGTACTGTACATGTATTTTATTTTGAAAATTATGTTGATATTACCAGATAGAGGTTATTTTTTTATTTTGGGGTTGTGATTTAAAATCCCGTTTCCCCCTATTTCCTCATAATATTCCAGAGTTTATAAAGATCATGGCCTTCTAACTGTTTTATAAGGTCATGGGTGTGTGCGAAAGTGTGCGAATCAGTAATAATACATTTCATATCACCCAAATCGTCTGCTTTTAAACTTTGCTGCTCCCCATTGGGGATGCTTTCATTTAAAGGCCCGGTCACACAGCCTTTCGCGTCTGTATCGCGGGTAGAATTTCGCGATTTTTTTTTGCCCGCGGTTGCCCGTGGTGGAAAATGTGCAAAATTGGCTTACCCGCGGTTTACCCGTGGTATGCCCGCGGAACAGACGCCGGCGACTGTTCCGCGTCCTTATCGCGGTTGAAGCGCGGCGGTACCGCGGCCTACCACGGGTATAATAAAGCAGCCGAACCGGGCTGTAGAAATTATAACCGCTCCGTGCTTACACGCGGTACACACGCTAATGCACGTGTTATGTACAGACGTGGAACAAACGTGCTATGACCGTGCTCCACCCGCGATTACCCGCTAAAATTTCGCGTCCTACCGCGTGTAACCACGTCTTAACCGCGGCCGTAGCACGTCCTAGCACGTTCGTTCCGCGTCTGTACCGCGTCTTTACCGCGTGTGTACCACGTGTACCGCCCGCGATTACCCGCGGTCTAAATTTTTGGGCAGCCCAAAACTTTTTCGCGCGGCCATCCGCGTGTGAATTTCTTACCGCGTGTAACGACGGGTAAAGTACGGCTGTATCGCGTCTTTATCGCGACCTCAAAGCGTCCAACAGCGTCTGCTTCACGGGCAGAAATTTTTGGCCGTGATTCGGCCGCGATACGCCCGTTAAAGGGCTGTGTGACCGGGCCTTAAAGGCCCGGTCACACAGCCCTCCACGGGCGTATCGCGGCCGAATCACGGCCAAAAATTTCTGCCCGTGAAGCAGACGCTGTTGGACGCTTTGAGGTCGCGATAAAGACGCGATACAGCCGTACTTTACCCGTCGTTACACGCGGTAAGAAATTCACACGCGGTTGGCCGCGCGAAAAAGTTTTGGGCTGCCCAAAAATTTAGACCGCGGGTAATCGCGGGCGGTACACGTGGTACACGTGGTACACACGCGGTAAAGACGCGGTACAGATGCGGAACGAACGTGCTAGGACGTGCTACGGCCGCGGTTAAGACGTGGTTACACGCGGAATTGGACGCGAAATTTTAGCGGGTAATCGCGGGTGGAGCACGGTCATAGCACGTTTGTTCCGCGTCTGTACCGCGTTGTTATCACGTGCATTAGCGTGTGTACCGCGTGTAAGCGTGGTAGGCCGCGGTACCGCCGCGCTTCACCCGCGATAAGGACGCGGAACAGTCGCCGGCGTCTGTTCCGCGGGCATACCACGGGTAAACCGCGGGTAAGCCAATTTTCCACCACGGGCAACCGCGGGCAAAAAAAAAAAAATCGAAATTTTACCCGCGATACAGACGCGAAAGGCTGTGTGACCGGGCCTTTAGACACACTCTTACAGAGCACACCATCCAAACAAAACGCAAGAGAGGGAAACTGCTCCTTTGTCAATGACCGAAAATGCTTACGCGGTCGTTATTGTTAAAACAGTTGAATGTTCTCATTAAGATGCACATAATCAGAAGGCGGCGACTGTCATTGGATCAAAGAAAGAATCACGTTGAATGTCCATCCGTAATAGGTCCATGCATTCACCGATTTCATGCTTGGGAAGAGAGGAGCAACTGAATTTGTTTTTGCTTCAGGAGAGTACGGTGTCGTGCCGGGGATCGAACCCATGCCCTTCGAATTTCTAGTCAATTGAATAAACCTCTTGACTACCACACATCGCGATAGCTCAGTCGATAGAGAAGTGGTCTCGTAATCTGGTGACCCGGGTTCGAAACCAAGTCAATGCGCTAGTGCCCTTTGGTAAGGCATTAATCCTCATTACCAGGTCCCTCGGAAAGGACATAAAGCCGTCGGCCGTCTGGCTGCTTACTAACAAGCATTTATGCTTTCATAGCAGTCAGGTAAAATAACCACCACCACCACATCTGTGACATGAAGATAGATAAAGGAAGAGAGAGAGAGAGAGAGAGAGAGAGAGAGAAAGATAAATATATATATATATATATATATAATGAGAGAGAGAGAGAGAGAGAGACAGAAGGTGAGAGAATAAACCTATACTTTTCTTAGGCATATAACGACATAAAGAGATAAAAACACAAAAGAAAAAGAAAAGAGAGAGAGAGAGATGCAGCAGAATGAGGAAGAACTAGCAGCTTAAAGTAAGTTGTTGTTTTTTTCATTCTCTCTTACCTCTTCTCTCTTTTTTTTCTCCCCCACCCCCTCTCTCTCTCTCTCTTTCTCTCTTTCGCTTTTAGATTTTTTTTTCTTCAATTAACCGTGTTATTTTGTTTATAAAAAGAAAAACCGAATGGCGATGATATTTTTTTATAATTTTTTAAAATGTAATAAAAGAAAACGACAGTTATTGTTATATAAAATCTTTCGGCGACATTCGCAAAGGCGTAAATTATAGCGGTTGATTGTCTCCTGCATGTATTTAGATGTTGACAAATCAGTGATATTCGAACTGCGTCTTTTGCCTCGACAATTTAATAAAGTAATACCTTTTTTAAAGATTGATAAAAAGAGAAAACACCGGTGACCGGCAAGTGTGGTCTATATATTTGATTTGATTTGATAGAAGTGATTTGATTGCTTTGCAATGAATAAAATGCAGGGCAGTTGTGATATTTTAGTCATGCTTTGTCAATCTGACTGGGAAAAAAAGAAAAGTAATTCTGGGTTAAAGTGACTCGGTAATATTGTTGAAGGTTGATGAAAGAACTGCGTAATTTGTGTATGAAATGTTACTTATTATAAACCTTTTACCGTACTAACCCTCTAACATGCAAACAATCCTGAAAAAAAATCGCAAAACACAAATATATTTATGGTTTTCTTTGAAGGCGTGACACTGTGTGACACCCTCTAACAGTAAATTCTCCCAACCATTTTCGAATTTTCCAAACCGTTTGTCCATGAAAATAAGACACAAGACAGGCTTTACAAAAAATCTACTAAATTGTCTGGAATATTATATAAAGCCAACTTATTGCTTTGTGACGATTTAAATTCACCTAAAATGTAAAAATTGTAATAATATAGTTGAGAGAATTAAGGAATCGATCAGATCAAACTCAAAGATTCAGATTACTTTAATTGTACATCTAGCCTTGAAGATTATTTGAAGTCACTACCATGGCACCATTTTCTCTCATCTGAACAACTTAATATTATTTATTATGTAGGTGATTTGTACACTTCAGATTCGTCACGTCTCTCCACAATATTAGTTCATTTTGTCGATGGCGATTCTACGACCATTGATTGACAACAAACGTATCCAATATAAATTTTATCGTCGAATGTGGACATCAAAGAATATTGTGGTGGACATTCACAGCAACCCACTTAAATTTCTGTTTTTATTATTTTCAGCATGTAAACGCTGCTGTAGACTTAATAGACGTACATAGCAGAGATATAACGTCACTATTATTTTCGTTTGTGTATCCTTGGGAACCACTGGGTTGGTTTTATGAATTGGGGTTATGAATACGAGCTAGTCGATATTTATTTCTTGAAATAGGCCTACGTGTTGCTGATGTCCAGTTTGTTTACAAATAAAGCGATTATTTTGTGAGCAACGGGAATTTCTCCCAATCGAGAAAAAAATGAATGAATGAGTGATGGACCGAGTCGCTTGTTGTTCATTCCATATTCTTTAAAACTACCCAAGGCCAAACAAGTGTGTGGTATAGAGGCCATGTTATCTGGAATGGATCAACCGACGACATTTAAAAACCCTGTATGACTCCAAAGATTTAAAACAGAATTTAAAAAACACTTATTGTTAAATATGCAATTCTCTTCGTAGCTCAGTAATGGTAATACACGTGTATTCCAATGACCCCCCCCCCCTCTTTTTTAAAACTATTTTTACAATTTGATATGATTATTTCGGGGACTTACCCTGACAAGCAACATATCCCCCCTTGTCATTTCCCTTTTTGTTTTTTTTTGTTTTAAAAAAAAAATGTAAAAAAAAATCCCCTTTTCAAAACAAATTCCATCATATACAGTATATCCATATATCATATACAAATAATTAAAGAAATAATTTCCATACATAATGGCTTAACACAGATAATAATCATCACGGCCGAAAACTTTTATGGCAAAATTAGTACTTTAAATATATAATTTTAAAAAATACCAAACATAAAATACATGATCATGTTTATGTTAGCACATTTCCAACACTCTCAAAACATTTTCTAAAGTGAAACCATTTCTTTTTCAATTTATTCTCTCTAAGATTTGTTTGGTATATATTTTTTTCCAATTCATAATAACGTTTTACAGCTGATAAAATTATATCAAATGATTCTAGTTAATTTCGTAATTTAGCTGAAAATATTTCTCGTCTTACAACCATCAGAACACAATTGAGTGCATTATTATTGCTACCGCAAAATCCAAACAATTTATTTTGATTTGTAAGTTTGATTCTTTCCCCCGTATTACGAAATATCCAGAACTCTATCTTCGACCATACTTCATTAGAATAGTTACAAAAGCAAAAAACATGTATGATAGTTTCATCACTGTTACTACAAAAAGTACACTTCTTGTCAGCCACTACACCAAATCTTAACAAACTGTCCTTCATATATAATATTCTATTTAAAATCTTGATTTGAAACCACCTCATGTTGATATCTATTGTTGACTGAAATGGAATTTGACAGTACGAACCCCAAAGTACATCTTGAAAATCTAAACAACTTTTCCACTTTGTAAGGGCTTTACATTCTTTTTCTTTGTTTTTTTAGCAAAGACTGATAAATATGTGAACAACCATTATTTGTTTTCACCACAAGGTGCATGCACGGCTTCGGGAATGATAGGTTCTAAGGCCTTACTAAGAGCTACATGTGTAGTCATTTTAAAACCTGACCGAATTGCATTACAAAGACCATAGTACTGGAGGAAATTTGTTTGTATGTCAATATCCGCTGAAACTCAAAATATGAAGAAAAAAAAGAACCATTTATTTTTAGGATGTCGTTCACAAAACGTATTCCTCGTAAATTCCTCTTTGTTCTTGTTATGTACTATTCATTTGTATTAATTGATGTAAATTGTTTTTTATTTGCATGTTTTGAATTTGTTTTTAACTGAAATGATGAAAATAAGTGAAATTAGCTGAATGAAAAATCCTTTGGTAAGACATGAATCTACATTTCCCTCTCTCCACCCAGGTGATGTCGATGGATACTTGGTAAGAAGAAGTTCCTATAATGCCAGAGCGCTCTATCACGTTAGCTCGGCTAATGCCAGGATAATAATAGTATAGCTCTTAGAAACATTAGAATTAAGTGCAAATAAATGTTAATATATTTTTTTCATTTTGTTAATATATTCGGGCAGTAGTACCCGTATAGAATTTTATTCTGCGTGTTTGTATATCGAAGATTAAATTGTTACCGCAGTAAAATAAAAAAAATCTTCTCGCTCGCTTTGTTCGCTTTTAAAACTCCAAAACAGGGCGATACCTGGCTACGAGATGACCGAATATCCTCATAATCGGGTATCGAGGTGCCAAAGTATATATCTGATCATACAAATATGAATACGCTCATGCTCCCCTCCCCCACCCACATGTGCACGTTTCACACAGTCTTTTATCCCCAATTCGATACAAACGCATGGTACCACAGTTAGGCGTTAATAGTCGTAAATCGCTCTACATTTACCGGATTGAAGCTAAGCTTTTGACAAATTCTATATAAATCACAAATAGTTGTCGCTTTCATTTTGAAGGAACACTTTTTGTCTGTATCTTTTTTGTCTGCAAAAGTTTATAATGGGAGGGGTCTGTGACTGCTTGTTTTCTTGAAAATGCACCATTATACACGACTGCATTTATTCTTCTATATTCACCTCATAATCTGATATCCCTCAAATGTACAATTCATAACTATGTAGATATACATCTAAATACTTTAACAGGATACAAGTCATGATACTATACTAGGCTAATATTATTATAATTTCAATATTCTGGAACCAATATGTATATCAAAAACATTAAGGAATAACGGAAGTTTAATAAAATGCATTGCGTATATGAAATAATCATATGTATGTAGGCAAATATATACAAATTGTAAAACGTTAGTGTGATTCGTGTTATAATCTATGTTCATTGTAATTGTAAAATTATTGTACCTTGTAACAAAGCCATTGGAAATAGAATTGATATGTATTACCACTGATCAATTAAGACGAAATGAATGAATGACAAAAACGTTATTTTTGCCAAAATAAAATAGTCTCGTTTTTTGCTCGCTAGCAAAAATTTAGAAACCGGATACTAGTATACAAATATATACTGTCTTGAGAGGTTCTGGTTGAAACTATGGGCAAGAGGTGACTCCAGTGGCACTATAGGAGTCACCTAGGCCCATAGTTTCAACCAGTACCTCGAAAAGAAGGCAGGGTAAACTTGTTTTATATCCTGCATTAACAAAAAATATATAAAAAAAAAATGTATTAATTTTTTTTAAATAATTGTATTGATATATACATTTTTTTACATTTTGAACATTTTGGATTTTAATAAAAGGTATTTAATTTAAAAATTATCAAAAGAATTCAAACAAAACATTTAAGCATTTTACATTTTATATATATTTATTCCTACCCGTAAATAGTACTTTTAGTTGAGGTACTACTAACGGCTTAGTAGCCGTAAATAGTACTTTTTGCAAAATAGTGTGTTTATTTTTGATCACGTAAAGAGCTCTCAACCAAAAAAAAAACAATACATTTTTGATGCAGGATATAATGGTTTATGTGATCGCACCAAAGGCGTCGGTCACTATGCTAAAAAGCGCCCTTTAAGCAGGGAGGTGAAAGAACAGGAGGCGAAACTCTTGTAATTTATTCAAACGCATTCTTGAGTTCTAAAGCGTAACAATGGGATGTGTAACATTCCACTTGGCTTTGAAGTTCCATGCTCCGAACCGCGCTTCCACTGCGGGGAATTTCGGAAGCCAGGCACCAGTTTTACATTTATTACAAAATATTAAATTACCGGCGAAATTACAGTGTAAATTAAAACTTTATATGGGAATTTTATTGGGAATAGTGCATCAAACAAATTTTCAAATTTAGAACTCCGTCCTGCCTTTAAATTGTGTGTCAGAGTTGGTAAAAGAAAAATTACATCCTGTCAAAAACTCAATATTTTAGGATGATGCGCTAATTTGTGCATGCTTTAATGTCCCGTTATTTGATCCATGATTTACAATCTTCAATAACATTAAGTTTGCTAATGCGTGTTTTCGCGTGTTTTTTGTATTTTTCAAGTTTAAAAAAGAATGAAATTACACAAGTTTGTGTTCGCTTGTTCTACTCTTAACACATTCAACAATGGATGAGAAATCATTGGAAGGGACAGCGAACAGTTGCTGTGATACCATTTTCTGATGTAGGAATTCTAAATCCTAAAATTTCATGCGCTCTTTTATCTCACCACCTGGTCAACAGCTGCAGATTAGCGCATAACTTTCCGGCGGCTTGGAGCATGGGGTCAAAGGAGAACGGCTTGATTCAAGTCCTTCTCTATCACGTCCCTGCTTTAAGGAAATCGGTCTAGTGCAGGAAATCACCATGGAGCAATTGTCGCAGGAAAATGTGTCGTACATCCATAATTTTTTACCCAATGGGTATAACCATAACCATACGCCACACACAACCTCACGCACACCAGCACGCACACAGACTCCTGCACCAACGCAACCCAGACGCGTCTTATTTTTTCGGACACCCACGCACACCCGTAAACCGCTTATCCACACACGCACCCTCACCCAATGTATACGAAAATTCAAATCCCATAAACTATAGCATGATGAACCATTAATATTTGTTGACCTAATTTATTCTCATGTTTTTAACCCTAGACTCAGTAGAATACCAACTCACCCATCCTCACATGTAAACATGCACACTCACATACGTGTACACACCACGATAACAAAAACACCCACATACACCCACGCACACCCTCACAAACCACAATATCATCGATCATACGCACGCACACCCTCGCGCATTCACACACGCGCATGGCACTCACTCAATACACACGCACACGTCCGCACCAACGCAGCTCCTAATATGTACACGCTTACACAATCACGCACACCCATACACTCACAATCATGTACACACACGCATACTCACCCATTGTAAACTAAAACTCTTATCCAACAGAATGTGTCATAAAGAACCATCATTTTTCCAACCTCAATCGTTTGTATGTGTACATTGCAACTTATATCTAATTTTAACCCTTAAACAATTGGAAAAGTTACGGAGGGAACATTCAACATTTGCCCAAACTAATGTCGGATCCACATTTCATTGGTGGTGGCTAGAGGGGGGGGGTCTCAAACATCCCTCACAATGAAGTACAACAAAGGAAACCACCAAAAACAGCAATGAAGAAGTTCTTTTATATTTCAGAGTCATAATTTTGTCTTAAAAACTGTAAAAGCTCAGACAACCTAACTAACAATAACGGCAAAAACATAGTGAGGTTCTAAATCTGTCAGGGGAAGAAGGGGAACACGAGTACACATTCGTCCCTGCGCCCCCATTCGCTCTTCGGATCCGCCCCTGCACTGGATTACGAAAGGGAGAGAAGAGATAAAAAGAAAAAAAGAGGAGCAGAAAGAAAACGTCTTCATGAAAGAGAGCAAGAGTGAAATAATGACCTAAAAAAAAAAGAAACGAAGACGACTAAATACATGAGAGAGAGAGAGAGAGAGAGAGAATGAAAGAATATAATAAAGAAAGAAGAAAGAAAGATAGAAAGAAAGAAAGAAAGAAAGAAAGAAAGAAAGAAAGAAAGAAAGAAGAGGAGAAATGAAAGATGGCTACAGGGTTGACATAGAGAGAGACAAAAAATGAGAGAAGGAAAGAAAGAAAAGAGAAAAGAAGGACAGTAAAACGGCCACACCCAGCCATATCTCCACCCTCTCTATATTATTCATTCAGTAGTATAATATCTCATCCATCCTGACAAGAATCACGCTACCCCATGGCATTGGTTTACCAGGCAAACATGTCAAAAATCAGCTACATTCTCTTTAAAAAAAATGTTTGCCTCATCAGAGGATTTATTAAGTTTACATTGTTACATTCAAAGATACAATACTACAAATCAAATTTACATAATCACAAAAGCATCATTATTTGCAAAACAAAGAATTGAAATTAACTTTTGTTTTGCAAAGCAATTGAATCATCATTAACATAAAAATAAGACTGATAGTTTTGTTTCCCTCTCTTTTTTTTCTCTTTTTTTAAACACCTAACAGTTCTTTTGGTAAAAGCTTTCTGACTTCATATTTACGTTTGACTTACTTTCCAATCTTTTTTATAATTTCTCTGTAGAAAATTTGTTTAGGCAACTTTTTTCTTGTCTATCCCAGTCATATTTCGATTAACAATAAATTTATAGATGGTTATAAAGAATAAAGTACAGTGACTTTCACAATCTATTTTGAGCAGGTATTGGATACTAAATGTCAGTATCTTTACTTTGTATATCTCGTAATATTTCTTTCAGATGTTTAATGAAGGGCGTATTTACTTTGCAAGAGGAGTATTTCTATTTCTGCTATGTAACCTGTAACATTTTGTCAGACGTACTTTGCCTCAGACATTTTCATCACATACCTATCGTATATCAAACTTTTGTTCACTGCCATCTTTAACGTGGACCGTACGTTCACATGATCAGCTGCCCCACCCCCCCCCCCCCCCCTCCCCATCCCTTCCCGCCATTTTGTAAATAAAGGTCTGGGGACTTCAAAAATGATGACAGGAACCGAATTATCTACATGAAGGCCGCCAAGGAAAAGTCCAATTGTCAAATCACTTCATTCTGGGGGAAGACAATACAACTTTTCACGCACGCATCAGCAATATACCACATTCTTTATACAAAGAAAAACAAATTTATTACATTCTTCAACATGATCGAAAACAGCTTTTCTATCTATTTCAAGAATAACATGTATGATATGGTTGTTTTTAATAATGTTGCTATTCTTTTCATGTTCATTTGACGAGAAGCATTTCTTTAGCAACATTCCGTGTTTCTTCAAATTAAAATTGCATCTCAGAGAAATTGAAATCCTTCACAGATAGCAAGGGCGTCCGACCTTCCTGTACTTCGTTTGTCTAATTTCCCGTCTCTGAGAAAAATGGC
The DNA here is from genome assembly GCA_035222895.1 of Strongylocentrotus droebachiensis. Classification (NCBI taxonomy): domain Eukaryota; kingdom Metazoa; phylum Echinodermata; class Echinoidea; order Camarodonta; family Strongylocentrotidae; genus Strongylocentrotus; species Strongylocentrotus droebachiensis. The sequence goes on along the minus strand of JAVYIG010000291.1, from coordinate 427,419 downwards.
AGGATGTGGATTACCTTGAAATAAAAGATCATTATTCTTCAATGAAAAGATGTGGGGTATCCGAAGGGCAGAGTGGTCTAAGATGTTTTGTTTTGTTTTAATTAATTTCCTGCAAAACCGGTTTCATCTAATATGTGTATCATTGACTCGAACATTGACATTGACATTGATGCAGGGATTGCATCTCAAAGCGGTTTGTATCCAGTGGCAAAGGCTCTATATAGTTTCCAACTGTTATCAATTATTATTATCATTACCATCATTTACAAGGAAAATACCACCAACAATTCCAAGAGGATATCATATTTGAAAATTAATATCTTATGATAACGATATCTTTTGTAGTCATTATGATTTACAATTAGGTTTCTACCAACTCTTACTATTACAGATATCGAAATAAGGACGAGTATAATATTCAGAACTTCAATATATGTCACTATACACTTACAATCGAATGAATAAATATCGAAGTATTGTTATACTCATAATGATTGTTCCATCATTATGATGCAATTACTATTCAATTGTACATATCCAGCTAGAATATAACGACACAGGGCACATGTATTTCCTAAGTAGAGATTAAGCATGCCATTCATATTTTCCCATACCTTCTACTCCATTTGCAGCTGCTAAATTTGCTCTAAGCTTTATTTTGCCTAGTATACAGGCTCATGGCTAATTGAGTATAGCAATCTAGGTTTTAAAGAGAAGCCCATGCAACCTTAAAATCAAATCATTCTAAAATAAAGTACACAAATCAGAGAAGAAGACTTGTGAAAGTTTGATCGAAATCGGACAACAGAATACGAGAGTTATGAATATTTTAAGAGTGGTAATCACTACACGCGAGGGAAATTAAATTGACTAAATCGTTAACGTTACTATGACGAGAGTGCTGGACAACTTTCTCATTCATTCCATCACGCAAAATGACTAAACTGTTGACAAGTTTGAACGAAATTGGACCCCAAAAAAACGAGAGTAATGAATTTTTTAAATTGTAATCTCCACACATAGAGGAACTTAAAATTGGCTGAATCTTTAATGTCACTATGACGATAGTGTTTGACAACTTTCACATTCGTTCTAACACGTAAAATAACGAACATTTCGATAATATATTGAGTATTTGCCGTGGGGAGAATAGTAAAACAGAAATTGATTATATTTTTGTATAATACAAACATGAGAGTTTTCCACACTACGTAACAACCAACAGTCCAAATTGCCAATTTGAGATGCGCGTTCATCCAATAATTTTATATTTCAAACATTAATAACATTCATTATTTGGCCTCTTTTTATCAAATTTTGCCATTTTGATCCACTTATTGTTCTGCATTCATACGAATTAACTTAATAAAAAGGTTGGATTGAGGTAGTTTCAGGGTTATTTTGTGTAGAAGTCGAGAATGTGAATGATCTTAGAAATTGACCGTGGAGCAATATTCATGTCTTTCTCGGATTCGTCTTACATTTGTTATCTTTTATTGGGTTTCTTTCAATTATATCAATCATTAAGTATTGCTGGAGTGAAGAAATGGAACCAATTACCCATTTCTATAAAATTGAGTTAAGCTTTACCCCGATTTAAAAATATTTGAAAATGTGTAACAATACAGTATTTCGTGTAGGTATGTGTGTATGCAGTAGTTCGTGTGTGCATGTGTGTGTGTGTGTGCGTGTGTGGGTATGGTGAATTTATTATATTTAATCTAACTTATAAGCAATTAGCTTCGTTTTTGGTCCTGACCTTAAATCTCCTTTGTATTTTGCATGTTTTATGTATTTTATTTTCTATTGTAAATTTTGCTTTTACATCTATATGGTTTCATAAATTCAATTAAATTATAGATTACTTTGCGTATTGGCCTAGAAAGAAAATGTCTGTATATTGAATTCTGCATGATTGGCATGGTGCAAACTTAGCTTTTTGAACGAAAAATAGTGATGAATATTATTCAGAAATCTCTAACATAAATTCTGTGAACAAGATTGAAAGTAATAAACACCGAAAAAAATATCAAACCGCGCTATGAATAGCTTGGTCGTATAATAGTAATAGTTTATAGTTTGTAATATATGACAGTAATAAAGCTTGCACATATTAAGTAGAACTAAATAATAAAAAAGGGGGAAAGGACGCAAATCAATATTTTTACATCTGCTATAAGGCCTTTTCAACCTTTTATTTGACTGCGCAATAACCTTCTTTCTACGGTCAGTCTATTTTTATATGAAAGGCATTTACCATTCTACAGCTATATATGTTTTTTTTATAAATCTAATGAAGCATCTCATATAATTTCTCATGTCCCTCTTTTAAAATGTGTCTCGTAAGAGTATTAAACCTTGCCCTTTTGGAGCCAGAAGGGCGTTAGTCCTAAATTAAAGTTAATGAGTTAACGCCCCTCTGGCTCTAAACAGAGAATGTTTTTCTGAATTGTCATCACTTGGTATTAAGAAAAAGTATTTCAAAAAGGCTTTCGAACCCAATTAATTCATTTTGGTGTGTTCTTTACAAATTGCTGAGTTAAAACTTGAATTGAAAATGTTCAATAGATTAATATTTAATTGTTTAATAAGCATGAGACATAGCTTAGACGTATCAAGGTACTGATGACTTGTAATCTTTTATAATTCGTTAATTGATATACATATTTTTCTGAACGAATTATCTATAGCCCATACTCTAAACTATCCTTGATATTTTCCATGCACGTGTGTTATCTTCGAATTCGTAATCCGGATCATCATATATATATAACCTTGTCTTTTTGAAATAATCGGCTTTTCCTGGCATTTCTTCTTTCATATTCGACATCAGCAACAGAGAACACCATATTCTCTTAGTCTTAGGTCTTCATCATCTATTACCTTTGTCATTCCCAAATCCCTAAAACAGGCTTGTTTCAAATTCTTTCAGTCTTTAGCCCCATGCCTCTGGAACAAACTCCCTCGTTCTTATGAAATATTACTTCACTAGAACTGAAAACATACCTGTACAACTCGTCTTAAATTGTTGATGGTCTAAGAGACAGCGGCTTGTATCCTTTGGAAAAGGCGCTATATAAATCCAATTATTGTTATTATTATAATGATTATTATTATTATTATAATGATTATTATTATTATTATAATTATTAGTATCCATATCTCTCTATTTCTCTCTCTTTCCCTATCTCTCACTCTCTCTCTCTCTTTCCCCTCTCTCTCTCTTTCCCCTCTCTCTCTCCCTATCTCCCCTCTCTCTCTCTCTCTCTCTCTCTCTCTCTCTCTCTCTATCGCTCCCTCTCACTTGCGCGCGCTCTCTCTCACTCTCCTATCTCTCCCTTTCACTCTATCTCTCTCTCCCCCTCTCTCCCCCTCTCTCTCTCTTTATTAATATATACGTATATATACACATATATATATATATATATATATGTTTTGAAAAGGCGAACAGGAACAATGTTCAACGAGATGCAGAATGAAAATAGTAGAAAAATACACAAAAGGCATGGATTGAACTTCACGCGTGCTTCTGATTTATTCTCATTTATTCTTCACCTGATGAGAATAAAGCGCTTGTGAAGTTCAATCCATGCTTCTTCTGACAGTATTCCATCTAACGTTGTGAATTGATATCTTTTGCAAAGGATACAAAGGGTTCTATGTTGGTGTGCGTTTTATATACTGTTGTACTTGTTATATGTTTAAATGCTGTGTGGGCGGGGGGTAGTAGGTGTTTCCTAGCTCTTTCTCTTTTTATACAGTGCGTCCCAGAAAAAACGAAACCGAGAAGTATCGATGTTTTATCATAACTTAATCACAACCATAATTAATGAATGATACATATTTGGAAAGCTTAGAGTCTCCTCTTTCAGTTGATGCTACTCAGATGATGCATATTTCACGCATGAGTGATTAAAAGCAATTTGAAGGAGGGAAACCAAAAAGACATTTGGCGGGCGGTATTTGAATTTCGAAGAAAAATTCACATTTCTAGAAAGTTGAGTTTCTGCCCTTTCATATGACACCTCAATCAGGAAAAATGAGCGAGGAATAACAAAGTTCTGTTTGTTTAAAGTGGCCCTTACATTTTCATAATTTTAACAAACGAATTCGCTTTCACTGGGTGCCTGTCGTAGCAAAAAGCAGATTTGACAAAAGACTTAACTCCGTTTCGTTGACAATCAGCCATGCATGAAGACTCTCGTCTACGGCTGATTGTCAACGAAACGGAGATAAGTCTTTTGTTAATTTCGTTTTTTGATACGGCAGGCAGCCAGTGAAAACGAATTCGTTTAGTAAAATTATGGAAATGCAAGCACTACTTCAAACAAACAGAACTTTGTCATTCCTCGCTCATTTTTCCTGATTGAGGTGTCATATGAAAGGGCAGAAACTCAACTTTCTAGAAATGTGAATTTTTCTTCGAAATTCAAATACCGCCCGCCAACTGTCTTTTTGGTTTCCTTCCTTCAAATTGCTTTTAATCACTCATGCGTGAAATATGCATCATCTGAGTAGCATCACATGAAAGAGGAGACTCTAAGCTTTCCAAATATGTATCATTCATTAATTATAGTTGTGATTAAGTTATGATAGAACATCGATACTTCTCGGTTTCGTTTTTTCTGGGACGCACTGTATATATATATTTATTTTTTCTCTAAAGGAAATTTAAGAGAAAAACAAAATATTGTGGAAAGAAAAGAAATAATTTGAGATTTATAAGCAAACTGGTCGAGAAAATAGTACAAAATTTATTTGCGATTTTTTGTTTTTTTTAATGTGAAAATATAATTTTGTTTATGTGAATATTTTTCATCTGTAAATGTGTAACGTTAGTTGTAACCTTGTATGTAAATGTAAAAGTTCACTTGCAAATTTATTTAGACCTATGTGAAAATTATTTTGTTAGTTTGTATACAATGTTATAAATTATGTACAATTTTCTTTATGAGAGAAATGAATAAAAACCTATGAAAAAAATATATATATATTATGCAACCCTAACTCCCTCTTTGTCTCACTCCCTCCTTCTGATGCATATAATTTTTTCTCTGTGTTTTCTTTCATATGTCACCTTCATCGATTTTCACTCAATGATGCATTACTTTTAGTATCATTCATACAACTGCAGCGTGAAAGAAACAGTCACCCCCCCCCCCCGTTCAGACTACCAGAATAGAGTTTATCGCTATAGGAGAATGGAATAGCTATACGATACGTAATGACCGTGTCTGAACGTCACCAAACGAAATGTTGTAGAGAGAACGCATATTTGAGCCTCGTTTCCAACGAAAAATCAATAAGAAAATCAATACGAGAACCGTATAACTGGCATGGGCGACGCTCATCTTGAGCAACCACTGATGATTGATAGTTTGTTTTTTGTTTGTTTTACCTGGCTGCTAAGAAAGCATATGTATGCTTGTAAGTAAGCAACAAGGGAACCGACGGCTTTGAGTCATCTCCGAAGGACTTGGTAATGAGGATTTGTGCCTTACCGTAGGGCACTAGCGCATCGACTCGGTTTCGAACCCGGGACCTCCAGCTTACGAGACCACTGCTCCACCACTGAGCCATCATGCCTCCTGCAATCTTGGCAAGCTGTTATATCACTAGACCTCTTCAAATCTAGGTTCTTTAATATTACACAATGTTATTGCCCATTCTCTATGCCTCTATCAGTGTCTGTATCTATACGATGACTCACTATATACGCCTCTTCTTTATGAGTTTTCTAAGAATATCATGTAGTCCGAACAGCATATAGTTCATTTTCAATGCTCGGCATGTTTTATAATGAGGTTGTGGAGGCATCGAATTTATTACTACATCGCTCTTTTTTGTGGGAAAGATTGAAAAAACGAAGAGTCTATATTTATAATTCGTCCTCAATGATTGGAATGGTTTATAATGAGGTTTTGGAGGCGTCGATTTTATTACAACATCGCTCTTTTTTGTAGGAAAAATTGAAAGTAACAAACAATGAAAAGCAACACACCGTCATGACCATGGTATGAATAGCTTGGTCCAATTACATGACCATTTCACGTCATATTTGTACCGTGAGAGCATTTTTAAAAGCAATAGTGCTTCCCCGTAGTAAACAAAATACGAGAGAGCGCGCATAGTATTACTTTTTACCTCTGCCAGAACGTCTATTCACTATCTGTTGGACTTCACTTTTCATAAAGATCAATATCCAATTTTCTTTAATGGAATTTCTAACAGTCAGACCAATATTCTTATCTAAGAATCTTCATTGCATTAGCATGCAGTTAGGATACGATATGTAAATCTAACAAAGTAACTCAAAAATATTTCATGTGCTTCCTTTAAATTGCATGTTTCACAAGTCAGAGTATTTTATTTTGTTGTCATCACATCACAAAAGTGTTTTTTTAAGTGACTTAACACAATGATATTAATGTTATGCGTTCTTCACAAAAGGTTGGGATCGTTAAAAACTACAATCGAAAATGTTCAAAATGTTGCCCAATAGATAATTATTTGAATGAGACAAAGCTTAGTCGTAAAAAGTACTGATAACCTCCAATTCGTTCTATTTCGTAACTGTGGTAGACACGTTTTTCGTTACGAACTATTACACATGCATGCTCACAACTATCCCTGATCTTTTCAATGCGTGTGTGTTATCATCGAATTCGTAATCCGGATCATCATAATTAATTTTTTTTTTTTTCAATAAAAAAAAATCCCCTTCCCCCTATACCTGATCCCTCTCTATCCATCTCACTCCTCCCCCTAATTCCCCCCTCTCTATCTCCTTCTCCATTCCCCCCTTCTCCCTCTCTATCTCTCTCCCTCTCACTCATTCTCTCTCCTTTTTCTTCTCTCTCTGTATCTCTCTCTTATGTATTCTAGGATTATAAGTACAGTAATTTGACGTATACTTACGCTCTCTCACATTCATTCTCATATTTCTCTTTCTCTTTCTCCATGTTCTTTCTCTCTCCCCCCCCCCCCCGCTCTCTCTCTCTCTCTCTCTCTTTCTCCCTCTCTCTTTCTCTCTCTCTATGATTTATCAAATCAACTTAAATCATAAATAAAGTACTAAACGAGAAGTTTCGTTCACTCATCTTTGTTACTTTATTGACTATATCTCTTCGCAACTTAACCTTTTAACATCTCAGCACACGAAGGTCGTTATAACCATATACATGTTTTTGTTCCGGAAAATATTCCTTTACTTTTGCTGAAATCCATAATATGATATATTAACGCGTTTCTAAATGCTAGATCTATTTGCCATGCGTCATTCTCATAGGGAAAACGAATAAAGCCATATTTGAATGAATAGAACTTGATATAATAGGGCGTTTACAATGAGCATGAATGCTGGTCTCGTATTCAACACTGTGAAATATATGTGATCTATAGATTACTTGGTTCATCATGGAACCATATAGTTCATAATAGTCTATAAATATAAACTTCCTTGGAAACTTTATAGCAATGGGGACGTGACTGCAATAGTTCCTTTCAAGAGGGGTGCCCTTGAGTTACTGTTGCAGTCGTCGAGACCCCAATACCTTGGAGTGATTCGTAACATCGCCTCAGATTCTTAAACAAAATCACGCATTTAGCTCATGCCACAATCATAATAATACACACGTAGGTCAGTCAGTAATCCTATGACTTTGACAAGCCGATCGCCTGTCTGATTATCAAGATATCTTTGATTGGAAATCGAAATTTCATTTTTCGTTTTCCTAACGGTTTTTATAACACTACAGTCTATTGGGGATAATGAGTATGACAAAACCGGTCACTCAAAGATATTTACTTTTTCGAGGCACTTCATGATCGTTTTGAAGCTCGACTTTTTTAGGGCTTCAATATTACACCATATCATAGACACTGATAACAAGTAGGGCCATGCATCTCAGATTTGACATTGTTAAACAATGCATTAATTAAGCCTCAAGAAAAGACATTTCTTTTTTGTTATATAATCCCAATTTTAGGTTCATTTGATTTCATTACAGTTAGGTTTATATTCATATTTCTCAATTTTGTTGAAGATATATATTAAGTAATAATACAGATTGTACATCACTAAGGTGGCAGGATCAAAAGGTTAATAACAATAATAATATTTCGCGTTTATAAAGCGCTTAATAGATCGACGGTGTCTCTACGCGCTTTACATGTATATCATTACCCCGATTTTCGGCTTCAGGCTTGCCCGCGCACAATGTATACACATTCTCCACTCCCTGTGAAGCATTCCAGCCAGGCGCCATTTTTTACAGCCGCTCACAATGCATCCTACCATTCACACCTGGGTTGAGAGTGGCAAATGAAGATTAACGTGTTGCCAAAGGACGTAAGTCCCTGGCTTATTTAAACCCAGTACCCTGGGACCACTAGAGCAGGACACCTCTAAAATTGTAAAGCTAACAAAGTTGAATGTTTCATTCCTAATTGTTTAGTTGCACTGCATTTGTTAACTCATAGCCTGCCATAAGGCTGCATGCACGCTTTCGTTATAATGCCATGTATATGCGAGAGAGCTATCGCTAGAGTGCCATGTGCGTGCAATGCAGCAGTCGTAATAGCAGTTATTGTTCATGCTCATTGGACTGTGCTGTGTATTTTGCATTCGCTATTCATAGAACCATCGCGTTAATCAGATTATCTCCAAAACAACCTGGCACGGGGGGATTTGGGGCTTGGCACAATGGGGATTAGCCATGTGGCATGATAAGAGTTAAGAAAGAAACACACGTTTAAAGAAAAGCCTCATCATCGGTCTATTCGTAACAAATGACGTCACAAAAATATTGTATATTTTATTTCAGCTAGCCAGCAGAATCTCAAACGCGCATTAGCCGGTTTATCGTAGGGTTAGTTTGCCCGAGAATGTAAAGTAATCAATGACCATAATTTGACAAGCTGGCCACAGAAAAAGGTAGAATCCTTTCCTATGACATCACAGATATAAAAAGTATATCGGGTTGCCTGTCTATTATATACAGTTAACGAATCAATTATACATTCCCTTACCACGTTTTTTAATTTTGTTTAAGGATGTGAAAAATTGTTTACATCTAAAAGTATTCATGAAAGGCCCTAACATAACCAGTCCAGCTTTCGTTCTTGAGTTACGAAAAATACAAAAAACATCACTTTTGCAAGGAATATGAATAATCTATTTGGTGACTGAACATGACGTATCACATAAAGCACTTTTGACCAATACTAAAACTCCTTAAAGTTTATATGATATAACAGACGTCAATCATGACCTTTCACCAATTTTTATCATGTCTTTAAGTTTGCCTCTCCTGAGGAATTCAAAATTTCGTTGACACACTTTCGGATAATCTGCAAAATCATTTGCCATAATTTTATCAATCTTCAGGCATTTAGAGTGTTATAGGTCAACTAGATATGTGTTTACAGAGCCTTGTGATTTTTCACCTATTTTTATCATGTCTTTAAGTTTTCCTCTTCTGAGCATTTCTAAAATTCGTTGACACACTTTCGAATAATTTGCAAAATCATTTACCATAATGTTATCAATTTCCAGGCATTTAAAGTGTTTTAGGTCAACTTGATATGCGTTTACAGAGCCTTGTGATATTCAACTTCAGCCTCTAACTGTTCATTTTCTGAATGATCAGACCTCGATAAATTTGACCTTTCCTACTTTCTGCATTACGTCATCAAAATTATATGCACGATCTAATATTTACCGGGCATGGAAAATACCAATCTGATGCTATGGAGGATCGCATGTTAGAAGCACAATCGTAATCATGGTAATATTAAACAAGTATGACTTTTTTCTTATGGAATACACAATTTCTTTACAAAAAGTTTCAAACTTCAGTTATTTGACGTCATCCATCCTAACATTTGGCAAGAGTTACAAGTAAAAAAAATTAAAAAATAAATAAAAAATGAAATGAAATTACCCATTTCTCCGCTGATTTGAGTATTACTGTAGGTCAAGAAACAAACCTTTAGGGCAGAAAAGATTTGAATCTTCAAGAAAGCGACGACATTGCGATCGCAAATAATTATCTTTCTGAACTGATTCAGTTATACACACCCAATAGGCCCTTCGTTCTTCAAATCAAACTTTCTTGACCGTTAAAAAAGCAAAAACAAAATACGTTGGTGATAGGTCCTTTTCATGCTCTGCACCACCTTTGTGGAATTCTCTTCCAGCCTCCATCCGTTGCATCTCTGATATTACTTTGTTTGGATCAAAATTAAAACCCTACCTAATGGAAAATGCATATTCAACCTAGTTCTTAAATTGTTACCTTACCTTGTTATCTTATGTATGCTAATTTCACTTTAAATCTGTTCTCTTGTCCTTACTCTGTTTAATTTTACTTGTATCAATATTGTAAAGCGCTTTGATATAAATGTCTTATGAAAAGCGCTATATAAGTAAAAGTTATTATTATTATTATTATTTCCGAAAATTAATCTAAGTCAATTTCAATTGCATTATCCATCCTTTATTGAAATATACGAACAATTACAATGTCATAATTCGAACGTGATTATTGTGAGATGTATACGTACAAGGGGGTACTTAAATTGCCCTTGGATTTATTTCATGAAAGTCTTTGCAAACGTCTTCAACTTGAACCTCATTCTAATATGTCTACGATCCATTCTTAAACTCGATTTAAGAACAAAAATATTCAGAAGTTTATGTCACTGATCAAATATATACCATCTGTATATTCCCCAGGACAATACTGTCGGATGAAGCTGTTGTTTGTTTGATGGGTTCTCTTGTTTTTAATGATATGTACCCGCTGTCTATTTTAGAATTGTAGTATTTCGTTATTTTTATGAGTTAACTTTCTCTTTAAAATTGAACATGCCTTCCTATACTTAATTATCTCCTCATTATTTTCTTCTCTCTTCCATTTTCTATTTTTTCTTTCCTATCAACGTTCTGTTATATAAAATGTAATATTCATAATAATATCTATAATGTTCTTTCGGTAACTGTGTTAACTTATTATGGGCGTTCCCAACTCCAGCTATGCTTTCCGGGTTTTCGCCTCCTTCCGTATCTGAATTATTTACTGTATACTCTATGTTAAAATGATTGTTACGTATATCATTTATATGTACATTGTGTTTCATATTGTACTGTTGCGAAGGAAATAAATGTTAATAAATAATAAAACATTAACGCTTAAACACATAATTCAGGCAGCAGCATATCCATGCCGATTTCAGTTTAGGCGAACAGCGGGTGACCAATTTTCTTTTGGAATGTTCCTTCGAATAATCAGATCATAATATACAGCGCAGCTGCTTTATAGATGTACTCCACTGCGCTTCGATGAAAAACCAAACTAGTATGCGAGGAAGTATCGGTGAGTTTGTTAGCTCACCCGGTGTGATGGGGATGTGCGCATCTTCAGATATACTTGTTGTAGTAATCCATGCTGTGGTCGATGCATCGTTGGGTAGTTGTTCTCTGAGAGTATTTTGTAAATAGTTTTATATATTCCATATTTGTTGTTGTATTCATGAATCAGTTATCTTTGTCACACCATATGAGGGGGCCTTAACTTAACAAGCTGTGCTTCAACCAAGGTCTCCTCGTCTTTCTCTATTCTACATTGTACTGTTATTGTACTGTTATGATTATACTCTATTATATTTTGTCACATGTGTTTTCTGGAAGACAAATAAACTTGAACTTGAACTTGAACTTGTATAGGGAGCGAGCGAAAGTATCTATTTTTTTTAATGGCGGAACTTTGCACTTCTACTGTACTTCATAGCATACATAGCGGTTTACATTGGTGCTAATAATGTGATAATAGTTTCTAAATTTTGATGATTACTTTATGAGAATTGTATTGCGTACGGGTAGTGAAAATATAATATAAAAATTGCTAAGTATATGAACATTGTTTATTTTTTCTTCATAATAATTTTTAATTTAATTCAATTACGTTATTTAATAAACACAAGAATATATCATTGTTATAACTTCCGGAGCCTATGATCTACAAGCATTACTTTCTCTTTAGGCTCCATCACATTTCATCCTTTATTTAACTTAGTCATATGTAATATTCTTTTTTTGTTTGTATAAATGCATCCAAAAAATGATTACAAAAATGTAAAATGCCAAATGTAATGATGTATTATACAACATGTGAAATATGAAAATAAGCTGAAACTGAACTAAACTGAACTGAACTGAAAATAGGCAATAGCCCAATATATAAGAAAGAATTGTGTAAAAAGGGAGTACGTTTTGTCAATGCTATTTTAGATACAAATGGTGATTTGTTTTCTCTCTCTGGAAGATTTCAAAGAAAGGTATAACATTCAAATATTTGTATCGTGGATTATGCGATGCAATTAGAAAAGGGTTTGACAATTGTACTATTTTTAACAAGAAGCCACAACTCCTGTTACCAGATACAATTACATTGGATATGAAACGTATTAAAGGATGTTCACAGATCTATGCAATTATTGTATTAAAGAAAAGAGAAGGAGAATGTTAAATGTTAAATGCATTTTTCGACTTGAATGAAAGGTCGTGGGAAACATATTGTTACATTGGATTTAATTGTACCATTGATGTGGGCTTACGATGGTTTCAGTTTAAAGTTGTGCAACGCATATTCTAAACGAACGATTTACTGTTTATAATTAATATAGTCCCAAGAAAAGAATGTAAATTTTGTCATAAACAGAGTAAAACAGATTTACATCTACTATGTGATTGTACGCATGTTAAACATATTTGGGATCGGTTGGAACACTGGATATATACTGGAACCGGAAATATAATAATATTTTCACTACAAGATAAATTATTCAAGTTAAGAGGTTCAAAAAATTATGAATTGAATTGTGTACTGATTGTGGTGCAACAGGTGATGTATACTTGCAAAATAAAGAAAACAATTTGCCCGATTTTGATAATATTAGAATTTCGATTATAAATTATTTCGAAAATGAAAAGTATATTGCAAATTCGAATTGTAGAAATAATAAATTCACAAGAAAATGGTTTTAACTCAGGATTTTTTTATTTTTTATTTTTTATAAAAGAACATTTTTCGTACCCCCCCCCCCATCACTAGCAGTGGTTACTCCAAAGTAATTGTATAGCCCAATAATCAAACTATAATATGTGCCATTTTTTTTTTTCCTTTTATATCAGAATACATTATTGAAAATATGTATGTCTTCAGTTTACTCGACAGTTCAACGAATATTTGTATCTTGAGTAGTCAATTTTTATTTATAATATAAATGTAAATTACCTTGTATATATGTTTGTTAATCAATAAAAATCCCTGTGGAGGGAAAAGTATGAGAGGGGACAGGGGCGGATCTAGCTTTTTGCTAAGGGGGGGTGACCAAAATAATGACGATGCGGAGCATCGTCCACGAGCCGCAAAGCGGCGAGCCGATTTTTTGGGGGGTGTTTATTTGAACCCCGTAAGTGATGTTTTTTCTGGCATCTATTAACACAATGGAGACCATAAAAAGCAGTGCATGATAACGTCTTTTTAAATCAAGTAACAGTTAAATACACAGTTATATCCAGAGTTATCATGTGTTTGGTTAAGTTACCTGATGAGTTGAATATCTTCTCACAATATTTGCACTTGAAAGGGTTTCTCTCCAGCGTGCGTTCTTTTTTCTTTCTTTTTTTCTTTTTTTTTTCTTTTTTTTTTTCCTTTTTTTTTTTCTTTTTTTTTTGGGCCGCCCAAGGGGGGGGGGGGGGGGGGGGGGTTAAACCCCCTAACCCCCCCCCCCGTAGATCCGCGCCTGGGGGAAATTGTTTTTAGCCCTTTTCCAAACTTTGTTGTGCTGAACACGTGAGGGCCCGAAACAAATTGGGAAAAGCGGCACGTTCCCCGGGGAACTATTGTTTACGCCACTAACTGTCCATTGGTAGTAACATTTTACAGATACGCATTAATCATGTTATTCCAAACACATTTCTACGATGCACCTTTAATAGTGAAAACGGATCTCGTTGGTACATGTACTAAAGGAACATGTATACATGTACACAGGTTTTTCAGTACGTGTTTATATTAATTTGATTGCTGTCTCGTTCCGTGTTTTATCAGGCGCGGATCTATGGGGGGGGTTTAGGGGGTTTAAACCCTCCCCCCCCCCCCCTTGGGCGGCCCAAAAAAAAAAAAAAAAAAAAAGAAAAAAAAAAGAAAAAAAGAAAGAAAAAAGAACGCACGCTGGAGAGAAACCCTTTCAAGTGGTGCAAATATTGTGAGAAGATATTCAACTCATCAGGTAACTTAACCAAACACATGATAACTCTGGATATAACTGTGTATTTAACTGTTACTTGATTTAAAAAGACGTTATCATGCACTGCTTTTTATGGTCTCCATTGTGCTAATAGATGCCAGGAAAACATCACTTACGGGGTTCAAATAAACACCCCCAAAAAAATCGGTTCGCCGCTTCGCGGCTCGTGGACGATGCTCCGCATCGTCATTATTTTGGTCAACCCCCCTTAGCAAAAAGCTAGATCCGCCCCTGTTTTATGTGGCCTATGCTTTAATCCTGAATAGTTTTTTCAATCCCTTTTGAAACTTCCGATATTTGAACGTATATATCAATGGATTTACACACATATTAACGAAAGCTATGTAGACAGACGAATAAAATACTGGCCCATTAAGATTAATGGGCCCACCAATGTTATAGTAAAAAAATATGATTTGGTTTGGGGTCCAGCAAATCACGTAGGTTACGCAGACGATCAGAAGAGTTTTGATCACATTTTTTCGCGCCTTTTCTCGAAAGTTAGGTACACCTGGCTCGGCGGTCGTAACTTCTGAACGGTGTTCCGTGGATGTGTTTCCGATGTCATCGACCCGCTGTCGCATCATTTTTCCGATTCTGATGTAGACGTAGGCCATGACGAGGAGAGGGATGAAGAACTCGACGATGACGGTTAAACAGCCGATGAAACCCTGGATGAAGGTGCTTTCGTATTTGACGATGCATCGACCACCGGCGTGCTGGTTCACAACCATCCAGTGGATGTTGTACCCAAAGCCGATGATCCATGGGGCTACAGCCACGCCAGCTGCCCGTCGATAGCTGAATTTGTTGCGATAAGCGACCGGGTGCATGACGGCGAAGTAGCGCTCGAGGGCGAGCATGGCCAGGTTGTACGTCGACGTGATGATGGTCCCCCAGAAAATGTAGCCCGAGTTCCAGAACGAACAGATGATTTCGGCAGCCAGCTTCTGCTTCGGTACAGCAGGATGCGGGGCGACGAACGTCACGAAGAGAAATATGGACGTGGTCATGTCGATGACGGATTGGTTGGCGATGAAGAGGTTAGTGATGTTCCGTAGATCCTTGACAGCGACCATTACGACGAGGACAAGGCCGTTGCCGAGGATGCCGATGGACCCCAGAAAGGAATAGATGGTCACCGCGATGAGACGGGACGATCCCGGATCAGTGAGCGGGAGAGTTTCCAAAGTGGCGTTCATGGTGATGCTTCTCTAATTATTACAGTCTGGATCGATTCCTCTTCAATTTAGACTGACTGACTGTAAATGTCACCTGTTTCAGACACCTGCAGTCGTATGGTTTACGTGCTATCCAAAGGATGAGTCCGTTCAAAAATGCGTTTACGCGAGGCCGCTAAACTGGCGCTGTAAAGTCTCAAACTCGGGTTACCCGCTTTATAAAGCAGGGCACTATCCACCGAGATGAAATTCAACCAGGAAAAAAACACATCGCAGAGCTTGTTTGAAAGTGAGTAAAGACGTTCTCAATTCAAAACGATCAGGATACGAATGATGATACAGGTTTCATGACGTAGTTCGGGTTGAAACATTTTATCTCGTGACTCCCTAGCAAGAAACTGTTCGCAAACTGAAGAACGGCCGATGTTGCAGAGCTCAATAATCGCGATCATTATATATCAGATTATAAGCTTGGCATAGCAGATAAACGTCTCCCCTCGCGATTCAATGCAGTTTTCATTTTTAGCTTATGATGTAAAATTTAATTGATCGTGAACACGTACTAGGCCTCGATAATGGCTTAATTTTTCGAGAAGATCACACAGCGCAGCAGACGACAACTGACAGTATGGTATTATTTGTAATAATAAAGAGTGACACTTTCGCCTACGCTTTTGCGCAATGATGCAGACTGACAAGCTACTCCAAATTATTTGGCCTTCAGGCTGTGTTATGATACAGGAAGAAATAAAGAAGAAAAAGTGAATTTATGAGAGAGAGAGAGAGAGAGAGAGAGAGAAAGAAAGTGAGAGAGAGGGGGGGGGGGGAGTAAGAGAGCGACCAACTGGCAGATGGGGTGCAGGACACATATTGAGATAGTGGAGACATGGGAGATTGTAGAAAATGGGGAGGGGGTGAGAAAAGGTGAGATGGTGAGAGGGGTAGCGAGAGAAGGAGTAAAGCGCATAGAGAAAGGGTGACACCGTGTATGTGTTGGGGTTCATAGTATGTGTATGTATGAGAGCGTGGTAGAGAGAAAGAGAGAGAGAGAGAGAGAGAGAGAGAGAGAAGACAGTTGAATGGAATTGAAATTATTTCATGAAAATTATTCAAATCCAGAAACAAAAACGCATGAGATCAATATAATAACGTGACGAGGATGAAAAGAATGAAGGTTAGAGAAAATGATCATGAAGCAAAAAAAAAGGCATTAACACAATTTGAAGAGATAGAAATGTTACGGTGTAAAGAGCGAAAATATGTCAAGAGCTTCTTCCAAAATGGATTACATCCAATCTGGCTAGCGTTTTTAAATAAATCAAGAATTCTGTCATTAACCGCTTTCCTTTGTCAGTTTTCACTTTTTCCATTTGTACACTGTCGCTCATAAAGGTGGAATATTTTAGTTTAACCCCAATTTATGGAATTATTTTTTAAATTATTTAAAAATAGTAGATATAGATAATAGTATACTTTCTCAGATTTTATTGAATATTAACTTACCAATATGTGTTTTGCGGAACTGCTAAAGCATGTGTATGCTACTATACTTATTAACTAGGGGACCTACGCTCTCAAGTCATAAATGACAGTAATGAGGATTAATGCCCCACAAAAGGGCACTAATATAGCACAACGACAAGGTTTTGAGCCTGTGGCCTCACAGTTACGAGGCCATTGTTTTGTCACTGAACCGTGACTGTACGCAGCGGGGGGGGGGGGGGGGGGCTAGGGTAGGGGGCAGTTTCCATAAATTAAAAAAAAACAGAAAATGCAATAAATTTTCAATAATTAATTGCATTTTACCCCGGTCCTTAACATAAAAAAATCCTCTGGACGGCCATGCATTATGGCTCAAGGCATGGGCACACAGATTTTTTTTTTTAATGTTAGGCACTGGGGTTAAATGCAATAAATTATTGAAAATTTATCGCATTTTCTGTTTTTTTTTTAATTTATGGAAACAGGCCCCTACCCTAGCCCCCGCTGCGTACAGTCATGGTTCAGTGACAAAGCAATGGCCTCGTAACTGTGAGGCCCCAGGATCAAAACCGTGTCGATGTGCTATATTAGTGCCCTTTTGTGGGGCATTAATCCTCATTATTGTCATTTATGACTTAATGGCATAGGTCCCCTAGTTGATAAGCATAGTAGCATACACATGCTTTAGCAGTCACGCAAAACACACATTGGCAAATTATTATTCAATAAAATCTGAGAATGTATACTATTATCTAAATCTATTATTTTAAAATTATTCTAAAAATAATTCCATAAATTGGAATAAAAAAAAATATTCCACCTTTATGAGCGACAGTGTATGGTAGGGATAATGCCTTTCATCATTTTGATAATCATTTTTGTTTAATGTAGCATTGAATTTTGTTTCAAATATTTGTTTTAATTTATTTATGTGGATTTAGTCCCTTTTCAAGTTGAAAGTACGGTCTAACGTCTCTCATTTTGAACGTTTAAATCACATAAACGATTAAATAAGAAATACATTAATTCTGCTAGAAGAGCATGTTTTATCATCTTTTACAATGCTTATCATTTATTCGTTTATCAAAAAAAAAAAATTCTTGTATAAACAACGCTTTTAGATTTTTGATTCCAAAAGGAAATATCTAAGATGTATGTATTGAAATGTTGCACCTATCATCTAGACTGGTAATTGCACCAAATGTACGAAGATCGTGAAACTTATCTTAAATTACGCATTGTTGGCAAGTTGACCATTAGATGGCGCTGGGCCAAACAACAGTACGCTAGAACAGGACGATATCAGTTCAGTATTACTTTAGAGGGACATGTTAACATTGTTCAGATGACAGAAAGTGGTGATAAGGTAGTGACTTCAATGCTAGATGTATTATTAAAGAAATTATAAAAGTTTGAGTGAAATCGGACCATTATCAATGAGACGAATTAGGAAAAGCTGGTCTGATCGATTCCTTAATTCTCCCAACTATTTTTTTACAATTTGATTACATTTTAAATGAATGTAAATTGTCACAAAGCAATGAATTGGCTTTATATACCATTCCAGACATTTTAGTGTCGAAAGGTTTTTAAAACCTGTGTTATGTCTTTTTTTTCATGGAAAAACGATCGGGAAAATTCAAAAATGGTTAGGGAAAATTTACTGTTAGAGGGAACTTGCACAGTGACGCCTTCATAGAAAATGATATATATATATCTGTGGTTTGAGAATTTTAAGTAACAGTTCATACAGAAATTACACAATTTTTTCATCAATTTCCGGCAATGTTACCGAGTCACTTTAAGGAAAATGCTTCATACGATGGATCTATTAATGGGGTTTTGTTAACTGAAATAAATATTGAAATAATTTTATTCAAATGTCGATCTTGTGTCCACTCTTTCTGAATTGAAGTGGCTCTCAATTTTTCCTGTCCCGAGTAACAGTAGATGTGTTTTATTCATCACGTTTATTATTCGATTTCGCAAACATTTGTATTTTAAATTCAATATTGCACCTAGAAGATCGAATTCCCCGCTGACCTTTTCACCTATTCTCATATGTTTGTCTTTATTTCTTTCCTTTTATAACTTTCTTGTTTACCTCTCCTCTCTATCTGTCCTTATGTTTTCAAGTCAAACAAGAAGACATTAATCACGCTGACAGCGATGGTCTAAAAATGCAGCGTTTCAATACTTTCAATTAATTTGTCATAATGATAGGGAAAGGTATGTTATGGAACATGTTGATACTTATGGGTGTCATAACCGATATCGATACATTTTATGTAGCTCTCTCTTGCTCTTCTCTCTCTATCTCTCTCTCATTCTCTCTCTCTCTTTCTGTCTCTCACCTCTTTCTCTCCCTTTCTCTCTCTCCCTCTTTCTCTCTCTCTCTCCCCCTCTCTCTCTCTCTCTCAATCACACACAAACTATTGTTTTCCCATGTGCCCCTTTTCCTTTCTAATAAATGCTCTTTTTCCTTCTTATAAGTGCCCATTCCCTTTCTCATAATTACCCCTTTTTTCTCTGATAAGTGCCCCGTTTATTTTAACATGTGCCCCCTTTTCCTGTTCACTGTTCCCTTTCACCTCCAATAAATGCCCCTATTAATATATGATCGGTGCCCCTTTTCTTTTCGTTCACCAAATGCACATTTTCTTTTATTCTAAGTACCCCACTTCAGCTTCAGGTGCGATAAGTGCCCCTTTTCACCGCTGATAATTTCCCTTTTTACAATGTACGTGCCCCTTTTTCTTTCTAATAAGGAGCTTATCCTACTTTCCATCTCTTATAAATGCCTCTATCAAATTATGATGGGGTGCTTTTTTCCCGTCGACAGATGCCCATTTCTCATTCTCAATTTCTCATAAGTGTTTTTTCATCCCTGGTGAGTGCCTCTTTTCAGGTTTCAGAAGTACCCATTTCCTTCCTGTTCTGATTTTAACCCTTTATACTTTGACACGTGTTTCCTTTTCCTCTCATCATGAAACGTGTCCCTAATTTAAAGCGACTACAAGCAATTTCCCCCCGGCAAAATAGATGATATAATTATGTTTCTCATGAAAGGTCTTCTTTTTCGCACTGTACTGCAACCTCAAAAATCTTACATTTTTTCCTCGCTCGCTCGCAAATGAATACTCAGACCATCACAGTATGATGATTAAGCAATATATTGTATGATGTGTTTACAAAGAGAAGAAAGTATTGAAATCATTTCGGATAATGTAATCACAATGTAGGGGTATATACCTATATGTCTAAAAATATATGGATATTTTCGCTTTGAGATTTTGTTGGTGCCCCCCCCCCCACTTTGGAAGTCGCCCCGCCGCCCCTGACCTCATGGCTCCCGTAGAAGCGACTGTTTACTGAGATAAGATTCCTGAGAGTCGAAGGTATAAGACAAATTTATCTCTCACAACAACAAATAATTGTTATCAAAATAAAGAGGAGGAGAAATTCAAAGAGGATTGTTCATAATAATTCATGATAATTCACGGATCATTCAGATTC
This sequence comes from Strongylocentrotus droebachiensis, assembly GCA_035222895.1. NCBI lineage: Eukaryota > Metazoa > Echinodermata > Echinoidea > Camarodonta > Strongylocentrotidae > Strongylocentrotus > Strongylocentrotus droebachiensis. The sequence continues at coordinate 406,924 of JAVYIG010000291.1, read as the reverse complement.
TTTTGTTTTGTATTTTCGGTCTCTCTTGTCAAACTTCAATTCAAACCGATGCATTTTAAAGAATCGAAAAGCTTTACGAGACCACACTAAATGTCCATAGTATTGAAATACACGCTACCGTAATCCGACTTGAACTTGAGAATTCGTTCCGACCTTTTTCACCCTATGTGAACTTTTAAAGAGGAAACAATTAGTTCCAGTTGCGTAGGGTGGTTCGAGCCTTCGATGGGTCACTCCGGGCATTCGTGATGGGGAGGGAGGGGGGGGGGGGGGATGAATCTTACGACGTAATACAGATGAAAGTGAGGACTCCGAATTTATAGGGATGTAGTGAGATCGAAGATTAACTACGATCTTCTTTTCACGCTACCTTCACCCCTCCCCCTCTCCCGATCCCCTTTTTTTCTCTGCTTTTATTATATTTAAAATATTATTTGGGAGCTAGATCCCCTCTCCGGTCCCCTGTAGGCTGTAGCTAGTCCATTTGTAACGGTTGCAGTACACATCCATAAGCAATGCGATTAAGCATATGTGATGTTTCAGTGATTTTAATCCTCTCCACCAGGGAAAGCATTCAGGCGATGTAGGATTATGTTTGACAGTACGTGTAAAGATGTTGAGCAAAGCAGTAGCGTGCACTTGACCCAGTATTAATTCTTCTCTCTCTCTCTCTCTCTCTTTCTCTCTCTCATACTTGACCTCCCTCCTCATCCCTCCATCAGTCTATATGGCACGCAAAGATTTTTATCTTTTGAAGAAAGAAAAAACTAGTAATCGCCAAACTGGATCTAATCCCCTTTAGAATGAAACGACTTTAGATTTAATCCATTTTGTTCAAAAGTGGATTTAGCGCCAATTATTAGAGCCAAGCTCTTCGTAAAAAGAACGTTTAATTCCAACACTTAATCTAATACAAATGTTTCCGGTTAAGATTTAGAAGAAAAAAACAAATAACATACCACTTCAAGTATTTTTAAAATATAACTTTTTTAAAGCCATAAGCCTACTGTACTAAAAACACTACCGTAAATCCCTTCTAGCGCCATAACAGGTCCGCTTGCTACAGTCACAAAGGTTCATACGAACGAAGCGTTCGTACGAATTCCAGAGTTCGTACAGATTCAGAGATGAGACATAGTTTCCTACGTCCCTCTTTCGGAGTTTTTACGAGCGTCGTTTAATTTTTCGTTATTTTTTTCTCTTAAGAATGTCCTGAGTTCTCCTTACGTCAGACTTACGACCACCTTACGAGTATTTGTTCTCGCAAGATAGTCGTACGTGCATGGGTGTCGATCCCGGGGGGATGGCCTGTACAATCATCCCCCCCCCAATAATTCACCATAAAAAAAATACAAAAATGAAGAGAAAAATTAATGATGAGAGTCCAATGAGAGTAGTTAATGGTTATTTCTCGCAAGATGACCATCAATATACACATTTTGCTGTCTCATTTTCATAATACATACATATATACGAAGTAAATAAGACAACCGTATATGAGACAAGAATATATTGAATTCTCGCTCGTACGGCTTCATCAGGAATTGATGAATTTATTCAATTTGTTCAATCAACAGCATCATAGAAATGCAGTGCGCCAAATGCAAAGACGCAGCATCAAAAGCAACGAGCTAAATGTTAAGCGCGAAGCACAAAAGTAGCAATCTGCAATGCACATCAGACAATCCTGGACAGTGTAAACATAAATGAACTCTGTGACGATTTCGTGATGAGATCGGAGACAAGGAGAAAGATTTTCGGACATTAGTATGACTTATAAAATAGTTCACTAGTTGTTATGTTGTTTCCGTTCACCCTTTTTAAAATTCACGTCATTGTATCTTAATTTTTTTCACTCATTTTATTTCCTGATATTTCCTAAAACATTTTTCATTTTTGGAGAAAGATTATTATGTCACAACTCATTTTTGGAGAAAGATTATTATGTCACAACTTATTTTCAGTGGGGAAACTCAATTCAGACAAGGATTAATATAGAGAACAGTACAACGAATCGTCTTCTTTCTCTAATAATTTAGCGAACAGGGCAAAGCTGTTAGGGGGGCAACTGAATTCAGACTTGGATTAAAAGTAATAATCAAATGAAACGTCGAAGTACACGATACAACTAATCGTCTTCTTTTACTAATAATTTAATGAAACGTGAAAGCTTCCGCGCTACGCGCGAAATGGGCGAAAATGAATACAGACAGACAGCTTCGTGCGGTAGGGGGGAAACTGAATTCATGAAGGAAACGAAACAACAAATCGTCTTCTTTCTCTAATAATGTAATAAAATGTGAAAGCTTCCGCGCTTCGCGCAGGAATGGGCGAAAATGAATTCAGACGAGGATTAAGAGTCGAGAATGGTACATAGAATCGTCTTCTTTCTTTAATAATCTAATGAAACGTCAGAGCTTCCGCGCTACGCGCGGGGGAAGGGGAACTTGATTCAAACATTAATGATTAAGAGTCGAGAATGGTACATCGAATCGTCTTCTTTCTTTAATATTCTAATGAAACGTCAGAGCTTCCGCGCTACGCGCGGGGGAAGGGGAACTTGATTCAAACAAGGAATAAGAGTCGAGAATACAGCCCCAGCATAGCACCTGAAGAGCTCTCCGAACGCTGCTGAGATGTGTGAGATCACAGTATGGACATGACTTGCACAAGCAGACGATGTCCCATGACATCTCACACATTTTCAGTGCCTGTGTTTTCATTTTCTTTTGAGTTCTTTCTCTTACTTCACTACCGTCAGGCTAAATGTATAATCTATTGCCTCACTCTAAACCCTGCGCATGGTTTTATTTTGATGACAAATGCAGCGATACAAAAATAAAGGAATCTGTCGCTTGTAAACAAAATAAGACGCTATTGTATATTCAGCTACACACACCGGGGTATGTTCGGCGTTTCAAGAGGGAACATATGCCGTCCTTAATATCATTCCGGGGCTTTTCAATTTGAAAGTCTGGTTTCTTTGATTGTTAATTAACCCCTATCCTGTGTATTTACAAGCAAAAGATTTTAGTTATCGGAATCGGGTCATATCCCCTTTTGAATGGTTTGACATGCCATTACATTTATATACACTAAACTCATTATAATTTGAGAAATAATAACTTTGCAATTACGTTTATTCTCTATGGGATGTCGTCTGCTTGAGCAGTGTTGGTCCATATAGTGACGTCATTAAAACATCGTTATTTTTCCGGCGAATCTCTAGTATATCCCAGCTGCTATGGAGGTAGTTGTATTTGTCTTTTTATAAATCACCCGATATGTAGTTGACCTAAAACTTGTCCGATGGCCATCTGTTAGCTTACCAGTTTCTAGTGATACATTAGTTGACATATTTGTGATCCTCTTTGAATTTCACCTTTAGGAACACTTTACGAACGCCTTACGAACGCCAAGAGTCGTTCGTACGAAGGCCATACGAATCTTCGTTCGTAAGGCGTTCTTACGAACGCCGTAAGAGCCCTCTATGGACAACTTAAGGCGCTCTGACGATCATCGTAAGAAGTTGAGGTTTCTAGAATTGTCTCTCTACCCTACGAAGGTCTTGCGTGGTTATTACGATGTTATTTCGATGTTCGTAAGGTCGCCTTACGAAGGGAAGGTTTCGTACGAGGTTGAATACAATATTGGACAAGACCATCGACCAGCCTGCGAACTTACGAACGGTCTACGAACGTTGGTTTCGTACGGCCTTCTTAAGAAGATCTTACGAAATGATCTGAAAATCGTTAGTATCGTTCATAAGGCGTTCTTACGAACGCCGTAAGAGCCCTCTATGGACAACTTAAGGCGCTCTGACGATCATCGTAAGAAGTTGAGGTTTCTAGAATTGTCTCTCTACCCTACGAAATTTACGAAGGTCTTGCGTGTTTCTTACGATGTTATTTCGATGTTCGTAAGGTCGCCTTACGAAGGGAAGGTTTCGTACGAGGTTGAACACAATATTGGACAAGACCATCGACCAGCCTGCGAACTTACGAACGGTCTACGAACGTTGGTTTCGTACGGCCTTCTTAAGAAGATCTTACGAAATGATCTGAAAATCGTTAGTACAGCATTCGTAGCAGTTCATAATATTATTTGTGACCGATGGTACCATAACTCGCTGATTCCCTACCTGCAAAGTAGACATTTTGGGCAGAAAGACAAATCAGTTCTGTATCGTTTTTTAAGAAAACGAAAATCAACACGATGGATTTGCGTAAGTTCTAATAAGATAATGTTTGTTATGATTATGTCACTTACTTGTTGATATTGCATCCATTATTTTGAAAATGATATGGTTGTCAATCTTGCTTTTCACCGGTATTGCAAAGTACATGTTTTTTTTAAAATTCAATATTGCACTGTGAACAAAATATTCCTCGCTGCCTTCTCTGAAATTTACTTTTTTTTCACTCATACTCTTATATTCTTTTCGTTTTCTTGATAACTCTCTTATTCCCATCTCCTCTCGATAATCACTTCCTCACGTTTTATTATTTATTTATAAATTAAAACTTTTATTACTCCTTCATTTCAACAAGGAAAAAATAGAAATACATTCATAGGCGTTTTACCCATTTATAAATCTCATAGAATCATTAATGTGAACAGAATTCGATGAAGTTAAATGAAAATAAGTACGGCCTTTTCTTGTCATTCATGAAGGCGTCGATCACCATGACAACGAGGGTCTAAAATTGGAGCGCTTCAATGCTTTCAAATAATTCTTTATAGTGATGGGATACGCATGATGAGATAGGCATGATGTGGAACATGTTGAGAATTAAATTTTAAAAAGGTTTCTAACCCATTCATTTTACATATCTCTCTCTACCCCCCTCTCTCTCGTTCTCTCTCTGTCTCTCTCGCTCTCTCTCTCTCTCTCACTCTCCCTCAGCCTTCTTTCACTCTCAACCTCTCTCTCTCTCTTTTTTTTTTCTTCTTAATTTTTTGAAGAATTTGATTGACACACAAATAAATGTTCTGATGAAATTATGTTTTTTGTTTTTTTGTGTGCAAAATCTGAGAGCTTTTCCCTGTCAGAAAAGTCACAGAACTTAGATGCTTGCATGCGAATAGGACATCTAAAGTCCATTTCTATACTTACATGATTTTTACATCCCTTTCAAATATACCCATATTTGACAGATCGGTCAAATATATAATATAATTAATCGCTGAAATTTGAGGAGGCATGAGGCTGTAACTACCACATTCAAAATTATTCTGAGAGACTTTGATATTTTTAAAACTTCATCTTCAGCTAATTGTAAAAGTTTATTACCATTTTTTTAATAATTCACATTAATTTTGTGAATCAAGATTCAAGAACAAGCGGTGGCCTTTCGGAAAAGTTTCTTCTTCTTCAACGTACATAAAGCAAAACTGAACATTCTAAGAATCTGGTTAAATATCTCTACGAACACATATTCGAGACAAAGCCTTGCCTGGCGAAGGCTATGCTTACAAAGACCAGGAAAAGGCATTACCATGGCAAAATCGAATGATTCAATAGTTTTCAAAAATTGATATTCATTGTGTGCCACGAAGAAGTAGTCGTTTGATGGCGGATATGGTAGATAATGCGACATTTGTGAATCGAGGATCTGCGGTGACCTTTGAAAACGGTTATTTAGCCTACAAAAATGTTAAATGTTTTTTTCTAGAGGCTTCCAACCGTCAAACAAATCAATAAATCGCATAAAAGCATATTATATAGATGTTACTGTAATTCTTTAGACATATTAAAAGGAATCCTTCCCTTCTTGAAGCAAATTATGGCTTCCACCGTACTTTCTAATAAATCGATACCAGTGGTGAATTGCGGGGGCGGAAGGGGGGGGGGGGCACGCACATTGGGCATTGCACCTCCCAAAACCCAATCCGACACAATTTGTTAAAATGATAATTATAATGAAAATGCTCCCTCATTTTCCCCATCTCGGCAGCGTTTACTCATAAAGCCGAATGGCCTTGGTTTCGAGTTCCCGGAGAGGTGGCCATTGCTTTACCATTGAACCATCCTGCCTCCTCAATCACCCCTCATCTCCAAACCTCTGTTAATACTTTACACGACGAATATTAGCTGCAAAGCCCGAGGAAGGACTCCACAATATTATTATCTTCAAGATTATCATTAAGCGCATTTGAATAGGTTCCAATAAATAATACAGTCGTTTGATGCGCAACATTTGAAAAACATAATCATGTATGCCTAACTATTTCCTCTTAAAAAATTTAACTCCCTGATTCTATTCCTTCTCTCTCTCACTCTCTCTCCCTTTTTCTCTGGCTGCAAAGTCCGAAGAAAGACTGCACAGAATTACCTTCCAGATTATCATTTAGCACATTTGAATATAGGTTCCAATAAATAATACAGTCGTTTGATGCGCAACATCTAAAAAAACATACTTACGGATGCCTAAACTATTTCCTCTTGAAAAATTAAACTCCCCGCTTTCACTCCTTCTCTCTCTCTCTCTCTCTCTCCAAAGCCTCACAATTTTCTAGGATTTTTGCTCTTTATACTCATGTATAATGTTTAATTCCTAGCATCCTGGATCAAAAGATAATGCAAAAAACGGTCTTTAAAAGTTGACACTGTACTGATATAGGTTAATGCCTCACTGGACCGATTTTTGCTGCAAAGTCTTGGAAAGGACTCAGCATTCAGTATATCTCCCAGTGGATCATTAAATACATTTGAATGTTTCAACGGGCTTCCATTAAATCGATGCACCTTGAAGAAGTTGTCATGTGGAACGCTTTTCACACTAGAATTACGCTTGTTAAAGTGGCCCCTCGTCTATGCTCTCTCCTCTCTCACTCTCTGATCCTTTTCTTAACCCTCTCCCCTCTCTATCTCTCATGCACATGTATGTTGTTCCTTCCTCTGCTCTGTCTGTGTTTCTTTGCCTTTTCTCTGCCATCCATGTTCTCACTCTCTCTCCATCGCCCACATCTCCCCACTTTCTCTCTCTCTCTCTCCATTTATCATCTACTTGTATTTTGAGTTTTTCACCTCCATCTTTTACCGCTAGGCTTATCTATAAACGCTCCATTGCTCTCTCCCTATCTCTCTCTCTCACTCTATCTCTGCTCCCTTCTCTTTCCTATCTCAGTAATTTCCAGTAACCCAGTAACTCATTAGAATCCTTCGAGACATGGATATTAGCTATTAATCCGCAATGCTCCCTGATGAAAGACCCTGCTCAGGACAAAAAAAGCAGTAAACTGCCTCATAGAAAGAGCTACCATAAATAGAATGGCACAAGCGCCTTGCTAATGCGTGTCAAAAATCGTATGACATTCGAGAACATAGTATGCTCAGGACGCTTTTTCATTTACCCCACTTGCTATCAATTTACATATTAAATATTTCTTAAAGGTATAGACCAGTTTTGGAACGCCCCCTCTCTAAACATGAAATGGAAGCTCATTACCAATTATGTGAAAAAATATGTTTTGACTAATACGTGATGATACAAATCTTGCCGGGAAACCGTCTACTAATCGATATATTTGGTAAATTATCATATCGATCCGGCCTGGATAGATATCGCGAATGCACTTCAACATTGAACATTTGGGCATATATTTCTGCTTTTTGTTTGCAAATTTAGGTTGTAGTATTGCCATCTAAACCTCTGAAGGCAATATTTAAACAATATTGAATGGATATGTTTGCACCCAAAACCCTTGAACCGCAATTTAACCACTACCGGTATACATGTATATCCTTATTTGCTATGGCATCCTTTTCCCTCCTTGTGGCGTGGTTTAATTTACTCCAAATTTAATCTCATCTAAATGCAACTACACGTTTCCTAAAACATCTTCAACTAGAATAAATACAAGATATTGTTTGATCTGGCTCCAAGGCAAGCAGACAAAATAAATAACACCAACACTCCTTCTATTTTCATACTTCCCAGTATCTTTTTAATACCATCATCTGATGTTCCATCCATCCATCTCCTCCTCAACGTGGACGCAGATACCAGACTGATAAATCTTTACATGCCTCTCATAATAAACAAAACCTCTACCTATACATAGTTATATGCAATGTTCCCATAAACCCAGTGAAAAAATTTAACATTGTGGTACATAATGAAATAAACAAACTCTTTTCTTACAGGCAATATTCTCATAAATATTCAATGGTCCATCGTTGTACATTTCCACAAAAGTAGGTATACAAATTCAACAAACAGAATAAAAAAGTTGAGATGCAATTTCGGAAAGACCCTTCTTGATTTAAGCACGATATCCTGGATGAATTGTGTAAAGGAGGGCCAGGAATATCTTGCTTGATTTGTTAAGTAACCTAATATTTGAGATATAAAATGCTCAGGTAATTAACAGATCATCAGCTCTCCACAAGAAGGCGGTAGTGGCTATTTTGTTGATTGGCAGTTACGGCCTTCTTGCAGCAATCACTGTAAATTGTTAAGCCCACCGCACACTATAGGATCTGACTACAATCTGATTTTGGAAGAATTTGCCAAAGCATTTGATATGAACATTCCAAGTTTCAAATTCTAAAATCTCAATGATCGATGATTTGAATAGTCATATCGTCCTTGTTTTCACGAAGTGACGGTAGTGAGGAAAATCGTAACGCAAAGTGAATGCAATTTTTTTTCACTACCGTCACTTCGTGAAAACAGCGACGATATGATAACATAAATTTCAATGGATTTTCAAGCTTCCTTGGAAGAGTAATAGCTAAATCGGCTCAGAATCGTAGTTCTTGACATCATAACAGTAGTGAAATTATATATGATTTTAAGCCGATTTAGCATTTATTCTGACTAGAAGGCTTAAATGCACTAAATTTCTGGTTGTTGATATTCTTATCATTATTCAGAACCTACATCAAAAGCATGATGTTTGTTTAGATTTCTATATCTAATATCATTCCCATTTTCTTCGAAAGTCGGATCGCAGGAAGATCGCATCTTGTGCGGTGGGCTTTATTGTGTACATTTAAAAAAAACCTACAATGGGGAATATCCATAACATTTACATATCCGTATACATTCATTATTCTCTATAAGTACAGTCTTCCTACAAATTTAGTGCAAAAATATCATCAGAATACAATCTGTGTTGGTTTTCTTTCAAACCAGATTCCTTTTTCTTATAAATTCATCTCTAATCACTACAGTACAAGATTACCTACTTAAAAAATATCCGTAGTGCAAGATTACTGTGATATTTCCAGGACTCTAAGCCTTACTTGTTATATCTATAACTTCTGTTTAAACATATTTTTTCAAAGCAATATCTTGAGAAATAATTTGATCTCACTTTTTTACAGATCAGTTAATACTCAGCAGATCAACATTTGAATTGTACCACACCCATACAAAAATCATATATTTATCAATGAGGGAAATATTGAAAGCTGCATGGCTTATATGTCAGCCCATTTGTGCTTGAAATGCAGGATGGAACTTTCAGAATATGTTCTTCATCATCCGCTAGAAAAATAAGAGACTTGAGCGAAAGAATACCTCAAAAGGGAGAAAAATATTACCCACAATTACCCACGATTTCAGGAAATACATTGTAGATGCAAGTTAGGTTTTGACAATAAGGTAACAATGATTTCTGTTTCTTGTACAGCGCCTTTCCTGCAACAACTTAGTCAAAGCGGTTACAGTATCATTACCAAATCCACTGCGTTCAATTAGGATTATTTCTTTATTAATATTTGTGACAGGTCTCACGAATTAAGTACAGGTGTACATGGAAAAGAGAGGAATCAAGAGACAGCTCAGTCCTATTTTTTACTTCATATAACCACTCTGGGGTATTGACTAATAAACATATTTATCTAGTGGAACACTTTTGGAATGTAAGTCTCAAACTAAATGTGAGATACAAATAATTAAAAAACTTAACGACAGGATCAAGACTAACATAAACATCAATATTTATAATCAGTTTGTTAGATAACAATTAAATAAGAGGGGGGGGGGGGGGGTGTTCAATTGTTAGGTCAATATTAAAGGGAGGGTGGTGTTTGTTATCTTAATTTGTATAGTTATATCTCTTCTAAAGATTGTTGACGTTAGGTTTGGTCATACTCCTATCTTAACTGCTCCAGAAAGTGTTTTAGTGTTTACCTCATGATTTCTTGCCAAACCTTTTTCAAAAAGATCAACAACAAAAAAGTGAGTTAAATAAAGCAAACGTATGCACTGATTTGGCACGGAACTAAATTATCTTGTCCTGGGTGAATTCAAATTGATAACAGTATCTTCAAAATCTATTTCTTGGCTTTTTGCCTGGGTAAAACTCTTGAAATCAAAACAAAAGCGTTCAGCTCCTGGACATATTTGGCTCATGTATTATTTCATAATTTATCATCTACATTGCTTCAAATATTGTAGAAATTAATATCTGGCTCAGTATAGTGCTGTACATCAGATTCAGTGCACTTTACATTTTTGCAGCTAAAAATTAACATGTAATATGGTTTCATATCAAGTAGCTCACTCATTCGTTGCTTTGAAACAAAATTCAAGTAAAACAGGAGCATACGGTATTTGCTACAATAGTGAATGAATCACTGCTCAGAGTACATCCAACCATAAAAATTATAATTGTTCCTAATTTTCTGCTTTCTACCTGCAGCATATTATCAAATATAGTGATTTCAAGTGTACAGCCAGTGAAAGATACTGTGGGCTTTAAAAACCTAAAATCTTTCCTTATTGCATTTCTTCTTATTAAGTACACAAATTCATTGAATACAATATTCATGGCCTTTCCATTAAAAATCAAAGACAGGTAAAAATTCATATTTTAGAGTTGATCAGACGATGCTGATTTCTCTAAAAGGCCCTTTAAAGGCCTTTCATAATACTCTGTACATTACTTGTCTTCAATGTGTGCCCCTTATACACTGTAAGTAAATAAATATACATGTAATTCAATACACGGGAATATACATGGACATATAAAAAATGAATTTAGCTTCAAGTTTATAAATAAATTTATAACATTTTATAACTATCAAACCATACACTATTAAAGTAAATTGAGATGTTAAATGAATTTCAAAATAAAGGGATTTTGGGAATGATGTTTCAGTAACATGCATTTATGCATTTAAATCGTCACTGATATTAATTACAATTAATTTTGCTTGGACCAAACTACCAAGCAGTATACAAATGACAATGAAGTGTCATTCTATTTCTGATTTATATGTGTAAAGGAGAAGAACTTAAATTGTTGGAATTTAATTGGAAAGACTTTTTTTTTCATACAAAAGTATCAGCATGCATATTTTTGGAGAAGGGGATACCATGACTCTTTTTGCAGCAAGAGAAATTTGTTTTCTTTCCAACTTTGATTTTAATGATGAATATCTGACCATTCTACAAACTAATTGTGTCTCTGGCTTCCATCAACCCAAATTACTTCACTGACTGTTCATGAGTTTTAAGTCTTGCTCCTGAATACAGAATGCATGCAAATCTCCATGTCGGCCATCAAGTCTCTCTCAATGACAGATCCATGACCAGGGACCTGTTTCACAAAACTTGTTTTCAGTGACAAATGACAGTTTTTGTTATAAGCTAGTGAAATCCTTGCTTCCGATTGGTTATCAGCAGATTTGTCACTGATTTTTGCCATTTGTCATTGAGAAAAGGCTTTGTGAAACGGTCCTAGATTGGGAGTAAGCAGGGAAATACTGTAGTAATTACTAATGTCTTCAATCAGAGGTATCTAAACTATAGCTAAGTAAATATTACACAGGATGGATATGGGAGGGATCAGTGGGAAATAATATATACTAAATTGAAGGCAAACAAATAATCTTCAGAGCCTGTGCAAAATTATTCATAAATGCATTTAAAACATAAAAAGGAATAAATCTGTGAATATAATACCCTTTTGTATGCAATTAACTCAAGAATTACAAAAATAGAATTGAGAATATAATATGCTTAGAACTAATAACGAAAGAAACAATATGTCACATGATTCAACTCATAATATATATTTTCCACTATAGGGAATTTCTTTAAAACATTGCAAAAAAAAAGTGATACTTTTTGAGCTAAACGACTGCAGAATGCAGCTCCACTCATGCTGCTGAAAACATACAATACAATGAAATAAATCTCTCTTGAAAGACATTTTTAAAAAGACATGATAAGATGGAGCATTTGCGGAAGCATCAGGAACTTTTCTGTCATCAAAAGGAATCATATTCTTTTAAAAAACATGAAATTATTACTGTCAACAGAACATGAAATTATTACTCTTTACAAACTTGACTGTTTCAAGTTTTATACATTGCCCCACGTTCTGCTTCTATCACATGACACCTTGTCCCCTCTAGCTGTTCTTTCGAACAAGAATCCACTGTTGAAAGTAAACCGTGATCTGCATGGAAAGTCGTCAGAAGATGTCATTAAAGAGATGTAAGCAAGGCGAATTCCCTATTTTTTCGGAGACAGATAAGACGGGCACCTGCTCTCTGGATCATGCTCGGTGATTCACAGCCAGCATTTGTTTGTTTGTTCCTTCCTGCAGTTGCAAACTGCTGTCAAGATCAGTCATACAGAAACAAAAAGTGAAGGCCAGGGAGAAGATGAGGGACGCTGGTCTCGTCAACTTAACAGATTCAACATCAATTGCAAAGCCTCCATCAGTTGTATACACAACTGATGAATTATTGTACAGTTAGTTTTGTGCACACTTAAAATTATGACTTTCTTGTAGATACAAACCATTTTATTTCTTCCCATTCGCAGTATCCCCTGGAGGTCGTCTTGTTTGCGGAAGCTCCGGAGCTATCCACTGAAGACATTTCCATGCAACAGAGGATCGTTAAACAATGATGCACGAATATTACTTCACTAGTTGGGTTAATTTGGCAATGTCTACACACTATTGAAGTCTGGATTCAGTCCCTGGTACGTGTCCTTGAATTGGTGTCAGTTCTCAAACATGATACACGTGGCGATAATAGCTCTTTTTACGTTCATCAGCTATTACAATTACATACGTGTGAGCAACTTGATTTATGACAAATTATCATTCCAATACTCGTCCTTAGGCAACGGAGACATGTGCTGAGCAAAACATTGCTATATATAGCCACATGCCAAGTTCTGGCCAGACTCTTAGCTTCAGTCCCAAATGCTGATTTCTGTGTCGCTCTACAAAACAAAGTCCACACGATGCCAGCTAGGAGATGTGGTGGAGCTCACTACCGGAAGATGTTGTCAAATTCTAATAAGACAAACTCCATGACTTGGTTCTGGTAGACGGTCGCCATGGCCATGTTCATGTTCTCCCGCTCGGGCCACATGAGGGTGGGGCCGAAGACCGTCGCCACGTTCTTGGCCGGCATACGGTTGTGATGGACGTTATCCATGACCCTGTCGGGGATGAAGATGAAGGAGAGAGAGAGGAAGTTGGTGAATACACGAGCAAGAAGTTTATCAAAGACATTAAAATACAAATAATACACAGCAGTGAGGGCATTAGTAAGAATTATCCACAAATGGTACTATTCGAACATTCTAACATGCCTGAGGCGATAGCCGAAGGTGTTTGAACTGTTTCAAAGGTACCCAGTGTGGGAAATTTTACTAATGCCCGAACAAAATGATGTGTATCATATGTTTTATAAGAACCTTTTTTTATTTTATAGAATGATGTTTTATAACATGATTTTACTAATGACTGGTCATAAGTATTTACCCCCTAGCTAGAAACCAGGGGGTGTTTCACAAAGAAAATAAGTTGAACTAATCTCTAAGTTGGAAAGTATGGAAAGCTGTTAGCATCTTTGAAATATTTTGTAAAATTTGTTTTTAAAGGTATAAAATGTTAGTTCAAATCATTCATATTTTCTATGATCATGGGAGATTTCATGTTCTTGATGTGGAATTCATGAAAAGTCTAAAATACTTTTTGCTTGTGAATATATTTGATTTTAGGGCTGCAAATGGCTCTTTATAATTTTTAAGCCCAACTTAGAGTTAAGTTCGACTTAGAATCTTTGTGAAACGCCCCCCAGGATTCCATTTGCTGTGGCCTTCTTGGATTCATCTGGTCTTACCTTTTGAGATGTGAGAAGAGGGCAAAGATGGTGTCTTGGTTCACGCGAGGCATCTCACCAAACAGCTCTCGGAATGCTAAGATCTTCTGATCCGTACCAGGTAGTTGATCTGTGGAACAATGGAATATGAATGTTTACCAAAAGAAGATTGGGAAATATACACATCCAAGTCATGTAGTTCATTATATCATTGCTTAGAATCTAAAAATATGATCAGATCTTCCAATCTAAGCTAGGTATTTGATCTGTGGAACGATGGAATATTAATGTTTACTAACAGAAGATGGGAAAGTTTAACTTACTACTAAAACAGATGCTATTTAAGCTATTAACTTGTGAAAGGTCTTTAACAGTAGAGGTTAAACTTATTGATGGATGCTATAAACTTGTCAAAAGTCTCAAAGTGAAGGCAGGGTTGAGTTTGGGCTTGACTTTGAGTACCAGTTATCTAAAACTTGGGTTATTGATGGATACTATAAACTTGTCAAAAGTCTCAAAGTGAAAGCAGGGTTGAGTTTAGGCTTGACTTTGAGTACCAGTTATCTAAAACTTGGGTTACTGATGAATGCAATAAACTTGTCAAAAGTCTCAAAGTGAAAGCAGGGTTGAGTTTTGGCTTGACTTTGAGTACAGGTTATCTCAAACTAGGGTTACTGATGGATGCTACATGTATAAACTTGTCAAAATTCTCAAAGTGAAGGCAGGGTTGAGTTTAGGCTTGAATTTGAGTACAAGTTAACTCAGACTTAGGTTAAAGGCATCGTTTAACAATGCTAAATCTGAGATGAACGGCCCTACGTGTTATTAGTGTCTGTAATGGTATAATATTGAAGCCTAAAAAAAAATGGCGCTTCAAAATGATTAAGAAGTGCCTCAAAAAAAAATTTGAGTGACTGGTTTTAGCATACTCGTTTTCCCCAATAGACTATAGTGTAGGAAAACTCAAAAATTTGGTTTCGATTTCCAATCATAAATATCTTTATAATCAGACAGGCGATCAGCTTGTAAAAGTCATGGGGTTCCTACTGACCTAAAGGTTTATAATTATGATTAAAGCATGAGGTAAATCCAGAATTTTGTTTTAGAATCTGAGACAAAATTACCGGATGTCTTTAATAGACTTACTGATGGATGCT
The DNA here is from genome assembly GCA_035222895.1 of Strongylocentrotus droebachiensis. Lineage (NCBI taxonomy): Eukaryota > Metazoa > Echinodermata > Echinoidea > Camarodonta > Strongylocentrotidae > Strongylocentrotus > Strongylocentrotus droebachiensis. The sequence continues at coordinate 391,681 of JAVYIG010000291.1, read as the reverse complement.
ATAAACTTGTCAAAGGTGTTGAAGGTGAATAGTGGCTCCGGTAGTTCCCTGAAGTAAAGCTTGAGAGCGCCGGCTATAACATGGATGTCTTCCTTCCACGGTGATGACTCAAGATCTATCGGTTTCTCTGCACAAAAGTAAAGTTAACAAAAAGTTTAAGTATGGGGTCATGAATTTGGTTCAAATGAACATATTGAAAGCAAATGTGATTTTTTAAATATTCAATGATCGTTGTCTCGGTTGAAATTGAGTCTAAAGTGATGAAATTGTAAATAATAAACTCTTTATGTTGTATAGCGCCCTCTCAAGACTGATATTACTTTAGCTTTAAAACAATGTTTCTTGACTACAATCGACCGATTTGCTATTTCCGTTTGGAAATTATATATCAGAACTGCATATTCTGACATTTTCATGGTCGCAGATACCATGGAAAGGCCTTAGGCGCTATTTGAAATATTTGAAATTTAACGGGAGCACCGGTAAATTTGTATTATTCAATTTCTCAAAAGCAGAAGTTTTTTTACGGGCTAAATTTTCTAGTACTTATAACACAATCACAGGTAGGTAAGGGGCATCCAAATATAACCAAATTGTAAAGAATTACTATCCATCCAATTTTCAAAATTTCCCCAAACTTTGCATTATCTTGAAGATGAGAAAATATAATGTCTGATTACAAAACAAGTAAAACGTTAAGTCATATTGATGAAACAGGTCCCAGCCTTCTCTTATCAATGTCATACAAATCATTTCTCCCCACATACTCCACAAAGCTAAGTTCAAACAGAAGTCCACTACAACCTCATAGAAAAAGTAAGTTGTAAACTTCTTCCACTCTCTTTCTGTCTGTCTCTGTCTCTCTGTAACTCTCTCGCTCTGCACTATGCATATTTGATTATCTAATATGTTCTAAGATCTACTAAGTATGCCAAAGTAATTTCAATTTTACTGCAGAGGTTTTTCAAGGCGGTTTACAAGAACACATGCGAATGAGGCTGATGGCAACAGACTTTCTAGGGACGTTCGAAAGTACCCTCTAAAGGGAAGCAGTTCTTCTTCTTCTTCTGTACATGTCGACAGACTTGTTAGTCCAAATAAAGACATGGAAACGAAGCAAATGGTCATGGAATAGAGCAATCTTTTAGGAATTGTAGCGCATGGGCCCTAAAGGAATCAATTGATACCGTTCTGCAATGCTTACCTTGATCGACTAGGAAACGTAACTTCTGTATGAGAGAGAGGTTTCCGCTGACCCTGTATATACCGTCACACTCCAGCCCTCGCTTGTCGATGCACCTGATGCACTGGTTGACAAAGCCTGGCACCGTCGTCCTCTCCTTCTCACATAGCTTCCTGATGTCCTTCCCAAACACGTTCTCCTCTGCAATGGATCAAAACATAAAGAAAAATAATTTGAATGGTGGTGGTTATATCACCTGACTGCTAAGAAAGCATAAATGCTTGTAAGTAAGCAACCAGACGGCCAACGGCTTTAGGTCCTCTCCAAGGGACCTGGTAATGAGGATTAATGCCTTACCAAAGGGCACTAGCGTATCGCCTTGGTTTCAAACCCGGGTCACCAGATTACGAGACCTCTGCTCTACCGACTGAGCTATCACGCCTCCTCTTTTGAATGCTAGGCTTCCTGGGAGAAGTTTCAATCGTTGTAAAGAAATCTTTGGCTTGCACCCAGAAGATTAAAAGATCGCAGGCCCGATCTTGTAATTGAAAACAAGCGGAAAAATCTTGGAACTTAAGTCCAACTTAGAGTTAAGTTCAGCTTAGGATCTTTGTGAAACACCCCCCAAGTATGGCTTTATAGAATAGAAAGGTTTTATTGAACAAATTCCATCGTCGCAGTCTTACAACTGAATTGCCATTGGAATACAATTGAAAAGTACATGTATTTACAAGTTAAAAGTACAATAGGACTATGACATAATATATTTAAAAATATCATATTAAAAACTCTATATCAAAATTCAATGAGTATGGAGAGAAAGAAGGGATGAATGAGGAATATGAGCAAGGAGCAAGAATCAACAAAAGGTGAGAGAAGAATGAAAGGAAAAGAAAGGAAGGGTAAGTAAGAGGAATATATCTTTAAATTGAAAGGTTAACAAACCTTGTAAGATGCCCTTGCGTCTCAGGTCTTCTTTGTCCGGTCTCGTGAAGATGAAATTCTTGAGTTTCTCTCTGATCCTACTATTACTCTTCTTCATGGGAGGGGCATCAGGAACTGGTGGCGACACTGATTTTAGGGAAAATATAAAGAAAGAATTTGTCATAAAATGACTCGGTAACATTGCCTCATATTCTGAAACAAAATCTTGGATTTAGCTCATGCAGCAATCGTAATTATAAACCTTTACGTCAGGCAGGAATCTCAAGACTTTTACAAGCCGATCGCCTGTCTGCTTATCAAGATCTTTATGATTGGATATCAAAATTTATTTTTTCATTTTCCTAACGGTTCTTATAACACTACGGTCTATTGGGGAAAATGAGTATGGTAAAAACGGTCACACAAAGATTTTTACTTTTTTGAGGCACTTTATGATCATTTTGAAGGGCAATTTTGTTAGGGCTTCAATATTACACCATATCAAAGACACTGATAACACGTAGGGCCATGCATCTCGGATTTAACATTGTTAAACGATGCCTTTAAGATGTTGTGCCACAGAACAACAGGACAGGATGGAGTAGAGGTGTTGTGGTCTAGTGGTTAAGTCACCAGACTGCAGATCACAAGGTACAGGGTTCAAGTTCCGGCGCGGCACTAATGTCCTTCGGCAAGAGATTTATCTACATTTGCCACCCTCCACCCAGGTGTTTTAAATGGGTACCCGGTGGGATGCGAAAGCCAATGTGGTTGGATGAGCAAGTGTGCACTTGTAAAATGGCGACTGGCTGGAATGCTCCCCAGGGAGTGGAGAATGCACATACATTGTGTGAGGGTAAGCCTGAATCGGATGCCCAGGGTAATGATATATCTATAAATTAAGCGCTTAGACACATCGTTGATATATTGGGCACTATATAAAAGCCGAATATTATCATGTGGTCTGCTGGGCACCAGGAAGGGGGAATGTTATGCAATAATCTTTCTCAATGTTGATCTGTAAATATACCCCTCAAAAAAGTTTGGGAAATCAAGTTTGATTGATTATATCTCTCTAGTTATGACATAACCATCGCCAATGGCTTTTTTTCTTAGTGAAGACATATAAACCCTTCCAAACAAGTTTGAAACTCAAGTTTAATCGATTACCATAATTAACGGTGTATTAACCACACCTTTTTGCTGCCAAAAAAAAAAATCAAAGTAGGGGTTGTGGTAAATACACGGTACACCTAAAATAAAAAAAAAAAAAAAAGTTTCGATTTATGCCCCTCCACCTGGCGCTATGCCTGGCAATGTCTCACAGCTCAGTAATCGGTGTTTTGACTCACCACACGGACACTAGAACAACACTCAAATTTTTCTGTCATCTTGCATACCTGCCAACCTGAGACAAGAGAAATTAGGAGTAAATTTTTCTGGATGGACTACGAGGTCGCGAACCACCGAAGGGTAGTAGCCCGTAGATTGGGGGGGGGGGGGGGGGGGGGGGGGGGGGGGGGTACACAGGACTTTAGGGTCTATTTTTTTTTCTCTCCATTTTAATGGTGCAAATGGGCCTTTTCCTTCAACCTTTTCGCCCCACACATAAACAATTTTTGTATTCTTTCTTATACTTCTGATTATGAACAGCATGAGTCTTACCCATTTTGTCCTTCAAAAATGGAGAAATCAACGAAGAAGAAGAATATAGTAGTAGTAATCCAAAATAAATCCGAGGAAGTCCGGTAAATAACAAGCTTCCACGATCGCAGTCATCGCACAAGCATTGAAGAAAACACGCCAATGTATACAGTGTTTATGCACGGTGTATCAACTGCACATGTAATATAAATACACGTGGGCTATACGCATGCAGTTACTATGCAACAACGCTGCATGTAGTGTATGTATTAGTACAACGTCCGCACACACTTTATCGATATAGCTTGCGCACGTGCTTCCATGTACTAGTACATGCAGTACATGGATAATGACTGCGGAACTAACGATCACGTTCGGGCTGCGCTGTGTATATCTTCTATGAGCGCGAGCGCGGATGTCGGCGTGATCTGGTTATCAGTGCTGTGTTATGCTTTAGTCTTATGCAACAGTCGTTTGTTTAAAAAAAAATTTAAAAAAAAAAAAAAAAAAAAAAAAAAAATTAAAAAAAAATCAAAAAAATCGGAGTTTTGAGGCATGCAATCGGAATTCGGAGTGGGTATGAAAAAAGCGGAGTAACTCCGCCTAAATCGGAGTGGTTGGCAGGTATGAATTCTTGGTTTGAAAGTTATCTTTCTGATAGATCTCAATATGTAGTTTATAATAATAATTCCTCCAATTTTTCTTCTATTACACGGCATACCACAAGGTTCTATCCTAGGTCCTCTACTGTTTTTTAATTTACATTAATGATCTTTCATTAAGCTGCACCTTGCACTTAAATGAAAGGCCTTCCCTCGTGGGTTTTTTAACACGGACCTGGCTTGCTGCCGACAAAGTCAGCAATTTTTTTAAAAGGGCGAAAAAGAGGGGTGCGATAAATACACGAGGGCGGTTCATACACCGTTAATTACGGTACATCTCTCCTGTTATGACATAAACATTGCTATGTTAGGTATCATTCCAAAGCGTGTTTATTCCTCTTTAAAACGATACCCATTAGTAATGATCTTTCATTCATGGAATGTGCATTTCATCAAAATAAGGGGCAAGATAAAAAAAAATGAAAAATTGCAGTGAAATAAGGTGATTAAGAAAATATTGACTTTCAACTTACAACCAATTGGTGTCAGAGGCGACAGAAGTTCATCAGGAAGTTCGGAAGATGACAATGTTCGACCCTGAACATTGGGAGGAAGAATAAAATAGAACAATAAATGGTCACATCGGTCATTTAGCCGCATTTTATGAACACAGGTTCCTCTAACCATTCCTACCATTGGTTTCTCATGGGACATACAAATCATGGTCACAAATCTACAGAATTTACCTTTATTGATAGTTCATTATTGTAGGAAAATATGTATTATATAAAGATAATAATTGAAAGACCTATGGTGAGATCAACTTGTGGCATGAATGGCCTGCCATAGTTAAGGCCAACTTAAAGTCGATCTTAATCTTTGTGAATTACTCCCAGGATGCGCTAAAGTCGGCTTTTAACGTCTCCTTCCAGATTTCTTTTTTCACTTTAAGTAAAGCCAACCAAAATATTAGACTACTTTTTTTTCTTTTTTTCAAATAAAGTTTTTTATTCGATTTTTCTCGAAGCATACATGTAAAACAGCATAAGCAATTGTATAAAATGATGGATGCATACGATTGACAAAGAAAGGTACAATGAAAAACAAGATTTTTTTTTTGGATAAGTTTTTAGACTTACTCCAACTGCTCCTCTGATGGCTTCAAACCATGCCTGGCTAGTCATCTCATCTTCTCCCTGAACCAGGAAAATACCTTGATCGGTAGACAGCTACATAGAGAGATATAGAGAGAGAGAGAGAGAGAGAGAGGGGGGGGGGGGAGAGAGAGAGAGAGGGGGGGGGAGAGAGAGAGAGAGGGGGGGAGAGAGAGGGAGAGAGGGAGAGAGGGAGAGAGAGAGAGTGAGAGAGAGAGAGGGAGGGAGAAAGTGAGAGGGAGAGAGTGAGAGGGAGAGAGAGAGTGAGAGTGAGAGGGAGAGAGAGAGAGTGAGAGAGAGAGGGAGAGAGAGAGAGAGAGAGAGAGAGAAAGAGAAACAAACATATAACATCGAGGGTTAATCGTCATTATACTGTATGCATCAGTTTGTCTTTGAAGGGATGCCGCTTTAGTCTTTTGGGTTTTGGAATACTCAAAATAATGCCACATAAATGTGTAATAGGACTTCACACAAATGTGTAATAGGACTTCACACAAATGTGTGTGAAAGTATGGTCCAAGCCTTGCAGCTATTTCTGGTTGTGTTCTGAATATTAGGGCACGCAAAGAGCAATACTTTCCAGGGGATATTGATCAAATGATGCTTTTCAAAGTGACATCAATTCAATGAGAAAACTCATGAATTATTTTCATCTTTATCAGATCTGAACATTATCTTTAAAATACTTTCATGAAGTCTTGTATGATGTACTGTGAGGCAGAGTATGGGTTAAGGGCAGTGCCAAACACTTTGACTTGCAAAGGATCAATGGAAAGTCTGGCCTAAGTCTATAGGGACTCCAAGCAGATGGATAATCCATTGGAAAATAAGTATAGGAGTAGGACAACACCCCCTAACAATCAAGGGCAACAAATATTTTGAAGTCAACATTTTTGTTGACGATGGGAAAAACCCTGAATTGCTCGATGGAGAGAAAATGTGCGACTGCTATGCATCTTCCACAACATGTTCGTACAAATTAACTTGATTAGCTTGACTTTCGTCAGTTCATAATTCCTTTCATACCCTGGTCTACTCCATGTGGAGTATTCCTACCATATGGTCACCGTGTGGGCATATGGCAATAACTAACACTAAGGCTTTCGTCATTCTACCAGGTCCCCATTTCTCCCCTGGGTATGGAGTGGCAAATGTAAATTGATGCCTTGCCAAAGGAAATTGGCGCTGTGTCGACCTTTCCATGTCAAGTCAAGTGCTTAAACTACTGGACTACAACACCTCTATCAAGCCTATGGGGCAAGATAATTCAGTAGTCAACAGGGGTCGGTTTCTCGAAACCGTCATAAGTCTAACTTCTTAGACATCCCATTGAAACGTGTGTAATAGAATTAACACACGTTTCTATGGGATGTCCACGAACTTAGACTTATGACGGTTTTGAGAAACTGGCCCAAGGTGAATAAGGTGTCTTACCTCAAAGATTAGCCTCTTTCCAGGAGTTCTACTTCTGCACCAGCAAACCTCATTTCTGAATAAGGTTAGACTCACTTCAGGGTTGCTTGCATCCCGCTGTTGTAAGAAATGGGAAAATTATCAATACGTATAACACACGTACATGTATCTTTAGATTTAGAAGTTCATATGACACTAACTATCATGAATGTTTATTTGTAAATGTAAGTATTTTAATTCCCCTCCTCCTTCTCCGCCTCCTCCCCTTCCCCTCTTTCCCTGTCCTCCTTCTCTTCTCCTCTCCCTCTTTCCTTCCCATCCTCCTCCACCTCTACCTCCCCCTCTCTCTCCTCCATCCCTCTCCCTCCTCCTCCTCCTCCTCCCCTCCCTCCTCCTCCTCCTCCCCTCCCTCTCCTCCTCCCCTTCCCTTCTCCTCCCTCTTCTCCTTCTCCTTCTCCTCCCCCTTCCCCCTCCCTCCTTCCCTCCTCCTCTTCCCTCTCCCCCTTCTCCTTCCCTCCCTCACATTTACCTCCTCCCTCTGCTGTTCCACATATCTGGAGCAACCCTAATGAGGGTAAGCAACACATTTTAATGGTACGACTACAATAATTTATAAGATTGTATAGTGACAAGAAGTTTGCTTTAGCTTAGAGGAAGAGGTTACCACACTGATGAAATTCAGTATGTGGAAACGTGAAAGTCATGCTCCTGCACTGTTGTGTGTTTCAATACCACACTTGAATCACACTATTGGGGCGTTGCAAGAAGGTTGCAATCAATCGTAAGTCTTGAGATTAATTGCAAATTTGCAACTGATCGCAATTCAACTTTCTTGCAACGTCCCATAGAGAGAGAGAGAGAGGGTGAGAATAAAAGCTAGATCTATAGTTAACTTAATTCAATTGTTTAAACCTAAATTCTAACAAAATCCTGGAAAATTTAAAAGACTAGTGGGGTGTTGCAAGAAAGTTGAATTGCAATCGTTTGCAAATATCAGTTGTCAATCGCATCTTTCTTGCAACACCCCCATATGAACGAGAACAAAAACGTCACCCCTTTATTACCTCATAGTGCTTGTGATCTTTGTAGTATTTGAGTTGTGAACCAGCCAAGACGGCGTACCCCGGCCGACTCTTCTTCTTGGGCCCTCTATCTTTCATCAGCACCATGCTCAGCATGCCTTCTTTCTCTCTCACTTCCATCTCGGTCGGCGCGTATAAGCTTATTCTCTGCAAGAAGAGAGAGAGAGAGATATGGATATTGAATTAGCTTGTTCAGACTAAAGGGGAATTTATACTTGTATTAAGGAAACATTATACAAAAGACTCATTATATAGTGTGAAAGGGGCAAACAAAAGCTTATCCTCTGCAAAAAGAGAGAGAGAGAGAGAGAGAGAGATATGGATAGTGTGTTAGCTTGTTCAGATTAGAGGGGAATTTATACTTGTATAAGGAAACATCATACAAAGACTCATTAGATAGTGTGAAAGGGGCATACAAACTGAAAAAACACTGTAAGCTTATCCTCTGCAAGAAGAGAGATATATGGATAGTGAATTAGCTTGTCCAGACTAGAGGGGAATTTATTAAACTTGTATAAGGAAACGTCATACAAAGACTCATTATGTAGTGTGAAAGAGGCATACAAACTGGAAAACAACACCGTACATAAAAACGTATAAAACAAAACGTTTAAAGGCTGCCCAGGAGAAGGCCGTACTAGCTGTGCACTGACAATGGCAGTCATGACATTCCTGCGGACGCCCAAAGAGCTGGCCAATCATCAGTGAGCACTGATACAACATTCACACCGCAAGCGAACCCTGATTATGATTTGAGTTTTCAATTGAAACCATGCTCTAACAAACGTTTCGCTGAATGATATTTATTCATGCGACATTCCCACTAGAAAAGGGATAATCACTTAAGGTATAGCTATAAGATTCTTGTACAACATTATAATAATTGTTGGTCATCTGAATGAGGGTTATGTGGTATTGGGTGATCACAAGGAATAAGTGGTTTTTATGGTTTCACAACCAAGTTAGTATCTATTACACTTCATAAATATGTCAACTAAGTTTATAAGGTAAAGAAAACTTTGAAATGGCAAGCTGTACTTGAATTAATCATGATTACTTTATGGTGCTTGAAAGAGAGACTGAGACAGACCAAGAGAGAAGGGAGAGGTGAATAGATAGAAAGGGCAGAACAAAAAGGAAGGGGGAAAGAAGAGAGGAAGGGGGGAAGCAAGGAAACAAATATGAGAACATACAAAGAACTGAATTGAAATGATCTGAAACAAACCCTCAACGAATTGAATGTAATAAGATGTATATTACAAAACACATACAAGTTCTTGTTAATAAAACATAAAGATCGAGAAGTCATTACATGTATAAATAGTTAACATTCACAAAGTGGGGTTTGGTTAATACATGTGTAAGAACATTTATAGCATATTATGAGCCTTTACAAGTATTTGTGATAATGCAACAAGTAAGAGAGATATAATATGCAAGTCAACCAGAAAATAAAGTTGGATTAGTAAGAATGTCAGACTGTAGTTTTATATCCATTTTATGGAAAAAATGATATGTGTTCATATTAAAATGTTAATAAATAACACAAAGAAATATAATGGTGATTATTTTCCAAGTAATATACAGGTTATTTGTACAGGTTATTTGAAGGGTTCATCAACGATTAAAAATATCTAATGGAGTTCCAACACTGTGATTGCAGCAGACAAAACAAAACAGTACAATATACCGTATGGCCAATAGTTGTCGGTTAGGTGGTATGAGTGATGAGGTATTACTATTACACTAAACCACGTCCATTTAGGACAGACCAGGGGGGGGGGGAGTTTTACAAAGACTAAGATCGACTTTAACTTGGACTTAAATATGACAGGTTGTTCAGGCCACTGGTTGCTCTCAACATTATGATCTTTAGATAACTTTTTTTTTCTTCAATAATGAAATATAAAAAAAAAAAGCAAATTCTGTAAATTTGTGCCCACAATTTGTACGTCCTTTGAAAAACCAATGCCAGGAATGGTAAGAGGAACTAGTGGCATGAACGGCCTACCATAGTTTAAGTCCAACTTAAAGTTGATCTTAGTCTTTGTGAAACACTCCAACACTCCCCAGTTTGACTAGATAATATATAATATCAAATTTGTATCCATCCTTCTTCAAAACAAGGGTTGCTCTTCAAGACCCAGAAACCATTAGGTCTACCTGACATAGCAACAGGTTTAGGTTAATTACATCCATGGCCATATCATTATACACAATGGGTGAAATGAATAGCTCGTCCTCAAGTAAATTAGGGTTCTTGGAAGAAACATGTAAAATACAGTACATTCATGATTATTCAAAGACTATACAGACTAATATAAAAGGTATATATTTGTGAAATGTATGTATGTGAATGTGAATAGCAAAACATAAGAACTATGTATGTGAGTACATGCAGGTCAAAGGTCAATTTGGAGATACTATCTGTGTGTGTATGAGCAGATAAAGGTCATTAGTACAAGACTATACAACCAATCAAGGTGACTATGTAATCATCATCGATTATGCACCAGTGATACATTCTACGATACACAGGTGGAAGTTTTCTGTTCAAAAGGGCAAACAATAGGTATTCATTAAGCACCTCCATCCCTTTGGTGGGACTTGTATATGTTTCAAAGAGCATATTTGAGGGTCATCTGTACAAACGCCATCTCTGAGGTGGCTTGGTTATTGTTGATGTGCATGTTATGACACTATGAACATGACTGACAAAGAAAGCGGACAAAATATACAGTTCCTCAGGTAAATAAAGGAAAATTCCTCCACTGCTATTATGTAAAAAGGTGAATATGCATGTGACACCTGTTCTACACATTTTTACATAATAGCAGTGAAGGGATGTTCCTTTGTCTACCTGAGGAACTGTATATTTTGTCCGCTTTCTTTGTCAGTCATGTTCATAGTGTGAATACATCTTACATCATGACCATATTGGGAACCAAACAAGCAGTATTGTTTACATTAATCATTACCGAAATGGCTGGATTCACAAAAAGAACCAAACTATGACAAAGTCCAGAATATATGTAGGCCATTTACGTAATGTAACCAAATGTAAAGGATGCGTCTTTGTAAAGTGCCTCATAAAAATTATGTCGTTTACCGTCACAAATAGTTGTATTTTAATAGTCAGCATGTAAATTGCATATATTACGCAGTGTTAGGTAGGGCAAGCCATTATATTTGTCATACCTAGCAACAATTGATTTTGCAATTTGTATTCTGACTATTGTTTATACAATTATTTGTAACAGGTGAATGAAATAATGTGTAACATGGCACGATTTGTGCATTAAAATTGACAACATTACGAAATTGGCCTTCTGTAACTGGATATGATATAACCGACCCACAAGGCTGGTCTATATATTTCAAAGGAACCGGTAACATTGGTGCCATTCAAATAATCTTGCTTTACATAATCTTTCGGACCGATTCCTTTACATTAAAATGCAAGTACTGGTGCTTTTTCAATAGTGCAATTTAAACATTTGCACAAGTTTGAATCAAGATAAGGATGTGAGGAATGTTATATATATATATATATTTGTGAAAAGTGAGGAATGTGGTGCCATTCAATATTCATTACCTAATGAAATTCTGTGATTAAAGACCAAGTACTGCAGCAAATTGTATCAGAAATTACAAATTGCAGTCAATGAAAGTAAGTACATACAGCATACAGGGCCCCGTTTCATAAAACTTGTTATCAACAACAAGTTACAATGACTGTTATAAGCTACTGAAATCATGGCATTTGATTCGCTGAGAACATAGTTGTCATAGAAGTTTAGCATTTGTTATTGATAACAAGTTTCATGAAACAGGGTCCTGGTCCAATACAATAACATGGGTCTTGGAACAGAAAGGGCTGTTTCCACGTTTACAAGACTTGGGCCTGTCTGCTGAGAGCGAGAAGGGTGTTGACTAACATTTAGTGAACATTGGAGTGAAAGCCTTCTGGTTCTAAGCAGATGATTTGGGTAGCTTGTGTATAAAGTTCATGACGACTTGACTAAGTACAATGCAAAATATATAGTCCGTTCAGAGCCAAAAGGGCATTAACTCTGTATTAATGTGTATTGTATGAATAACAGCCTTCTAACTTGAAATAGAAAATATATAAGCATTCTATGGGTGGTTATGAACTGGGAACTTGGTTAGACGTGTGGTATGAACAAAAGTGTACATGTATGACTGGTTATTAACAATTCAACGGTTATGAGTTATCCACTGCAAAGAGACGACAAACAACTCAAACTATGTATATCATCTGTTTGGAGTCAAAAGGACATTAACTCGTGCACTTTGAAGCTGTGTCAACGCCCTTCTGACTCTCAAAAGACTATATCATCTGTTGAGTGCCAAAATGGCATTAACTAACAACACTTCGCATAGAGTTAAGTTTTTCTGGCTCTAAACGGACAATATAAACACAAACTGAAGTTATCCACCGTTGTTTGCTATAATTCATCACACAACACAATGGTATCCTCAAACACACAAAAGTCACTCCAAATAGAAGGATTCTAGAAAATATTTCCTGAACCTCTTTGACTTACATTATTAAATCTTCGCTTAATTTCATCTTTCTGTGAGAGAGGAAAGTTAGAAAGACAAGTTAGAAATAACTCCATTTAATAGTTTATATAATCAGAAGAATGACTAGAGGAAATATAAAAAATGAAGGACTTTTAAAGGAAATATGTTGAATCCTAAAACAGGGAACCACACTTAACGTATTTGGAAGGGTGTCTAGATTGAACTTTTTACAGTCTGCATGTACGAAACCCTATGTACAAACTCCAAAATGTAGGGGTCCAGATTTAGATTTTTGGCCCCGTGTCTCGAGCCTTGCATAAAATCATATTCCATTCAGAGCTTATGTTTAGAAGATGGCTAGAGAGTTTGTTTGATTGTGATTACAAATTTGTGATGTTCATACACTGTATAATATTTCAATCTTACAGGAGAATACTTTCAAATACGTTTTTGTTTTTGGAAGGGGCAATATCATTTTAAAAACATAAAAGATCATTTGATATATATATATATATATATATATATTTGTTTTAATATGAAGCTCTTTTGACAAAGCATTTTTAATGTTGTAGGTTCACAACTTAATTAATATGTTAGATATGCATGAGAAAACATGAGGAACATGTACTTACTGGGAGGGGGGGGGGGGGCAGGGAATGAAAGAAAATATTACAAACAATATTTCATTATGTAAAAGGAAGTATGTATCAAATGTGCTGAAGTTAATTTGAACATTATTAATTCTTACTCGATGAAAAGCACTGAATCACTCTGACAATACAATTTAGAAAAAAATAAGACACACTTTTTATATCTTATGTCCAATTTTCATTTCAGTTTTAAGCAACTTGTATTTCAACTATGAAATTATTCATTCCAAGTGTGTGCATGGAAAGAACTATGAATAATTATTTGTAATTTAGCGTTTGGTACCACCCAAAAGTTGCATTCGATCCTTTTGAAAGATTTGTTTTGTCCAAATTGATAAGTGATATGTACATGTGCATGTATGTTACATTTTATTTATTGACTTCATTAGTGGATTGTCTTGACATGAAAATCTAGGACTTATGTGATTCATTGTAGAGATGTTATTATTTTGGAAAGCCAAGATTCATTTGAATTCATTAGTGGTATGAAACTTGATATGACAAATTATGACTTCTCAATTCATTAGAGGTATTCCATTCATGCAATCAACTGATTTATTTAAATTCGTAAGTGGTATGATATGACAAACTATTATTTATCTCAATTCTTTAGAAGGTATGTCATTCATGCAATGAGCTGATTTATTAAAAAATTGTAAAATATGATTTATCTGAGTCAATAGTGGAATGATCTTCCTATGGCAAAAGTGTGATTTATCTCAATTTAATAGAGGTATGTCATTAATGCAAAAAAATAGTTTTATTTTTGTTTAATTCATAAGAAGCATGATCTTCATATCATAAAACATGATTTATTTGAATCAATGGTGGAATGATCTTGATGTGATAAATTATGTTTTATTTGAATTCAGATGTCCATGTATATGGTTTATGTATGTCATTAATGCAATAAACTGATTTATTTTAAATTTGTCAGTTGGATGATCTCAATGTAAAAGGCAATGATTTATCTGAATTAATAGTGGTTTGATCCTTATTTTACAAATTATTTATCTGAACTCATTGGTACTATGATCTATCATCTTGATTAGGAAAAACTATGAATTATCTCAAATCATTAGGGGAATGATCTCAATGTAATTATCTGTTAATTGTCGGAATTAATTTAGCTTAAATGTTTTAATTTGATAACATGTGATTCATAAATCTGACGGTTTCTTAGCCTAACCCCCATGCAAAATGGAGTTTTAATGGATGTCTTGCTGAACTGGGAATGGAATAAATATGCATTTCTACTAATTTGATTTGCATCCTATTCCACTATTATTATTTGAAAGGTATAGAGTATAGACAGAGAGATATTTCATGAAGAGATTAGGATGAATAGAAAACTGTTTTGGTTTAAAGCGATACAGAACTGATGAACTTGCACAGCGCCATCTCATGGCCAACTTGTGAACAGTGCGTAATCCACTGAATTCTAAACTACGTAGTGTAGAGTTCAGTGGAACCAACAGCGCATCGAGTTACAGGACCATACTGCTACGGTTGACCTGAGATGGCGCTAGAGGTAGTACTTCTAGTATTAAAGTGGATGCACGGTAATGAAGGTATATATTGTGTACATGTATGTTGGACATCTATGATAGTGGGCACGCAAAATACCTTTCTTTCATACTCCAAGTCCTGTAAAATATATATAAATAAATATATATAAATAAATATATTTGAGACACAATATATATTAGAATACTAGCATCAATGTATCATCACTTGAGAGTAAACGAGAACAAACAAAATTGAATTAATAGGCCATGAACATGGCATACCGGTAATGCTTTTTTTGTATGCATACAGAATTAAGCGAAAAAGCTAGCACAAGCATTGCTTGATTTTGTATGCATAACAAAAGGAATATGCCATTTTCTTAATGTAACCAAATGTATGCATACGCCTCCTACGAATGATTTAATTCGCCTGTTACAAATAAATGTAACTCTCAATGGTCAGATTTCAAATCGCAAACAGAGTTGTTACTACATGTAGGTAGGACAACAATTTTGGTTTGCCCTGCCTAACAACACATAATGTATGCAATTGCATTCTGATTATTGAAATATAATTATAACAGCTAAATGAAATATCGTATCAAGGCAGTTGGGCTATATTACGAAAATGGCCTATTGCTTGTTGCCCTTGTCATCTGATTCAGGCTTGCCCGCACATTCTCCACTCCCTGGGGAGGTTTTCAGCCAGGTGCGATTGTACAGATGCTCACAATACCGAGCAAACTAAAGTGACTGTTGCATCTTAATACCAGGTATTCTCAATCATTCTTGGTTCTTAGCTTACTCTCTTTGGTGTTCTTTATCTTTAAGTATTTCAAGTAGATGGCTGAGTTTCGGTTCACATAGAAGAAGAAACCAATATTGATGAAACTAACAAGTAATTGAACACCTCATGAATCAATATCACATTATATTTTGTCACTTCTGAGTTCTTTAAGAAGTGGGTGCTTCTACCAAAAGTAAAAAGTGAAAAACAAAACCAAGTTGTCTTCTTGCATCGATGCAAGAAGATAATGCTTGATCCCTTAATTGTAAATACAAATTAAAAAAAAAAAACTGAAGGCTGTGTGCTAAACTCCATAAAATTAATATAAGGTGATCCGCTTCTGGCACTCAGCTAACAAAATCATTTACATATTTTCTCATTTAAATAAATTTACATGTTTGCTCATTTAAGGGCAGGCATATTTTTTGAAGGATTTTTTAAAGGATTTGAGGAAGTAATTAATATGCAAAATAGACTTATAGAAAACATGATTTAATTTATTGCATGAGTATATGGACTTTATGTTTGGTCCTTTGTTATGCTGTTTTCATTTAAAAAATGTAATAATGCAATTTTTATTTTTGCTCTTATAACGACATTCGTATTTTTAAGCATTCAGAAAGTACAGTATGCAGAATATATTAGAGAAATGCATAATTTGAGAAATTATGCAAATTAAATTATTGTATGCATGGATATGTTGATGATTTTGAGACAATAGAAGATTCCATTTGAGATGCACATTGATTTTTTCCCTTAAAAATACTGCAATTTTATTTTTCATTCTTTCAAAGGTATGTTATATGTTTATCGGATCATTATTAATATGCTTTTGTATGATATTGTATTACTTCTTTGTCAACAGTTCTTTGCGTACCACTGTATTCTGGACATACAATTTGGTATCCATTTGATACTAAAACAGTTTGAGATTGGCATTTAAAGTATTACAGTGTTACTTAGAGAGGGGAAACCAAAGATTTGTTAGCAATCTCATTTCCTGAGAGCGTCTTTCCTGCTATATCGCTTGCTTAGATATAACTGGCTTTCTAGAAAGGCCCTATGAGTTCCAATGGTATTCGCATCCATGTTATCTCTTAACTTCTTTTACTTAAAATTGCAATATTCATAGCCACAGGAAAAGAAATGCTATGGATTTTCGCTTGCCACATATGCATACTCATTTTTTTCAAAATATATTATGTACTAAGGACCTTTCATTTGGAATACGCTTTCCTCATCAATTAAAGAATCTCAACCGCTGAATGTTTATTAAATTAGGTTTACAACATTTATTCTTGCAAATTATTAATCTTTTTTAAACCTTTTGTTTTTATTTATCTGTAATATGCCAGGCACTGTGTTGTATATCCTTCCTGTATTGTTGTAATTTTGTCATGTTCTTATAATCTGGTACTCAAACGTATACATTTATACATTATGCTTACGGATAGATCTACAACATGCTAATTTATGAATACTATATACATGCATATATAAATTTATTTTCCCTTTCAATCTGTATATCATTTCTTTAATAAACATGTATGAAATGTATTACATATATTCAATCTACATGTATATAAGTGCAAAGTCGTGAACCTGTGTCTTTGAAGTGCATATTTTCTAAAGTGCAAAGTAGTGAATATGCTCTCATTTCCTTTCCTATTTCTTGTCTTTAGGGGAATTTTACATTCTTTTCCCAAATTAACTACAAAACTAATATTGTCCTAAACATTATAGTTGACCTCTCATTGTATTATTTCCTGCACACATTTTTGTTTATCTCTCTATTTCTGGTCTTTAGGGGAATTTGACATTTTATTTCTGAATCAACTCCAAAACTACTATTGTGCTATACATTTTATAGTTGACCTTTCGTTGTATTATTTCCTGCACTCGTTTTTCATCTCCCGATATACCAGGATGCACTTTATTCATGAAATCACTTTCTATTTGTTTTATTACAAAGTTAATCAATAGAATGATATCAAAATTATGTAATGTACACCTACCAGACTAAATGTCAATTGAGCTTAAATAGAATTTTGCTATGATATACATTGTAGGCTACAAGATATTTCAATAAAATGATATGACTTGGACTTTGATTGGAGGAAAAAACTCTTGAAGTGCCTGTGAATTCCCTATCTGAATACCGGTACCGGTATGCTACAAGTAAAGACATAATGTTCAAATAGATAGTGTTTAACTTCAAGTAATTGTGAAACATGCTGTGTTATAAGAATATAAAGGCTTTTAAAAAGTGAATAGAAAATAATTGTTATCATATCAGCAAGTTTAGCTGTATCAGAATTTAAAAGAAAGAAATGTATGGCATTTAGTTTGATAACATTTTTAAATTTCTCTGCAAACTTGCAAGAGATATGACAAAATATGAACATTATGATTAAGGTAAAAACTCAAAACTCTCTATGAAAGAAAAGAATACCAGAAAATAATTCAATTTAATCAGCAATAACTTGTAACTAAGTGATTGGAAGACATAACTGGGTTATTTTAAAGACTATGGTTTGCATATAGGTTCATTCGAGTGTGCATTTAGTGTATTACATCATTATTTGTCTATACCGTATGTTTAGGGTGAGAAGCCTCTTAAAGTCACATACTTTAACAATGTGTTAAAACCTTTCTGGCTATCAACAGGATAAGTACATGTAAGATCAAGTGTGAGACAGCTACATGTAGCTGTGCAATAGAATAGAAAAGTGCTTTCAGTGTAAGAAATGAGGAGAGTTTACCTGATTAGCTACAGGTGGGGACGGATTCTGGATTATTGTTCAAAAGAAGAACACAGAAAAAAAGAAACACAGACAAAGATGAGCACATAAACCTAGACATATAAAGGGATCAAAGAAATAACTAAATCGGATGTCCATATGAGAAAAAAACAGATGTAAACAGGTAAACATTGAAAATTATACGTACACATTGAAACCTATATATAAAGACCACTCAAGGGAAACATGAAATGTGGTCTTTATAGACAGGTGGCATGTTTGTAGAGGTAGTAGCTAAAGCAGGTTTGACTGTACAGCATACATTTTAAATTGTTTTTTGTGATTATGCAAGCTTCTTTTACACCAAAATATAGATGCAAGAAAGGAGATATGGAAAATAATTACATGTAGTTTTGGGCACACATGATTTTGTTTCTTCAATTATGCTGTTTTTTATGATTTCCAGAAAGTATTTTAAAGGCAATGTGTATACTCCTGGTAAATGTGTTTAATACTTCTTTTGCAGAAGGTAGAAGATTCATTCATTGACTTTTTTTATTATTAAATCTGTTGAATTATTTATCCTGACATTACTTGAAATATTTGTGTAATTTGTAATGGTTTTTAGAGCCATTACATACAATTCTACTTCAAAACTGCATGGGTGCATTAGTGACATTAATTTAGGTTAACTGATATCCGGTATTTGACTTGAAAGGAAATACTTAATTTTGGTGTGTATCAAAAAATGTCAATGCGTACAGCATACAAGTGAAAATTTCATGAGGAAGCATGGAGCATAAATGGTTGTAACATGTAAATGTTGTTTTTGGGGGTGCAATATTTTAGCCCTGTTTTGTAAAGGCTGCAATGCATACAAAATGTATGACAAATTGGCTTACAGCCAATCACATTTCATGGTTAAGTAGCTTTCATCAATTCATGTAACTGCTTTTTATAACAAGCTTTAGGCCATGTAAAATTGATTACATGTTGATCGTCCAGATTTTTTGAAAAAGAGGAGGAGGGTGTACCATGTTATTTGATATTTGATATTTCAAAATGGCCGCTCAAAATGGCCGCTCGGTACATTTTCCCTGACAGTCGAGGCTATTTTTTTTCAAGATGGCCGCCGACAATTTTTTTTTTTTTAAAATCAGAAATAGAGCCATTTTAGCAGTGTTTTTCATGTTTTTTTTCTTTCAAAAAATCCAAAAAAATCCAAAAAAAAATCAAAAAAAAAAAAATCAAAAAAAATAACAAAAATAACAAATAACAAAAAATAGGAGGCGGCCCCCAAAAAGGAAGCGGGCGGGGACGATCAACATGAAATCAATTTTACATGGCCTTATGAAACAGGGTATTGCTTGCCAGTGTCGTGAACATGGGATAAGTCGGTGGTATTGATAATAAAGTTCAACACAATCAAAGCTTTGAGTGCAAGCTTGATAATAAATAATAACAATAATGGGTTCTTGTCTAGCGCTCATGTCTGCCAGACTTGGCGCTCTGCAATTATTATTAGGCTTCAGCATGGCTGCCATTACGGCGCTCTAGCATTTCAATGAATTATTTCTTGCCAGGTACCTCACCTGGGTCTTGTGTGGCAAATGTAGATTAATGTCTTGCCAAAGGAGTTTAATATACTTTTTATATTAAAAAAGAGTGGATTCAAACTATACTCAGATTGCCTCAAAGGTCTTTTCAAACGTTTTAAATCACTTTATTTCCTCAATGTACATACATGTAGAAATGTGACCTTTATTATGGCACACTATTAAATGTCCTGCAGTGAAGCTCGGGCCTTGTATGATATTCATATCAAAGGTTAAACTGTATAAATATAGCCAGGAAATATAATTTCTATATTAATTGCTGTTTGTTTCTCCTTCATATTTTTCATTGCTTATGATATGTGCATATAATCTTTTATTCATCTGATGTATGAGTTTTGAAAATATTTAAATATTTCAGTTGAGGTTAGGAATAAAAAAGAATTTAAAAGGGCTAGCTATGCAGGAAGTACACAGAAAAACATCATCCTGTTTTATATCGATGTGTCATGGTACTTTTTTTTGCCAAGAGTTAGCACTGCCTATCAAGACAGAATTGCACCGATACTTTTCAGCTTTTAAACACCAGAGGAGAAAGCAACACCACAAACAAACAGACAAAGCCACAGAACTTCCAGGGACGATACATTTAGAGGAGAGAGAGAGCGGAAGCGAGCACGAGACAAGGACAAAACAGACACACACACAACGACGACGTCGTCAAAGCTTACGTCTACAAAGCGGCCGTCGTAAGGTATACTGGGGCTGGAAGACCGTAAGTGAGGGTGGAAGGAATGAGGGCGCACCGAAGTCGCTTTCCCCTGTCGGAGCTTTTGGGTGGGTAGCTTGGGCTCGTCGGCTGGACCTCCTCCTTCCGATACCATGCGGTGGCGAGGAGAAGAGGGCACCTAGGGAGACGTGTGTTAATGAAAATAGGGCGGGGTGAGGGGCGGGGTGGGGGTAGAGGTGAATAGAGAATGCACGTTAGAAGAGTAAATCTATAGGAAAGAAAGAAGTTATTTTGTTCCAGACGGATGATTCTGGTATTTCAATAAACAAACAGGCTAGAATAAACTAATATTCTACACAAAACAAAAAATAAAGGTTAGTACATGAGCATATCAGTCAAAAGAGCGTTTGACCCAACACTAATTGCAAAATAATTTATTCCACCGCAATGCATTTCAGTGAGCTCCCTTTGAACACCATAAATAAAGTCTCAAGCAATCCAAGTAAGCAAAATTAATGAAAATCCCTGAAATTTCCCAGGTGCAACTTAAGCCGGGGTAAAACGGAGGCTAATTAGCACGATATGCAAATTACATATTCAAATAATCAATCTGAAAATTTGTTCATCATGTCTATAGTGACCCTGAACATATTGTTTAAACAACTACTGTAGATTGTTTTCATCAAATACTAAAAACATACCATTTTATGGGGAAAATGTAATTATATCAGATGCTAATTTGCATAATAAGCAATTCATGCCAACTCTATTTTATTATATCATTCTGAAAATGTGTTCATCATGTTAGGTGACCACGACAACATTGGTTTTAATACCTGAATCAATTTAATTGTGTAATTTGATGCAATTTTATAGCACCTTTTTTTTCTCCATATATTAACAGAGTTTTAATTTGCACATTGTGCAAATTTCATGAAATTCCCATATTTGGATTTCTATAGACTTTTAATGTAGTGTTTAGGTGAGCTAATTGAAATGCATTGAAGTGGAAAAAATTAATTTGCCATTAGTGGTGGGTCACCCCCTAAATATTGCTAGATTGACTGCATGGACTGATAACTTCTCTAGGGAAACCTCATAGATCTATATTATACTGATCATCTGTTGACAAACTGTTTACAAAAAACAAGGAAATGTTTCCATTGCCAGATGAAATATGAGATACCGGTAATTAGATTTCTAAACATGGGATATCTGAATCATAAATATCAGAGTAAATGGAAGATGTCACTATTGTGCGTCTGTTGAACAAAATTAAAAAATAATTACACTTTCCACATATAATATTTTAAATTACACGGAAAAGAAAAACTACATTATATCTGCAACACACTACAAACATGACTTGTGTAGATACACTTGGTTCAAAGACTTTTGAGAGGGATTCATATTTTCATTGTTTATCAAGGAAATAACATTAGTATAAGGTTGGTGCAGTGCTTTATATGTACCTCTTAACCAAGCAACAAAGCTTTGAAATATGATTTTGTAAGTATTTTATACCAACAATACATTCTACTTTTAGTCACAAGTCTATACCATGAAGATTATTATGTACTATATACTCTGCTACTTGAGAATCAAAGTACATATTTTGTGTGTATGCATACAATCTTTGGGTACAATAATAGATCAATTTATGGTTTAGAGTATATCAAATGTATACATGTAAATTACAGGAAAGAGATTGAAATTAATATACATGTCCTTTCATGCAAATCATATAAAAGTGTTATTGCATACTTATAATTGCATCTAGAATGCCAATGAGGAAATAGATTGCTATGACACATACAATACATATTTTTTTAAAGCACAGCTAAAAATATGATTTTGATGTATTCTTTTCAATATTTCTAAAATATATTCATAACATAATCTCATAAACAAATCTGCCGTTCTCTTTCACATTCCTGCCTCCTCTTTCTCTCTATCCTTCTCTAAATCTTTATTTTTTTAGTTATTTTCCCACTTCTCTTTCCCTCTCTGCCCATGCTCCTAAATTTCCATTCTTTGTTTCTACCTGGATTTATATCTCTATCTCCTCATTCTATTAAATTCTCTCTTTCCTTTCCACTCTTCTGTCCATTTGACCCCATTGCAATGATTTTCTTTTTTGTCCTTGTCTCCTCTTGTCTCCTCTTGTCTCCTCTTGTCTCCTCTTGTCTCTCTCTCTCTCTCTCCCTCTCTCTCTCTCACCCTCTCTGTCTCTCCCTTTCTGTATCCCTCGCTGTCTGTCTGTCTGTCTCTCTCTCTCTCTCTGTCTCTCTGCCTCTGTCTCTCTCTCCCCCCATTCACTACATGTACATTTATGAAGTGCGTCACTCCTATGCCACAATGAAAGCAAGAATATAATACAGTACTTCCTTAAACTTATGCAAATGACGCAGACTGTTGATAAACGCAGCAAAGTCTATTACCTCCAGACTCAGTATAGACACAAATTTCTGTAGAGGGATTATCAAGCGTTTGAATCAATTGTACCGGGGTACAGGCTACACCTCTTTCATACAGGTAGTTTCTAATGCCAGGGAACTCCCACTAAAAGGAACCCATCTAATGTTCTACAATACAACTCCAGCCATACACAAGGAGGCAAGTTGGCTCAGTTGGTAAAAGCGTCTGCCTGTTGAACCAAGATTGTGGGTTCAAATCCACTCCAGGGAGATGCCTGCATTGTGAGTTAGCGTGCCCCTACCCTGTTTCATAGACGCATGTAATGTTACTGTGGAAAACACTCTGCCCCCTCTAATAGGACGTTAAATGGTGGCCCGTGTAGAGGAGAGTCACCACCTCTGCACTGGACTATTTGTATAAGAGTAGGGGAACCCCCGGTGTAGTGGTCCACCTGCACACCCCCAATCACTTACATTGGGAGGAGAGACCCTGAGGGGGTCACAGTGATTCAGTGTGCTTTTCCCCTCCCTGGTACAAATACTAAATAGTAATACGCCTAAAGTAAGTTTGAACTTGAAAGCAGTGCTTGCAAATACTGTCAAATACAGACAATGTCACACAACTTATTTTCTTGATTGGAAACATAAAAATCTGCCATCATTCTTTGAAGAAAAGAAAAGTGAAATATCCAAAATAAGAACAAGACTATATTTGCTCAGTTGACAGTGTATTCCCATGGAGAAAGCGAGCGTCGAACACTGATAAAGAACTCCACCAAGACAACGATAACAATACATCGGTAGACAGGCAATTCCTAGATATCTTGTCCCAAAAGTTAAATACTGACCACATCTAAGACTTCAGTATATGTGCTGACTGTATCGAGCTGAGTCGAAAGCCCTACGAAAGCTTGACTCACGACAAAACATCAAACAAAATGATGTTTTTAATTTTATTTATGTTCAAAATTCAATAATACTTGGAATGTATGGGGCATACATGTACCTTGGAATAAACCAAATGCAACCATGAAAAGAGACCACAAATAGTTTAAAACACCTCAACTGATCTACTGCTGTAGGAACTGAATATATACATGCAATGTGTTATATCAACGAGTGATATGTTTTGAGATTGTGAATCATAATTGAATTCTATAGACAGATTTCATTTAACACCTACAGTACAGTGTATACAGTGTATATAGCCCCTTTTATAAATGTAAACAAAGTGCTTTTATGAAAAACATAATTGCACAGCAAACGCATGACTATAAAGCAGAATTTGATCCGACATCGCTCCTGGAAGTCTGCAACAACTGTTCTGGGTTTTATTTCATCAAAGATAGGCAGATAGGGTAGGGGTTAGGATCAGGTATCAAGTTAGGTTTAAAGTTGAGGTTAGAGTTAGGGTTAGCATTACGTACATGTACGTATATTGTTTGGTCGAGATTTAAGATGTGGTATATGCTCAAGTGTATGAAATCCACCTGGAGGAATTTGTCACTGGGGCATGTGTCCTACAAATATTTAAGTACACAGATCTATGCAACGCCCCTTTCTACATATGTTTTGAATGAATCTTCTAAATATACAGCCATCTACTTTTTTGTGGTAGGCCCAGTAAAAACACCCCCTTTCTTACCTCAATGGTCTCATAAACATGACCTGGAAGACTTGGCTCATCCATCCCAAGTTGGGCAAGGGGTTTAAATGTTAACATTGTAGTGGCCATAGTCTCCTCTCACAGAATCAAAATAGTAGTAAAATCCAATTGATCACTGATGGGATGTTCGTGCGAGCGGTGGACTCGATTGGAATCAAGTCTTATGAAGTTTTCTATCGAATTGATGCTCAAATGTCCATTCGGCAACTCGTTTTGTTCAGCTTTACAGAAATTAACCACTCATCCCGCCGACACAGATCCTCCTAATGCTCACAACTTCACAAGGATCCAACAGCCAGCAACTGTCCTTTATGTATTAAAAGGCTGATTGTATATTCCAGTACAAAAGGTAATGTACATATCAGTATGTCATAATCCACATCTAAACCAATCAAGTGTAAAGTACTTTAACGATGTATTGTGCAGGCTCGAAGGGGGTGAATATTATCAGTTTCGGAATGACAATCCAAAATATTGAATGCAAAGAAATCCTGCAAATTATAATCCTTGTATTAAAGTCAAACTATAGAATGAATTGTAAATTCAAGTGGAAGAAAAGCTCTTGGGATAGATTTATTGATCAATCAAAGGGGTGGGATCACACCAAAATTGATTTTGAGCTTGAAAATGGTGATCAGATTAAAGTTGTCAGAGTGCAATTGTTTCCAAACTGGACAATTTGCATTACGTCAGAAGCAGAAAACCATCCAAATGTTAGCATGCATGAGCTCTAGAGGAAAGAAATCTCTTGCGGTATAGTCCGTCCGAAGAAACAGATCAGAGCAAAATCTCTTTCCCGCTTGAAAATAATGACCAGACTAAATTTGTCACAGAGAACCGGTGGTCGCTTCCAAACTCCACAATTTGACTAACATCAAAATATAAAAACAGTAGCAAATCAGGGGGTTCCCACCTCCCACTGGTATATTCCCAGGTGCAAAACAGGACATCCACTCGTCTTGAAGTTTTGAAGGAAGAATGGTTCCTACAACCCGAAAAGTCCCCTTTGAATGGTTTTCTCAGTAAATAGGAAAAGACAAATAAGGAAGCTCATGATCGAAGCCTGGTCAAACACTCCTGATGGTTTACTTTTCTCCCCAAGAAATGAGTACCGGTACCTAAATTGAAATGAATGCTTTCGTGACTTGTAGTTTACAAGTTTACTCATTGATTCGGTTCTGTGTGATCCCTCATCGTTGTTTATAACTTTGAGTTTTCACACAAACTTAAAGCTAGTATCATATAGTCAATGTCTCCAAAAGCAAAAGTAAAAACAATTGGATATGTAGAGTATATACCACCATGCTTCAACGAGCACACTCTTGCATGCTCTATTTCCTCTTTCTGTTTCGAGTCATGACAGGCGTGATGGTTTAGGTGAAAAAATTAAGACTGATCTAGAACATGAGTGTAAAAATTGTACCAATCGTCTGAAGTGTGTAGCTAGAATGTATAAAATCAATCTACATTTTTATTCCAGGTTTCTATGGGTTAACACTTGATTAAGGAGTGAAAAAACAAAGGATAACATTAAAACCCAGCGCACACCAGATTAGCAATGCGAGCATGTTTGTGTGCGTCGACCAGCCTACTCAGCGTGTTGTTCTTATGTTTCATCAGAGTGTATTCAAACTGCAGTATCTCTTCGTAAAAGTAATATTTGAAGCTTGTATCCTGCATATAGTACAGTGACCTAGAACTCTTTGAATCAAGGAAAAGAAATCCTATTTTGGTGATTGGAACTCTTTCATGTACCACGTACAGTTTGCTCAAAGATTCCAGTCAAATATTTATCCCCAAAAAGACCCAAAGATCATAACCATTTAAGTTTGCGTATCCTTCGTTGATTAAATCTTCTTCAAAATGGCCTGTAGAATACATCAGCAAAAGACAGCAATATTCACTGAAGTCAGAAACAAGAAGCGAATCCAAAGAGAAAAGAGTGTTAAAAGACGTCACTAGGAGAATACATTTTGCTTGTCTCATCCCCTCCACACCATAAATGCAGAGCTGCCAACCTTTGGAAGTACAAATTAGTACTCAGCACCTCCAAAATTAGTATTTTACCATCAAAATTAGTATTTTTCAACCGGCCTTCTTTTCACCTATTAAAAACCTATTGATGTCGTAACGCAGCGCAAATGCATACCGTAAAGACCATATTTTACTGATACACACCAAATAACACAACAAAAATTAACCCTGAAGAAAGAAAGAGGATAAATACTGTTGCAAACTGTGGAAAAAATCAGACATACCAACACCAGAGATGCCAACTTTTGGAAATCAGAAATAGGGAGGATTTGAAAACAACACCAAATAATGTGCGCGCAGCGCACATCTCGAGCGCGGAGCGCCCGACTATGTGGCCGGGGTCCAGGGCCCGCCTTAGGGCCCTGGAAGCTCTGGGGTTCTAGATGCTCTCAGGTGCAATATGAGCCTTATTTTGGAGCATTTTACATGTGTATTTAGTTAAATAATTCCCATTAAAAAAATTAATAACATAGATCTAGTACAAAATGCATAGATCTAGGTCTATGCATGATGAATACCTCTTTCAGACTTCAAAAAAATTGATCTACAGCAGGTCTACTGGATACTGTATTTGGTCTTATAGTACTTCTGAGACCATTTCTTGGTCTTCTTTTGCTGATTTCGCTATTCCGTGTCAATATCCACGCATTGTTTGAAACTTAGAATCGTCCTTCGATGTTCCACCTTGCGACTCGACTATCTTCAACTCCAGCGTCCGCTCACACATCGCGCGGCCGGGACCGGCGGCCTAGTCTGCAGTGAAATCCCAGTAGGCATATCGCATGCAGCTGCAAAATGCAAGATGAATTTCTCTTTCAGACTTCCGAATACACAGGTACTGGATACTGGATTCGGTCTTATAGTACTTCTGTAAACATTTCTTGGTCTTCTTTTGCTGATTTCCCGCCATTCTGTGTCAATATCCACGCATTGGTTACGCCGAAATGGTCGTTCGATGTTCCACTGCGCGACTCGACTATCTTCAACTCCGGCGGCCGCTCACACATAGCGGCGCCGGGACCGCCGGGCTGGTCCGCAGTGAAGTCCCGTTAGTCATATCGCATGCAGCTGCAAGGTATGCGCACTGCTGAGCCAATCTTTCGCTGCTCCTTATTTTGTTTGCTTTTACGTAGAATTCGGTAGCAGCGAACATAGTTGAATTACTACATGCTAAAGTTAGCAGACGATATTTCTCATGAATTCGGACTTTTGGAAGGCATTTTCGTATTTTCGTATTCCCTTCGGATTTTCGTAACAAATACGAATTTTTCGTAACGGTTGGCAGCTCTGCAAATGGCTATGGATATGACCCCAAAATCGAATTATCACAACACATACAAATTTAGAGCTTGCACTATGCAATGTCCTTCCTTTTTATTGATATAACACTTTTTATTTTGCAAAAGAAACGTAAACACTCCATGCATGTATTACCACCAGCAAAATGTACAACCTTGGCCAGAGGGGAAATTCCCTATAATAGAAAAGAGCCTTCTGGCATTAGAATGTCAACATTTTCATACTAATTCATGATTTTTTTTGCAGAAAAAGGTCTATCCTCATCAGCCCAAGTTGGCCAAATAGCCTGCTATGCTATTTTGTGGTCAGGGAAATTAGCCCGAAGTAACAAACGGCGTCTTCATTAGCTCAAAATTTGAGCTTGAAAAATTTGCTCAGTGTTCGCGCACGGGTAGTGCAAGATGGACCCTTCAAGATAAACGTGGATGCCCACCGGATCAAGAAATCTTCCAGAGTCTTCGGGAAAGTGGAGACGGACCACAAATGGCGGGCTATTTTGTAAACTAGCCCAAGATATCTTGGGAAGATTTCCCGAGCAAATAGCCTGCTTTCTCGTGAAATAGCGGGCTAATTGGGCCAACTGGGGCTAATGAGGACAGGCCTAATGAGTCCAGACAGCAATTTTACATCAAAGGGACGCTATGCAGGGTCAAAAAGTCATCATTTATAAAATAACAAGGACAGATCATGTAGTTGGAAAATAAAAAGAAGGAAGTAAAATGTATCAATATTTGCATAGTTCCACGACCATATTTGGTCAAAACTAGGTACATGCACAAAGTACTAAACATAATACATACACTTGACAGTCAAAGTGAAACTTACAAGTGTCTACATGATTGAAACCTCTCTTCAGACATCAAGATAATTTTTTTCTTTGAAGCATTATGTGATTAGTATTTTGTAGGACCTTGGAAATGTTTTGTTGTTAATTTGTTTTTCTTTTTTTTTGGTTGGATTCATAGGCAGAATTCACAACAAATCTTCAGCCAGAGTGTAATACAAGAAAAATTCTTTCTTCAAAATGAGAGGCAGAACAGTTTATAGCTAAAGTAAAAGGAGGGAAGCATAATTTACCATATATTCATAATGTATTTCCATGACCATATTTGGTCAAGACAATATACATGCACAAAGTACTTAACATAATACTTGACAGTCAAAGTGAAACTCAAAGGTGTCTACATAGAAATGTGTCTACATGTACTTTAGACATCAAGGTTTTTTTTCTTTGTAGCATTATGTGATCAGTAGAGACCTTGGAAATGGTTTTGTTTTGTTTTGTTTTGTTTTGTTTTTTTAATTCATAGGCAGAATTCACAACAAATCTTCAGTGTGATTGTTATGTAGCAAAAAATCTTTCTTCCTGTAAATGTTTGTATCCATACAGGTACATGCATTTTTCAAATAAAGGTGCAGAACAGTTAATAGCTCAAATAAGAAGAGGGAAGTAAAATTTTTCATTTTTTTCAAGACCATATTTGGTCAAGGCAATCTACATGCACAACGTACTACCGGTAAGCATAACATACATTATGTACTTGAAAGTTAAAATGAAACTTACAAGTGTTTACATGATAGAAACCTATCTCCTTAGAATTCAAGAATGATTTCTTCTTTGTAGCATTACATTGTATGTGATCAGTAAGACCTTCGGAATATTTTTGGTGTTATTTTCTTGGATTGTCTTTTTAAATTCTTATGCAGAGATCACAACCAATGTTCAGATACGGTGTTTCAGCAAAAATTCTTTCTTCATTTAAATGTTTGTATCCATACATGTATTTTTCAAATAAAGGTGAAGAACAGTAAGTAGCAAAAACAACATCCCCCCAAAAAAAAAACAACAACAACAACAAAAACAAAAACAGGGATAAAATTTGATTTTGATTTTGATTTTTGTTCTTGTTTCCCATTTTGTTTCTTTTCCTTTCTGTTTTGCATTCTAAATAAAGACTCAAAAAGCATTGGACTGAAATAAATTACATGCATTAGTGGTATAAAATACCCTATTCTCAGATGTAAATATTTGTGAATTTGGAGTGAAGTGAGTCATCGGGAGGAACACGCCCTAATCTCAGATGTATCCTGGTCATGACAATACAATGATCCCATTTTGATGACTTCACACAGCCATGATATAAAACATCCATCCAAACAATTATAATACATCCAATGATTCAGTCCCATACATTCAAAGCAAAGGGGGGTAGCTTAAACAAGAAAGATTTTAGGGTCACAACTTGGTGTATAAAAAAAGAACACCCAAATGTATATGTAAATGGATGTTGTCCCAGCCACGAAAATTTGACTACGTTTTCTATGAGTAAAACCATAAAATATTCTCCTATTGTCCTACATGTATAATACAAGAAAATTTGAGCAAATTGCAGTTAGAAAATGGGTGGATATAACTGACGTCAATTGTATGAATACCCCCCCCCCCCCCCCAAAAAAAAAAAAAAAAAAAAAAAAAAAAAAAATTCTGGGACACCCCCACCCCTCCATACCCCCTTATAATATTTTGTTTAAATAAAAATTAAATAAGAAGATACTGTTTTTTAGTTATTTATTTGTTTACCCTTTTGTGGTATATTACTATATTTACTTGTTTGTTGGTTGTTTAGTTTAATAGTTAGTTTGTTATCTAATAGTTAGCAACCAGGGTTCATACTACATCAAATGCTAAATGAGGGACTTCATTGATGTACATACAATGTACACTGTATGTAGGTACATGTAAATGAGGACAAAATCAATGCCTTACCCCCGGGAAATTACAATTGATCTGGTATTTCTTGAATTGTCTTGTTTAAAAAATGCTCAGAAGATGTACATGACAGAATCACATACTGCCTGAACAATTGTGTGATGTGTAGTTTTGTATACTGTATTAAAATTGACAGTATTGTACAGGCAGCATAAAAGATGACACATTTTGTCTAGGGAAAAATCCAGGAGCAGACAATTTCACACCTCGATGGTGGTTGTAATGATAGGATGATCGTGATCCAATTTGCAAAAAAAATCTGGTAAAGCGATTTAGCAGGTCTATCTCAGCTCAAGTGTACCCTTGAAGGTTATACTTTGTCTGTAGAGAGGCAGAAAGGTGCTAATATGTTTTAAACGATAAATAAGATATGGGTTAACGCCGTTCAGGCTCTTAGAAACAAATTAGAGGTACATGTACCTGAATGTGTTTATGACTTCCCCTACTAAGTACTACATGTATATCCCTCAATTTTCTTTCTCAATTTCCCTAATTCTCTGTACTTCCCTCTCTCATTCTCTCTCCTCCTTCACCCTCTCTCTCTCCTCCCCCCCCCCCCTCCCCCCTCCTCCCCCCTCCCCCCTCCTCTCTCTCTCTTTCTTCTCCTCCTCCTCCTTCTCTCCCCCTCTCTCTTTCTCTCCCTTTCTCTCCCTTTCTCTTTCTCTCTCCTACCAACTTTGAGAATTTTACATGTATTTTGTTTCTATTTATTCTCCTTTACATATATAAATACAGTAAAGTTTACACCCCCCTGACTCCCAGCAGATACTATGATAGCTCATCTGGAATCTTTCCCAATATAATAATTTGCATAATTTCCCATTAATTATTAATGAAAATATATTCAAATCAGCCTTCAGGAAGCAATACATATATGGATATATTGTTAACCGTATATGGAAGCCGTCATAAAAATCAACAGTCTCAGATTATCATTGCATGTCTTCCGTCTTCTTTCTGTCCTCTCTTGCTCTTTCATTTCCACTTCTCTCATCTCTTCTCCTATTCAACCTAACTTTCTCTAAATTATTCTCTCAATTCCCTGCCCCCTTCCTTCCCCTCTCTCTGTACTCTTATCTGTCTCTTAGTCTACACTATGAACACTCTCTCTCTCTCTCTCTTTCTTTTTTGGATTCTGTATCCCCTCTCTCTCTCTCTCTCTCTCTCTGTAGTTTATCTGTCACTCAAATGATCACTCTCACATCCCCTTTGTATGCTCAATATCCACTTCTTCTCTGCTCCATCCTTTCTCTATCTGCCCCCCCCCCAAAAAAAAACACACACTCATTCTCTCTCTTTACCTTTATATTCTGTATCTCCCTCTCTCCCTCCTCTACCCCCCCCCCCCCTCTCTCTCTCTCTCTGTCTCTCTGTCAGTCTGTCTGTCTCTCTCTCTCTCTCTGTGTTTCTGTCTGTAGGTCTGTCTGTATGTCTGTCTGTATCTCTCTCTCTCTCTCCCTTTCTCTATATAACTCACATGAGCCACATATCATCCACATCACTTTGAATCATACGGTTAGTCACCGTCACCCTTCAGCCTATCGGCTTTACATCACTCATCAACAATGAGAACTAGATTTGCTCATTCGCAAACAGGTTCTCATCAAATTCGTTGTCAGCGACGATGACAAATTCACAAAGATGAATATCTCAGACAAAGGAAAAATTAAGAATACATTACTTCTAAATCCTAACCTGAGAAAGTCTAATCATGCGGTCTGCGTGCACAGCAAAGTGAAGATAGTTTTGTTCCTACTTCCTTTTCATTCTACGTTCATATCCTACGTACAGTACAAATGTTGCATATTCAATCAATTTTTGGGGCAACACAGGAAATGTCTATAGGAAATACAAATTCATTATTACATGTGTCTATTAATTACTTTCAAAATGATCACATTACTACATGTATCATGATGTCTGGGATTTAAAAAGGGGCAATACGAAAGTAAAAAATTACTTTCCAATCTTAATTCATACACGATGCATACTTGGTCTTCAATATTTCCTGTTCCAAATGGGAAAGTAATTACAGAAAAATGACAGGTGCCAAAAAAGCAAAGTTACTTTGTACACTGCATCATGAAGACCAGAGAATGATGCACAAGACCTAAATTCAAGCAAAATATTATTAAAAATGAATACTTACGGGTAGATCCCAGCGTGTCTGCGACCTGTCTTCACTGTAGTAGTAAGGCTCTCCCTGCGTTGGAGTTGCTTTATACCACTATGGAGAAAGGCAAGAAAAGATTGGGGTATATTACACTGCAACATTATACCATGCTATCTACCGGTATATAATATACACAGAGTTTTCAGACAAGGAAGTAGATGGGAATTAAAGAGTCTTTTTAAGAGCTTCAAGTTGTAGTCCTTATCAAATGTTTATGGCGGGGATAGACGTTTTTATTTTGATTTATAAGGATGAGAGCATTGTATTGTTTGCAAAGACTGACTGGTATCTATTGGCGGTTAGGGCAAGTTTACTACCCATAATTTTCATTAAAGAGGGTTTTCTGGATGAGCAGGGTTGGATTTCTGATTGCATTTTCATTGATTAAACATGAAGTCTAGATACTTTCTTATGCAGAGCTGCCAACCTCCAGAACAGAAAATCAGTAATCACAAGGCTCAAAATCAGTGATTTTGGGTATAAATCAGTAATTTCCTATGCAGCGCTATGACTCTAATAAAAACGGCACGCAAACATTGCACAGACACATGA
This sequence comes from Strongylocentrotus droebachiensis, assembly GCA_035222895.1. NCBI lineage: Eukaryota > Metazoa > Echinodermata > Echinoidea > Camarodonta > Strongylocentrotidae > Strongylocentrotus > Strongylocentrotus droebachiensis. The sequence goes on along the minus strand of JAVYIG010000291.1, from coordinate 358,251 downwards.
TTATCAGAAATTTTTGGTGATTTTACTCACAAAAAGTTGTTAAATAATGAGTTTCATATCATCACAACACAGTCTTCTAGGAAAAATGGGGGAAAAAAAGAATATATTAAAAAAAAAAATAAAAAAAAAATTAAAAATTAAAAATCCGTAATTTCAAACAACATTCCGTAATGGTCGTTAATTTCCGTACTAATTACGGGAAATCCGTACTAGTTGGCAGCTCTGCTTATGGAACGCATTTTCACTACACTATCATCTGTTTGGGACAAGAAGGGCATTATCTCATTTATTTTAACACAGAGCTTAGTAACACCCTTTTGGCTCTGGAAAATTGAAATTGATATCATTACACTTGAACTGAACTTAAAGTCTTTGTATTTTCATGGCACTGTTCAAAAACGTAATCTCGGCTGAAGAGTCATATTTTCATAGTGTAAACAAAGATGATTTGGAGGGTGTGGTTTCATTCACCATAAAAAAAAACTATAAGTAGTATGAGGAAATGCATGATAGGCCTACATGTAAATGCACACCCATACACATTCTAATGAAACTTTCAACAAACGAAATTATGTGAAATGTGATTATAATTAAAGGGCAAATTCTTTTATTTTGTTAAATTGCTTTTTTTTCAACCATTTTCAAAAGTCTTTCCCAAAATTAATTAAGACAAAATCTATTTCAAATTGTTTCAATTACCTTTCCAAAGTGACTTAAATAAGTGAATGATCTGATTTTAAATCATTCATTTAGATGCAACTTGCCCCTTCACCTCCATGTCACTTCATCCAATACATTAAGACAGAATCTTTTTCAAAATGCTTCAATTATGTTTTCAAAGTGACTTAAAAGTGAATGAACTAATTTTAATTCTTTTATTTATGTAAATTTCCCCCTCCCCTCAACGTCACTTCTTTAAACTCCTCAGCTACTTCTTTTACATGTACTATAGATTTGATTTCTTTTATCATTTTGAAGTACTTAACATGCACAAGAAAAAATGATGATTTTACAGGAAGTGAAAGCCCCTACAAACAAATGGAGTGTACCTTTTCTGATGTGATCTCATTGATGAAAACAGGGTCTCTTGTGACTGTCTGTTCCACTCTCCAACCACGGGGTACATTCAGATCATCTTGCGGAGGGACAACTGTTGTTGGACTGTGAGGCTACAAGAAACAAAATAAAACAAACAATAACAAATGAATCGGGAGACTTATCGGGCGTAGGAAGGAAGTTGCAATCAATTGCAAATCCCCAAAATTAAGCGAAGTCTTGCGATTAATTGCAAATTTGCAATTGATCGCAATCATACATTCACCCTCAGTATAATCATTGCAAATAACCCTATTTGAAACAAGTCTATTCAGTCATCAATAACTTTATAAAAAAAAGGTTTTGATTTTTTTCTGTAAAGAGCAAATTGGAGAAGAGCTTGCAAGATACGTCACAGTGTTTGGAAACTTGTGTTTCGCTGATGACACCTACAACTTTCCTATTTTTAATCGGATACTGCTGATTTTTCACTAATTTGTTTCTCTCATTTTTCTCTGCTTTCATTAAAACAAGATAATATAGGAGTGGACTTCTCCTTTAAGCTCCTCTTGCTTGTAGCTGATAACTACAGCAATACATGTACCCAATCCTCATTATGACCACTCTAAAAAAAAATCACTTAGCACCTCATTTAAAATACATTTGGCATCCAATGATGTATTGCAAATTGCAAACGCACAGTGATGTACATGTACACATTAACACTATACATCTGGCTAAATCATTCATCTACTTCAGAAGTTCAGCTGCCCAATGCAAAAACAGCTGAATTTCCTGCAATTACAAATAATGACAACAAAGATGTGCAATCTATTAAAAAAAAAACAGCACAAGTTGTCACAAATGAGTCATGATAAAACCCCCCCCCCCCCAATAGTCCAGAAGTTAATCATATGACAGTAATAGCTGAGGCATAGGCTTGGGTGACATCATATCGCAGTTTGCGTAATGGAATCATTGAAGGGAAATTGGCAAGAAGAATGATTGAATAAGTACTTATCTGTGCTTTATCAAATGATGTATCTTGTTGATGAATATTAAGCCAATAATTGAATGATTTATTGATTTATTGTGTACTATTTATCATTTACTTACTCACAATTTTATATATTTATCTATTCCTTTATTCATTTATTTGGTAACTTACTTATTCATTTATTCTTTTCATTCATTCATTCATTCATTCATTCATTCATTCATTCATTCATTCATGTACATTTATGGGTTAATTGATTAATCAGTTGACTGATTGATCAATTGGAATGATTGGTTGGTTGATGGTGGATTGATGAACTAATTATCAAAAAATATGACAGGTTGCTCTAAATGTATCCAACAGTTTGTTTGATTGAATGGTTAAAAGATCAATTTATTTATTTATTATTGATTGATTGATTGAACTATTAATATGTTGTCGATGATTTGTTAATTAATTGGATTTATATTTATATTCATGATAAAAGGATAATTACTTGATTAAAAACAGTTGATTAGATTACAAGTAATGTAAAATCAGAAACTGTTGCATTTTTTTCTTCTACAATTTTGAAACAATACTTTTAGATATTGCATCATAACCTACAGGACCAGGTGTAATAACAAAACCTCCCCTCAACTAAGAAAATCAAGAGAAAAACAACATTATTGTGTAACTGACAAAGCAAGTAAATTACATTATGAAAGACAAAAACATCCTGAGAGGGTAATTCCGCTATTATGAATAAAACTATTTTACATGTAGGTCAATACTTGTTAAATACCGGTTTCTCCTTGGCATTTCAAGTCATGTGGTTATAATGACACAAAGTCCTTTGTTTTTGGATGTTTCTGATTACTTCCGTATAATTCATATGCAATATCCTGATCAGTTATTCCCCAGTAATCAGAAAAGCATACATACATGTACATGTAGTGTAATCAGTGAAATAAACTGGTCAGGGACTGAGTCCCCCCCCCCCCCCTTCCCTCTTAAAAAAAATAATAGACAGAGCACTGGTAACTGAATTCTTCTTGCTTTGAGCAGACAATGAGTATATTAATACATTTCTACCAACACCCGACCCAATTTTACCCAATGATGTCAGAGCAAATGTTGCAACAACCCCCCCCCCCCCCCTCCCCTCCAAACCCCCCAGTCAAAACAGACGTCATAAGGACGGCAAAGCTCAGCCTGCATCGAGGTAAGGTGAGGAGTTCGCTTGTTTCACCCTTCCCACTTACGTCTGTCTAATTCCTGTGTCGGAAATTGAAGCTAATTCTCTCCATTTTCCTGCAGTTATGGTAATCACTTTTGAGACTGGGTGTTTGAAAACAAAGACATGACATGTACATTGTACATCCACGTCTGTGGGTTTTAATTGGTCTGTGGTTTTAATTGGTCAGCAGCAGCGATCATTTGCTATTTATAACGATTGCCACATAAAAATAGAATGATGATTTCCCTAAAGACAGTGATTATGAAATCCTAATAAAAATGGTGTCAGCTCCTCATATTGAACAATTCCATTAAGCTAAATCAGTTTGATGGCCTACCGTAAACAAGATAAGTTTGCTACTTATACAAAGGTCGTGCGTTTGACAACAACAAATAATATTGTATGATAAATATCTATTAAGAATTTAATGGACAGCAGATTTCTTCATAATGTAATCACTGTTGAAACATTATAGATGATCGACTTCCTACATGTACTTGCGTGACCTTTTTAGGGTTTGTCCTAACTTTTGTTACTGCTTTGTTTTGTTTTTTGTTTTGTCAATTGCAATTATCAAAACATTCATGTACAATGATGAATCAGGAGAGCTAAGTGGATCGGGCGTTGTTTGCCATGAACCAGATTTTCAACTGAACAAACAAACATCACACCTTCAGCCTGATAAAAGTCATAAAACCCCCTACATGTCTAAAACGATTGATGTTCACAAAATAATAACTTAATTTAATAATGTACATGTAACATTCTTATTATTACACAGGCTTAAAACAAAACACTGAAAGAAAGAAAAAAGATGTTGTATCGCCCTTTGCGACTGACCCAAAAATCTTGAAGTATACGGTCGTTTTTTTTTGCTATACCAGTTTGGCTATCCTCCTCCTTTAAGGCACCTACTGAATTATCGTAATCACAACAATCATCGCTTACCACAAATGGCATCATGATGGTTTCCGAACCAGTTGCCTATTAAACACGGTTTCGATTAAACAAGATTTGCAATCATAAGTAACAATCAAAAGTATTTAAAGATGGTGGATCCAGGGGTTGTATTCTGAAAACTATCTTTAGGTCATCTTTTATTTCATCAACAGATCCTTCTAATGCTTTTAAAGTGTACCAATCACCTTTAATAAGAGAAATGATTCGGGTACAGCTAGAATGTATGAAATTTACCAAATTTGTTTTCTCCCTGCATTCTATAGGCTTGCGGATAAGGAGTATGAGGAAAATTAAGAATAACATAACCTCGGACATCATCGGACTTGGGTTCCATGCGAGCTTGTATCCCATGACATTTACAAGCCGATCGCCTGTCGGATTATCAAGATATCTATGATTGGAAATCAAAATCAAATTTTGCGTTTTCCTAACGGTTTTCATAACACTACAGTCTATTGGGGAAAATGAGTATGGTAAAACCGGTCACTCAAAGATTTTTACTTTTTTGACGAACTTCATGATCACTTTGAAGCGCAATTTTTTTTTTCAGGGCTTCAACACCATATCATAGACACTGGGCCGTGCATCTCAGATTTACGATGCCTTTAATCCACTCCCAACAGGAAACGAAAGACCACTCTTAATCTCCAACTCACCGTGCTTCCCCCTCCTCTTCCCGACGACCCTAGGTGGGACTTCTGAGATACTTTGGAACCTGTCTGAGGTACGTCATAGCTCTGCGGGCTGCCGCTGCTGGTGTCTGATGGCAGCCGATGTGCCCAGTTGCGGGAGACTCCAGGGTTCTTGACCAGGCCATCCCCACCAGAGTTCTGGGGGATCTCTCTGCTCGGTGTCGGTGTGTACTAGAAGACAAAGTGAGAGAGGGATATTAATACTTGTAGTGGTCGTTATTTTTACCTGACTGCTAAGAAAGCGTAAATGCTTGTTAGTAAGCTACCAGAGGACCGACGGATTTAGGTCCTCTCTGAGAGACCTGGTGATGGGGATTAATGCCTTACCAAAGGGCACTAGGGCATCGCGTTGATTTCGGTTTGCTGGATTACGAGACCACTGCTCTACCGACTGAGCTATTGCGCATCCACTTGTAAATTTGCATTTGAAATCTCATGGGGTTTTTACCTCCACATCCCCAGTATTGTTCCATTTCTGTTCCATTTCTGCTCATTGTGTACTGGAAGGCAAAGAGAAGGAGAGGATTCGTACGCTGTATTTGAAAGTTTTGTAATGTAGCAACTAGCAACAAAAAAGAAGATATATAAGACATCACTGGAACAGATCTGAAATTGAAAAAATTAACGAGTTGATGGTTTGTTTAGTACCCGATTTCTAAGGAAGCATATTATGCTAGTAATGTAAAGTAAAACGATCAGGGGACTGACGGCTTTAAGTCCTCTCTGACGAACTTCCTAAGAAGGATCAGTGCCTTAACAAAGGGTACTAGCGCATCGACTTGGTTTTGATTCCGGGACCTTCACGTTATGATACCACTGCTCTACCACTGAGCCAATTTGCCTCAATGATGTTAAATAACAAAAGTAGAAAGAAGGAAGTACACATTCCTTGCCAAAAATGATTAGGTCAGTGTACAGTGGATTTATTTCTATATGTTTACAGTCACCACAAGATACAAGTATTGTCTGTTGAGAGTCAGGAGTGTATTGAATCTATATAAATGTAAACACACAAGTTCATTTCGATCACAATGTTCCATCATCATGAACATTCTATTCTCCCTACTCTTATTCCTAATGTAGAGCTACAAGTACAGGTAGATTTCCCCTTTCCTGTATATTTTCTTTGTTGCTACGTACATGTACATGTAGCATCTGCAATTACTTTGAAAGCTATATCTGTTACCATTGCCAAATTTTGCCAAATCATCTGCCTGTGCCAGAGTGCAAGTAATCAGAATTGCTACATATAGAATCAAACGTGAGTGCGATCTTAGTCTCCTCTGAATCATCACTGGTCAGTACCTTCTTATCATCTTTTTCTTCCTCTTTGCTAGATACTTTGACACTCCTTGACACCCTGCCAATCTTGCCCAACTTTGCTGAGACATGGGCCATCTTTAGAGACATCCTCTCATGGAAACCCTCATTCCCTTCAACGCTCCCATCGCTTGACCGCCTCTCCTTTTTCTTCCGTCGAAAAGCAAAGAACTGATGAGATTTCTCCTTTATGATGTCTGATGCTGATTCAATGTCCGATCCCGCGATGCTGTCGGTCTCACCCTCCTCGTCGATGGCTTCAGAGATGCTGTTTAAAGAGGACAGACTGATCGACGACCCCCTGCGGAGTCCTTGAGGATTGTTGCCGTAACCTGCAGCATCGGCTTCGTCCCTGCGGCTTTGGTATTCCTGCTCCAGGCGATCCACTCTGGTCTCAAGAGTCTGGAGTCTGGTCTCCACATCTTGGTGCTCTGTTGCAAGTTTCTTGATCAAGCTTCCCAGGTCATCCTCTCCGCCGGGACAACCCTGCATGGTCTCCAGGTGCTTTTGAGAATTCCTGCGATCCACAACCTCATAGATGTGGAATGAAAGATCTCTGACAAGCTTGCTACGGTCACTACTTGGCTCTTTATCGCCAATCTCTGTACCTTCCGTTAGTCCATCCAACCGACTCTCTGTTTTGCTTAAATGCCCTTTTACTTCCTCCTGCCTTTTCAAAATACTCTTCACCTGCTCCAAGTCCTCATCATTATTTTCAAATCCAAGAATTCTTCCATCATTACACCTTTCCATCTTGTATTTAATTTCCAGGGTATCTCCAAACATCCAACATGTAACAAGAACGTCCCTAAAATGACCAATTATTAATCAACATTTGAATATTTTGGGACATCCCAACAAGAGGCAGACTGTACTTCACAATACAAGATGAAGACAGGACGGCACTGAATTCTTGCGAGGTCCTATTGTATTCCTAGTTTTTAAAATCCTCTCCAATTTCCTTATTTATTCATTTGCATCTTGGTCATGTGGGCCTTAAAGGAATCTTCTCTATTATTACATGTACTTTGTTTCCTGGAGCATCAATAATAGAGCCCTCTACAAGAAGTACAGTGTATATATCCTTTGTTAAGAGCCAGATGGGTTGTCAATATATCTGTGTCAAAAGGAGTTAAAAGGGGAAGTCCACCCTGATATTACAATGTAAATTGATTTTAATAAAAGCAGAAAATGAGATGAACAGGTTAGTAAAAGTTTGAGCAAATTCCGATTGAAAATAAGAAAATTATGATTTTCGATGTTGCGATCAACGAAACACAAATTGGCAACTCTCTGATGTATCTTGCTAGCTCCCCTCTTATTTGCTCTGTACTTACATGTACAAGATATGCGAAATTTATTTTCCCTAAATATAAATATTGCAATATGTTTCTATACATCCGCTTCATGGAAAGACTGTAATCAGTTATAACAAATTTTATGAAATCTTTATGTACAGAGCAAATTGGAGAGAACCTCACAAGTTACATGTAATGTCAGTGTCACAAGATGAGACCAAATAAAGACCACATGAAGATTGGACCAAATGGCAATTTATAGTTTGAATTTACAAGAGAATCTCTAGAATTAATAACATTCCTTCTCATATAAACTGCACTTTATGATCCAATGTTTAAAAAAATATTCCCAGCATTAAACTTTGACTTGAACTATGCTTGTATACTGCCCTATTAAGAGGGTAATACAATTTAAACTTGTTCCTTTGAGCAGTAGCTCATCATACCGTCGCTGTTTTCACGAAGTGACGGTAGTGAAAATAAATTGCATTCACTTTGCGTTACGATTTTCCTCACTATCGTCACTTCGTGAAAATAGGGACGATACATGTACATTGTAGAACTCATACATTGTATATGCACAGGTACAGTACATGTACAGGTACATGGCTATTATTGTCCACTAGTACTGTTCACTAACATATTCATATTTCATGCATACTTTTTAAACAAAGGTTAATCTTGACCAAGCCTTTTATTAAGACAAAGCAGACCGGGAGCCAAATATCTGAAAAAGCGGCTCCCGGTCCTTAATTTTTTTAGAGAACCGGGAGCCGTTTTCCAGGACCAGGAGCCGTTTCCCAAATTGATGAAAATATTTATTCTTTTAAATCATTTGTTAACCGTTACCTTTTCAATTATTCATTGTCATTAGTCTATATCAGTACACTATAAATTAGCCCTGTAAGTTGGGGCTTTAATCGGATCAGAAAAAGAAAAGATTTTTTTTTTTTTTAAATGTCAAGTTTTAGGCTATCAAATACTAAATAAACATGCAAAGCTGGGATTATTTTGTCATTTGGAGTTGTTGTTGACCATGTTTGTTGATATGAAGTGCCTTTTCATGACTTTGAAATTAATAATATGAGTCTAAGAGAAGAGGCAAAACATGCAAGCCGCCATCTTTGATTATAATAACAATGGAAAACAAAATGTGTGCTTTAGTGGCAGCTCGCATTTTTTACCTCTTCTCTTAGATAATGTCATTAATTGCAAAGTCATGAAAAACACTAAATATCTACAAAAACGGTCTACAATAACTCTGAATGACAAACAAATCCCAGCTATGCATTTTTTAAAAATATTTGATAGCCCAAAACTTAAAAAATTGTCGGCATATTTATTTAAAAAAAATATTAAAATATTTGTTTTCTACCGATTTTTTTCCCGATCATTTTCATTGATCGGCGATCGGACTTCGTGCGCAAAATTCCGAAATTGTGATCTATTTCCATCATGATTGCCACGATTTTTATGTAGTTTCCAGGAAAAGAGTTGTGAAATGAAAGTTTGGATTGTGGCCATGTATACTGAAGTTTGAGAATCGTTTTTCAAAGTAAGATTTTCACAACGAAGTCAAACTTTTAGACGGAGTGAGCATGTTGCTCGCCCACTCTTGATCTTCGCTCTGCACGCCGGCTAGCTAGCCGGCCGCCCTAACCCTAGCGATGGCGCTAGAAGTAGTAGATATACGTTAGCGGCCGCTCGTAGTCGTGCTGCTATTTTGTGGCGATTTCAATATGGACTCTCTCGTCATAAAATGATTTGTTAGGGTTCATTCTGTCCACATTTAACTCGTATTAAGTAAGTTTTTGTCACATTTGTGAGCATTTAGTGCTAGACATGTGGAAATTTCTGTAACAGGAAATGTTAATTCTCCCAGACCGGGCGCAAAAAATAAAAAATGACCGGCGCCCGGTACTCATTTTCCCCGTCTTACCGGGCGCCAAAAGTCAGGGACCGCTGGGTAAAAATCGCCCGGCGCCCAGTTAATAAAACGCTTGATCTTGACAACCTGATAGCTTCACTGACGCTTGCCCAACATATGAACAAGTAATGTATGCAGACTGGATCCCAAGTACATGTATGATACAGTGTACATGTAGTTCATACATGTATGTACAGAATACATGTACATGTATTACCTAACCATTTATTACATGGTCTTTAAATTCACAAAAAATGTAACTTTCCCGAAAATGATGAATTTCATGCAAATATTTGTGGCTGTATATTATCTGTTGGGGGCTTTAATTGGTTCCTATCTAGGTTTTGAGTATAATCAAACACTATCATGTCATAAATACACACAAAAATAGATTATGACATAATTGTGTTTATTAAAGTTAATGAACCATGGCACTACAGTATACATGTACAGCTTCAAGCTACATTAACACTGCAAGCAAATAATATATTTTTTTCTTCTCACATTCCATGGTTTTGTTTCTTGTTTTTTTTTGTGGGAATTCTGGGAATTCTTGCAATGTACATTTTTTTGCAGCAATTTTTGTTTATGCTTTGTTTTGTGTTGTATTTTAAATCTTCTCTCTTTTCTGTCCTTTTGGACACTACTTTGTTGTTGTTGTTAATGCTGTTACATTGTTTTGTTTTTTTAAAGAGTTTAATTTGAGTTTTTCAGCTCTGTTTCTGTTTCTATTTACTAGATCACTCTCTGCTGAGTCTGCTCAAATGTATTTAATTTCAACTGATGAGAAATAATTTCATTGTGAGGTCCACAAAAACAAAAAAAATCAAACTAAAATTGATGCAGTTGTTTTATCATGGTTTATGATTTACTGTACCTTATAAAATGCACCTACATGTACCTGTACATATACAGTACATGTTAATCTGTGCAATACATACCAATATTTACAAATTAAAAACTGAATTATTATTTTATTTTTTTTAAATGCATTTATCATCCAACAGTGTAGCGGGAGAGAAAAAAATGTTTGCTAAAAAGATGATCCATACTTCATGTACAATGTATATATAGTATTCAGTTTTCTTTCGTTTTGTTTGGTTTTAGAAAGCATTATCAAGTGCATACATGCGTAAGCTGAAAAAATAATTTAATTTTAATGGGATAAAATTACTTACCGAAGCAGGTTGATCATAGGAGACTGGTTTTGGTGAATGATGAGGGCTACTTTCTATATGTGCCTGGGGTTCATCATAAACTACAGGTTTAACTGGCTCTATATCCTTGTGTGTAAGATTCGAAACTTGATATGCTCCTATATCGGGAACTGGCAGCTTTTTGACAAGTGCCATCACCTTGTCGATATCCTCGTAGACATGTTCAGCGAATTTTCTGTCTATGGTGCGGCTCGCGGTGAAGCGTGTGTCGTTGAACTTGATGGCCTCACGGATTGCAGGATCTGCGTCAGAGCTGCCCTCCTCTTCCTCATCAGATGGGCACAGAGTAGCATACACCGGGTTCAAGGGTTTCTCCTCCTGTTCTTTATCACTGCTCATCGTTGATGGGACACCCTGGACACCCTGGGTGCCGCCGTCATCACCAAAACTGATCAGGTCATATTCATGGATGCTGTTTGTTTGTCGTTGGCTTGGAGGCTTGGCCGGTGGCACTGGGAGTTGAATTTGAGGGTTCCGTCGACGGTTGGGTTTCATGGCAACTAAAACCTTCTTCCCATCTTCGCCATCACCTTGCTTGGGACTTACATCCATCAAGGACGTTTCTGGGGAGGCCTTGTCCGACGTGCTCTTTGTAACACCACGTTCATCAACGGGTCTCGGTCCTTTGAACTTGAAACTTGACAGTTCTCTCACTATTTCCTTGTTGGGTGGGATGTCACTCGGCGATTTGCTAACAATAATACTGACTTGGCACTTGTCTTTGTCCTCGACTTGCTTACAATCCTCATTCTCTGTCGCTTCGTTCTTTCCTTTACTTGCGTGATCAGTGTCGTGGCTTTTCTTTTCTCTTCTTGAAAACCTCATACTCATACTCTTCCTGACGCGAGAAATCCTTTTTGTCATCCCTTTCCCTTCGTCCTTTCTACCACTCTGTCCTCCACCCAAATGCTCTCCTTCTCTCTCTCCATGCTGACCCTCTCCAGTCTCTTTGATCTTATCAGAGTCAGCACTGGGGAACACAAACACATGTGGCACATCTTCTCTCACAAACTGTTCCTTCTCTTTCGTTGGCTCATCTGCTTTTGAAAATCTACTTTCATCCGGAACAGTCGCTAATAGACTAGGTGCTGAGGATTTTCTGAGGAAATGGCTCGACAGTTTTCTCCTGAGTTCGGGACTGCCAACAGCCAGAAGATTCTCATTCGAGCCATATCTTGGACTTCTTTTCAACAAGACATCACTGGGACTCCTGGGTTTCTCATTGTCCTTGTGGCTATTTTCTTCATCGATGCTTCCGAGCCTCGCCTCCATAAGCTGAATCTTCTTCCCTATGCCCTCCTGCTTGGTTTCACGTTCAGTGGTGTAATTATCGTTCGCATCTTTCAATTTGGCTTTCCCCTCGGGACCTCTGTTTTCCGATTTCATCGAAGCCCTCTCGAACCTTTTGATCTTTCCAGAAATGTCTTGCTGCTGTTCACCTGCCATTCCTACCAAAGTCATGTCCACGTTAACAGTAGTACCTCAACAAGTTCCTCTATCCATGTAATGTCACACAGTGGAGCTCTCAAACAGCGTCTGCCCTGTGCACTCTGCTGTGCAAAAACATATTATTGCATTTATTGCAAATTCCGGGACAATCAGTTCCAAAGTCCTATTTGTTTTGAAACACCTATAAAATGTATAATTCTCAGGCGACTACATGTACATGTAGCTCTGTTATGTCAGTGCTATCCAATCCTTTCAACACTTAAAACAAACGATCTGTCCTCAAACACAAGTAATGAAGTACTGTACCAGTTACAAACTGGAGCACATGACAGTTACATAAAACCTTTCAAAACTGCTGGTAAACAAGTTCCAAAGTGATTTGCGAAATTCCAAAGTGGCTAGATGCACTGCAACAGGGAACTAGCTGAACCTAAATCACCAACACAATGCAGAAAAATGGCTGGGAAAATGTAAAAGTGGGTCTATTCACTGCAAAGTTTAAGCTAGTTTTCCACCTGAGCACCCTCTTTGTATGACTCGAGTTCCTTTTCTCCAACGTCAACAGCCCTGCTTGCTCGACAGGTCAGCTGCGATAGGAATCCAGAGGGGAATCGTCAAACCGGTGAAACAAAGCAAGAGTCTCCTCGTTCACCTGATGTAACTGATAGAGAGGATGCCTTTGGTAACGTCACTGATTCCTGGCAGCTTTTCGCTTGCACGTCTTCCCTCTACTAACTAATTAAACTCTCTCTCTCTGTCCTGTCTGCTCTACATTTATACATGTAGCACCTTAGTCAGACTGTGGATTAGTTCAACCCCCATATTTTTGAGGGCAAACTTCCCCATTCGTTCACCAACTTTTTTTGGTACCCCAACATAGAAAAAACAAAATCTCTAGGTCGCAAAGTCCATTCAGTGAGTAGTTAAGAGTCCCTCTGGTTTGTCACCCCATGTGATTAAAGGAACTACTGTAAAGTATTTATGTACATAATGTACATGCAAGCATGCCAACTATTTATATTTTCCCCAAAACTATGTCATTATTGCGAGATAATGAGGATGAGAGTCCATTACAGTAAGGTATTTCCTGTTATGACATGTATGTAGCAGGATTACTTCTATTTTGTCAAACTTTGTCAAGCTTTGTCAGCCTTTATCATAACGACAGGATATATCTGTCATTTTTAGAATTACTAGCACCTCCCTCGCGATAAGATGAGTTGGTACACATTTACATGAACAGTATGTATCGTTTGTTGAGATGTAGGTCCATGTTAAAGTGTAGAAATTAACACCTACATGTATCTAGCCTGCAACCCAGACATACATGTACAGTCTGGGTTAAATTCCAAAAAGTAATGAGTTGCATTACTCAAATTCTTGTATAATTGTGAGGTTGCAAAGAAACTTGCAATTTGAATCTGCTGCCAAATACTTTTCCACTTGACAGTAATCATGATATGTTTTAAAAACTTGTAATCCCTCTTCAAACAGGGAAAAAAAAAAAAAAAAAAATTGGGGGGCTACTTTTCAAGCTTGCCTGCATGAAAATAACATTCTAAAATTTGTTTTGCAAATTTACAGGGGCTCTTTTTTGATTTTTGGGGGCTACTCTGGGCATTTCGGGGGCTCCTTCGCCCCGAGCCCCTGTTTATTTTTTTCACTGCTCTTTATGTTATATAATTATATTCCTTTGTCTTCCTGAATGCAGGCCTACTGTATAAGCAGGAAATTTTGTGATATAAAATGTTTACAAATTGATGACAGGCATTTTCACAGCAAAAAACTTTGGCAAATTGCAAAGTTTAGTTTAGTGTGTCAATTGAGATTTACTTATAAAAACTTGCGCGAATCTGAATTACTCACAAAATTCACAGACATTTCAAACAAGCAAAAGTTCCTACATGCACATGTGGTTTTATATTAAGCAAATTTTCATTTTAGAACAGTGAGTATCAAAGAAGCAACAACTTCTGTTAAACAATTTGTCTTGAATATTCAGAATATGAAAATGTTTACATGGCAGATACAAACATTTTTTTTTTGTAATGCTTTATTTTGGTATAAAAAAACATTGGACATGGCACTTGGAAACATACACTTGAAAACAACGCTATCACCCTTTAATACTGGCCTTTAAATCTGTATGACTTTTTAAACTCTAATATATTTTTCTTTCTCCTGTGACTAATACAAGGGTTTTGCAGGATACACTATAAAAGAGTCACCAGAATTTAAAGGTAAAGACCAGTATTGGAAACGCCCCAATTTCAAAAAATTAAATGGAAGCTCTTTATTACCGATCATGTGAAAGAATATGTTTTGACTTATACATGACGATAGAGATTTTGCCGGGAAACCGCCTACTAATTGATATATTTGGTAAATTAATTTATCTATTTGACTGTGAGAGATAAACGCACGTGTCGTGCACGTGTGCGTAGTCCCATATACATCTTTCTGTGTACAGTGCTTGTAACTTTACCAAGACTGGGTCAAATTTTTTATCATTTTGATGATTCCAGAACCTTGCAGTACACACCAATACTTTAATATATGCTAGATAATTAACCTTTTCTGATCGATTCCACAACGTTTCTTTCACAATGCCAACGCATGACCATAACTGGTCTTTATCTTTAAAGGGTACAAATTACCAAATGTCTTCTTACTCTGTTAGTACAGTATATCCTGTTTACATTGGCTTCAAAGTTCATATGTGATTCCAGTAAGAAGATCATACATGTAGGGGCATTCACACCTACAGAAAAAAGTGATATCGCTGGTTAAAAATCAATTTTTACGTGGCGATCCAAAAATCTTTTTTTTTTTGCGTATGTGGACAGAATAATTTCATTAATCTTCGCGATCTGCACCGCGATCCAATTCGCAGTTAGTCTTAAGATTTTTCAGAATAATTGTGATTAGTTTGCCGGACGCTGTGTGTGTGAATGGTATTGAGAATAACAAATCAATTTATATGATCCCAGGATTCCAAGGGCGCATACATCATCGAGATTCATGTCTGACTTTTTTGCCGTCGAGCGAGAAATCTCTGTGTGTGAATGTTCACACCCAAATTGACATGGGTGAACAGTCGCAAAAAAATGTATCTTTGCATCACAATCCAAATCGGGCTAATTGTTATGTGTGAACAGGCCTATTGCAGTTCACAACCAAACTGCAATGTATTTAAAGATTTGAAGAGTACCAATCACCTATTACATAAATAATTTGCATACAGTTAGAATGTACATCAACCTAAACAAAAAATTACAGACGTGCTACACCTGAGTAAAAAGTTAAACAGAACAGTACATGAGGATAATATAGGAGAACATACAAAACTTGAACTTCATTTGTCATTGTCAAATTTGTTACTCTTCCCAAATTTTTCTGATTTTCTCCAAACCATTTAGCAGTTTTTATTTTTTTTCCTACATTTATAGCTATTTGGTAGCTAGAATTCTCCTTTTGGGCACAGATTTGTTAGTCCTCAAGTCATAACATGTAACTCTGCTTAAAAAGCCCATGTTGACAAATCAGACAAAAAGAAAGAGGAACAGCTTGTGGACATTTTCAGAAATTTAACAATAGAAAAGTACATGTGTATTCTTTAAAGTCTTGAAGTTGAAGACTATTTAATACACAACTCTGCATGCTGAATCTTCTGGCAGTAACAGTTCATATTTTGAAGGATACCTACTGGACACTTTTCTTTTGAACTCTTCTTCTGTGTTTCACTTTCACTGTTGTTATTTTCAAATATTTCTGTGACGATTAAAAGCAGCATATACATGTATCGATTGGTATGTTTTAAAACCTTAACCTTATATTAAGAGACCTTTCAATAAATTTGATCAAGTGTTTACATCTAAATTTGAAAGTAATATTTAAGGGTCTCAGGACTCTCAGCCTTCAAAATTGGACAATAAAAAAGACAGCTCTAGGCAACCAAAACCGTTAAGGAAGTCAAATTCATGATAGAATGTTGCCAGTTTGTAGCCTAATCTAATAATTAGTGTTGATACACCTTTGGTTTGCTTTTCCAATAGCTGATGATCTCCTCCTCCTAATTTTAGATCGATGCTTTTCCTATCTCCTTCCTCTCAACGTGATCTATCTTATTTAGGTTTTTTACACAGACTTGCTGAAAAGCAGTCTTTTTTAGGCTGATGTCAGTTCAACCCTGAATAAATAAAGTCAATTCACTTAAATCTTTGATATCTCTCTGATTTTCTACATTTTTCTTTCCCTTATTCTTCCTTTTTTTTCCTTCCCAATTGTGGTTGTAATCTTCATCTTCATCTATTTTCTTCTTCCTTGTAATCTACCTTTCTCCTTTCATCTTTTGCTCCTTCATTTGTTGTCGATGTTCTTCTCCTCCTCCTGATATTCCTCTTCTTCTTCATCCTTCTCATTTTTTACCTTCTTCTTCTTGTTCATCATTTACTTCTAATTCTTGTCCTCCCTTTCTTTTTCTTTCTCTTAAATGTTTCCTGATGTTTCCTAATTTCTTACTCTTCTCCTTTCCTCTTAATTTTCCTCCTCCTTCTTGTTCTTCTCAGTCTTCTCATAGACTCTAATTTGACACTTTACCAAAATTCCTAATACAGCCTTCAGCAGAGCCTACACATGTAACTTTGTCACTGTCAGTCTCTGGCTGTGTCCGGAGCAGCTTACATATGTACATGTAAGCAGGATGCCATCAGTCTACATGTAGGCTACAGGTACATGCATACCTGCCAACCTGAGACGAGAAATTAGGAGTAAATTTTTCTGGATGGACTACGAGGTCGCGAACCACCGAAGGATTGGGGTAGTAGCCCGTAGATTGGGGGGGGGGGGGGGGGGGTACACAGGACTTTAGGGTCTATTTTTTTTCTCTCCATTTTAATGGTGCAAATGGGCCTTTTCCTTCAACCTTTTCGCCCCACACATAAACAATTTTTGAAATATCAAAATGTGAACACTCACAAAACTACATGTTTCACTACCCACCTCAGTTAGGAGCCCTATTTTGCAAAGGTATATAGTAGTAATCCAAAATAAATCCGAGGAAGTCCGGTAAATAACAAGCTTCCACGATCGCAGTCATCGCACAAGCATTGAAGAAAACACACCAATGTACATGTATACAGTGTTTATGCACGGTGTATCAACATATAAATACACGTGGGCTATACGCATGCAGTTACTATCCAACAACGCTGCATGTAGTGTATGTATTAGTACAACGTCCGCACACACTTTATCGATATAGCTTGCGCACGTGCTTCCATGTACTAGTACATGGATAGTGACTGCAGTACACGGAACTAACGATCACGTTCGGGCTGCGCTGTGTACAGTACAGTATATCTTCTATGAGCGCGGATGTCGGCGTGATCTGGTTATCAGTGCTGTGTTATGCTTTAGTCTTATGCAACAGTCGTTTGTTTTAAAAATATTTTAAAATTTAAAAAAATCTGAGTTTTGAGGCATGCACTCAGAATTCGGAGTTGGTATGAAAAATGCGGAGGAACTCCGCCTAAATCGGGGTGGTTTGCAGGTATGTACATGTAGTCTCAAAGTGCAGGCTCTGTTTAACATGTACACCCTGTAGTGACTGACAAGGGTCTGTGCCTGCAAACTAATGTAGTCTTCTCCTACATGTATGTACACATTAAATTTCTAGAACCATGGTTCTTGATATAAAGGAGGCTACATTGTTGTATGTACATGTATGTAATTACGACTGTAAAAAACTGTCTATTCTGGGCCCCATCTTACCATTGTAAATCCTCTAACGATCACAAGTTTGCAGTCTCTTATCTCTTTGTACACAGTTGTGATCGGTATCAACTCTTTGTAAGACAGGGCCTGCCGCCCAGATTATCTTATTATTTGGGAATGATTCTACAGGTGAACATACATGTATTAAAATGTACATAATGTACATGGACATGTACTGTATAATGAGGAAGTCTGGTACAAATAAAACAAAAATATTTCACCAAGTACCTCCAATTTTAGAAAAGTATGTAAACTTGGGCCTGGCTCTCTCTGTAACTTTCGACAACAACATTTAAAAGAGTAAATTTTGAGCTACTTGTAATGTATGTACATGTACATGTAGATTGTGTAATATCCTGCCATTGAAATTTAATCTATGCATACATGTACAAAAAGTATGTTACAGGGGGGAACCCCTTTGATTGGTAATTTGTATGGAAATAGATAATGGAAGGTAATTCCTGTACACAATAGGGCAGCGACAATGAACACACAGGAAGGAGGAATTGGATTCAAAGAAAATAGCCTACCTACACATATATTTGTACAAAGCATGTACAGGTATCCATACAAACACAATGAAAAGTAGTGTTGCTGTAAATAGTAGTGAAGTGATTAGCATTAAAATGAAGTACCCCCTCATTGTTCATCTCATACAGAAGTCAACAGAGTGGTTTTTCATGGGCTTCCATGTAGATGAAACTCAAAGTGATGCTAATGAAGTTACTCCACGAAGCTTTCTACTCATGTCATTTTCGTTTCATTAAAAAATGATGGCAGCATAACATTTTTTTTTGCTTAAATCATGAAAAGATAAAAGTAAAAGATGAGAAGATAAAAATCAGCAACACCTTTGCCGGTATAATGTAATGCACATGTACATTTTGTACTGTAATAATATCAAATCCATTGTGATGATTGCAAATGTTAAACACAACGGATGATCTGAATATTTGACCAGGCACCACAAAACAGTGGGGGTGGGGGGGGGGGGGGGTTCTGAAAGATTATACTTTATTTTCTGTAATTTCACAATTTTAGACACACCAAATAATATCTAAAATTTGTATTTTCTGCATTGTTTTGTCAACCTACATGTACATGTATTTGTATAATTGTGTTATCTTTAGTTTGTTGTAGTATCTAATCATTTCTTTACAACCCTGGATAGTGGACTACATTAACTTTGATCTCCAAAAACTTTAGAACGGAGTACAGTAAGCTGTCTCATTGATACCTACAGTATACAGAACGGGATGCGCTTTATAATTAGTGTGCCAAATTTTTGAGGAAGAACAAGTATAAAGAAGAAGAACAACAACAACAAATGGAGGCCCCGTGTAGAGAAGAGTCACTACCTTTGCACGTTCAGAACCCACTACACTATTCGTATCGTATAAGAGTAGGGGGAAACCCCGGTGCAGTGGTCCACCTGTACACACCCCCAGTATAGTACGATAATACTTTGTAAAGAGGTCTGTACTCAAAAAGGAAGAAGAAGAAGAAGAAGAAGAAGAAGAAGAAGAAGAAGAAGAAGAAGAAGAAGAAGAGGAAGAAGAAGAAAAAGAAAAAGAAAAAGAAAAAGAAAAAGAAAAAGAAGAAAAAGAAAAAGAAGAAGAAGAAGAGCAGAAGAAGAAGAAGACGAAGAAAAAGAAGAAGACAAAGAAAAAGAAGAAGGAAAAAAGGAGGAGAAGATCGAATGAAGAGGAAGTAGAAGAAAATGAGGAGAAAGAAGAGCAGAACAAAAAGAGGAATAAGAACAAAACTTTAAAACAAGAGTAAGCTGTTGCATTGATACCTGTTCAAAATAAAGAATAGGATACACTTGTGTGCCAAGCTTAAGGATAATCTGATAACCCCTTTGAAGAAATTTCCAAAGAATTCTAATCCTTCTTTTGTCACCTTAGGCCATTAAAAAAAATATACATGTTTAGCATCCCCGCCCACTTCCTTTTGGGGGGCCGCCTCCTATTTTTTTATTAAAAAAAAAAAAAAATGTCGGAGGGCATCTTGAAAAATAGCCCAACTGTCAGGGAAAATGTACCGAGCGGCCATTTGAGCGGCTATTTTGAAAAAAAAAAAAAGGGGCCTCCTCCTTCCTATTTTTCTAAAAAACAGGATGCTAAACATGTTTTGTTTTTTTGGGCCTTTGATATGTCACCTTTCATCACCATACACAATAACTTGGGAGTCAGAACACTTTGGTAGTCTACAGATTTTGAACACCCTATTCTCTAAAGTAATTCAGTTGTAAAGTGAAGACTGGAGATTCTTCTCACTTTTTTTTATATTGTATTCGGAAAATCAACTTGTGATGAGTTATAAATAGAGGATCTCCTTTTTTAGGATCAGACCAACATGTACATGTACATGTACATGTACAGTACATGTACACATGTACAGTACAGGGTGTATCTATCAGAATTTTAAAATTATATCTGGTGAATTTTTTGGTGGTTTTGTGGTGCATGGTGACATAATATTTTATTTTAAATAGAATTACCCAATGAACTGAAACATCGAATTGGCATGATTTGCTGCATTCTATTTGTGGACTGTTGTTTGAATTGGCAGATGTGTAATTCTTGGCAATATTGCCAGAGTTTATTATGAGTAGATTTATAATAGTGCAAATTAAAAACATGCACTGTACATGTGTTACATATTATTATTCTTTAAAAGATAACAATGTACATAATTATACAATGTACCGGTATGTACAGTGTACATACATGTACATGTATCATTTTGCATTGTATCAGGGCTCTAAACTTGGCTGAAAAAGGAAGGAATAAAATAACAAACAAATAGTGTCAAGTACATGTACAGTTCTCCAAGCTCTCACGGAAGAGTATTTAAAATTAGACACTATCTAATAAGTGCCTTGAAGTTTAATTTATCATACAATATTAAGTTATCATAATAACTTAAATTATGCATTTAATACACTAGGTTACTGTACAAATGATATTGAAATAATGTTTGATGCAAATAATCTTAAAGAGTGAGTATACATGTATTACAATTTACAATGTAGGCTTCAATGCATATTTTGGAAATACTACAGTATAGACCAAATAAATAAAATGTAACGTTTCGTCTGCATGTACAGGTGTACTTACCAGAGGGCTACCGGGCTCTGAATACGGGCTTGGAAGCCTATCTCTTGAATTCAGAGACTGAGGTGCCGGAATGATAACATCTAGCTCAGTGGGCCTCTTCTGTCTATCGTTACCGCTGTTCTCCTCATTGTCAGTGTTTGGAGTCTTCGTCGGAAACCTCTTACTTATTAATTCCTCCATCATGCTATTGTGGTTTCCATAGCGACTCCTCTCCCCGTTCCCCGATGGGGCCGAGGCTGGGGTAGAGGTCGGGGTAGATGCCGGCGCCGCTGAAGATGGTGTATCCTTCGCCTGGAGGTATGAAGCGGGAAGGTACACCGGTTTCTCGCCCGGCTTGCGGACATACCACCAATCCTTGTTGGACTTCTTGATAAGCTGAAAGACATCGCCAGGTTTCATCTGCAAATTGTCCCCATTGCTGTTCTTGTAATTGTACGGGTATCTCGCCGACACAACCTCCATTTTGAATGTTCTCTATATAAAACGGTCTTCTTCACACACACACAAACCAGCAATACACAAATCAATGGAATGATGTATGATGCCCCTTCATGGGGCTATATTTGTACAAATACAGGAAAGGGGTAATTAAGTGGATATCGATGCTTAGTCGGGATGGGTTTCAATTTTCATGTAGCCGACGGGTCAAACCTTGATCGGGTGTCATTTAATATGTAATCCACTGGTCTCGGTTTTGCTGCGAGGCGAGTATTCTACCGGAATGCCATGCTCTGCACTGTGCATGGCTCCTTCGTACGTGTACACATCCAAGCGAACTGACTGAATAGCAAGGGGCAATCAGAACTGCATGGGTTAAAACACAGGATGATGATTTCTCTAATCCCAAATTAGCGCTGCTCGTCTGATATTCCAAACCTAATTCACACGTATTATGTTTCCAAGGCACAGTCCAGGAAGGGGTATTCCTCGCTCGCTCGCTCAAGCCGATCCAACATTCATGCCAATGCGACCAAGGGGGGCTATTAATAAAACCTCGTCTGGCTGGATGGGAAACACTCCATTACATCTCATTAAAAGATGGGCTGGGGAAAACAAAACAAAGTACAGGCGCTCGTTGTTGGGAATGTGGCATGTATTGCTGTACTTCCTTTCCGGCGGCGACTCGTATCATGAACAGGCACAGGACATTTCTCCAGGATGACTAATATAGAACGCCACACATATACACACACCAATACAATCCAGTGGTCCCTGTTCGTTGAACAGCACTTATAATCAACAGTCCGTCCTATAGTATAGAGAGGGGCTTGTTTATCGGCACTGTGTGCAGCTGAGCTGGGAAGTCTCTAATCAAAAGGTTCTCAGTGTCCTTTACAGGTGGGTGCCTCCTCTCAATGCACTGACATGAACTCTCGAGTATTGATATGCTTTTTCACCTTATTTGTTCACTGAAAACACAACCACCTTGTGTTTTGTAAAGGAATGTCATGGGTCGAAGCTGCACAGTTATAAACAGGGGCGGTGGTGTGTTCTATTCCTGGTTCTGGAGGCGTGATGAGGGAGAATCAAAGTTGCTCTTGAGAAGTCGTCCTGTTGCTACATGATCGTCCAGGGCTTCCTTTCGCTTGGCCAGCATCTTTTCCTGCAATTAAAAATAGAAAAGAGACGTGCAGGATGTTTTTAAGAGATGAGCATGGGAAGGGGTAGACAATGTATAGTACACTCTGTACATGCATGTACTACAAGTTAATGTAGCTTACAGGCTTCAAATAACTAAACGGTTGAAAGCTCTCCCCTCCCCAATAATAAAAATGTGTTAGGGCAGGCAATAACAGAGCCTTCGCAACACATTTGGCACTTCATGAAACATCCGCCCTTCCCCAAACCAAAGAGCAAGCAGCCAACGTCCGTATATATGAGAAAAACAAATCGACACACCTGTACTCTTCAAAACTAAGTAAAAATTTGATTAGATTGCCGGACCATGCAGTCAATATCACCAAGCACCCATAGGCACCATTCATAACAGCTCCATGTGCTACATTTGGGCCAACTTTATACACTCCAGAAGATAAAGCGCGCCAAGCTTTTACTGTGTTTTATGGCAAGAAATGTCAACATGCCAAACGATATGCAAGCCAAACCAAACACAGTCATCCCAATAAGTGCTAAATGTATCTGACTTTCGGTCAACTTTATACATTGTATGATTTCTACTCCATGAACAATAGATCCTTGTTTTCTTTTACATTGGCCATAACAACCACTTGAAAATATGAATTCCAGAAATTAATTATTCTCTTGACAAGACAAGGAAATAAATTAATTACAGATAGATATGTACAGTGTATACATGTTCTGTACAGAAATGCACAATATGCAAGATTAATGCATCAGTGTACCGGGTAATGGATCCTCAAAATCTGTAATGGCCTCTCAAAACTTCCAATAAAGGGAAATTTGCTAACCTTCAGTTTTATTAACAAATAAACGTAATAAATTGTACATGCAATAAACTGTAATCAGCTCTAGACACAAGTACTGATGAAAAAGCCACATGCCCATATGTACATGTACAGAGGAGCTGAAGATGATGAATGTAAAATCTGGATTTATATAGTAGTGTGTAATATGAAATACATTCTCTATTTTAAGCGCTTTAAAGATATCATAACCCTGGGGAGTGTTTCACAAAGATCCTAAGTAGAACTTAACACTAAGTTGGACTTAAAAAGTATGGACAGCCATTGAAGCCTTAAATTGAAATATATTCAAAAGCAAAAATTGGAATATTTTAGACTTTTCATCAATTCCTCATCAAGAACATGAAATCTCCCATGATAATAGAAAATATGAATGATTTGAATCAACATTTTATGCCTTCTGAAAAAAAATTACAAAATATTTTCAAGGATGCTAATGGCTTCCCATGAATTTTAAGTCCAACTTAGAGATAAGTTCAACTTAGGATCTTTGTGAAACACCCCCCAGGTCATCGGATGTGCACCAACTTCACTCCCTGGGAAGTATTCCTACCACATAGGCAACGTGAGAGCACATGGAAATTAATAACACAAAGGCTTTCGTCATTTACCAGGTCCGCCTTTCTCTCCAGTGTATGGAGTGGCAATTGTAGATGAATGCCTCATCGAAGGACATTAGTAACGTGTCAGGGATCAAACCCACAACCTAAATTGCCTTTGTAAACCCCTCTGTAAAAACCTATTGCAAGGTTTGCAACCAACACCCTTTAAAGATAAACTCCAGTACCGGTAAAAAAAAAGAAATTAATTCTCACAGAATCAAACGAAACTTACACTGAATGTTCAAGATTACAAATAAATGACATGTGCCAAACAATTTTGGAAGAAAATGTATACTGGCTGAGTAATGAGCATAGAAAGACAAGGAAACCAAGGTAGTACCATATCCCCGACACCATGTGTGTTGTCTCATATATAGCTTTCTATGTGAGTGTTTGTTACTTTACCAAGACTCGGTCAAATTTATTATGATTTTGATGACTCCAGAACCTTGCAGTGCATACCAATACTTACATGCTCCATGATCAACTGTTTCTGATCCTTTCACACCTTTTCTTTCACAATGCAATCGCATTACCAGTACTAAAGTTTATCTTTAATACCCTATATGTATATGTTTCATGAAATAAAGCCCATCTGAGTAAATATCACTATAAAAGCAAACCCCTGTGCATAGTATGGTGGACCTCGATCTACCGGTATACAAGAATACAAGAATACACGTACACTGTACCAGCACTATAATTTTATTCCTGCAATTTTTTTTAAAAGAGCCCCCACAGGAAAAATATGTTTCTAGTACTTTATGCCACGATAGTTTCAACAATTTTACATGCCACGCCAAGATAGTTCCAACAATTTTACACGCCATGCCAAGATAAATGGTCATAAAATGATACAATCTCAGCAATTAATCTCCTAAAGGCCATTCATGGTGTCTCCCTGTTAAATTTACAGTAGCACAAGACAGGTCAAAGTTCGCCTTTTTTAACATACTTACCCCATAAAAATTGTGCAAAAAAACTTGGGACACTTGTGGAAGCTCAACAACGCAAAGTTCGCTGGACACTTTTCAACACCAGTGCACGTCTACAGAGTGAAATGCAGCAATTGCTGGATTTGATGGTTTGTGCCGTATGTATGTTCAGGCTTGTAGGCAGGCCTGCATGTATCCAATACCCTGGATTAATTACTGTTACGTGACTACCCTGTGTACATTTAAAACCAACAGCATATAAAAACTAAAAACACTTCATGGGGAGCTCGGATTTCAAGCACTTCAAAATCTTTTCCTCCTACCCAAGATAAATTTCCTTCAATTGTTGTGTGTAAATGTATGTAATTGAGTACTTCTACGTGTACATATATAGTAGAAGGAAAGTACCATATTCCCTGAATTTCATCTTTGAGATTTATAATAATAAACAAAATCTGAAAAATATTCAATTTGTTTTATTTCCTTGTATCACAAATATTTCCAAAGAATATACCTGTATACTGGTATCCCATCAGAGACTCCAAGAGCTATATGGTACCGTGAGTATAATATGATCAAATTATGTGAGAGTGAGAGTCTATAATGTAACGTATCTCATTCTTAAACATCACAATGCCACCCTATCCCTTGGATAGGACATTAAAGGTAAAGACCAGTATTGGAAACGCCCCAATTTCAAAAAATGAAATGGAAGCTCTTATTACCAATCATGTGAAAGAATATGTTTTGACTAATACATGATGATACAAAATTTGCAGGGAAACCGCCTACTAATTGATATATTTGGTAAATTAGTTTATCTATTGGTGTGTGAGAGATAAACGCACGTGTCGCGCACGTGTGCGTAGTCCCATATACATCTTTCTGTGAACAGTGCTTGTAACTTTGCCAAGACTGGGCGAAATTTCTTATCATTTTGATGATTCCAGAACCTTGCAGTACACACCAATATGATCAACCTTTTCTGATTGATTCCACAACGTTTCTTTCACAATGCAATCGCATGACCATATTACTGGTCTTTATCTTTAAATGGAGACCCTGTGTAAAGGAGAATCACCACCTCTGCACATACCCTGGTGTAGTGGTCCACCTGCACACCCCCAATCGGTTATTTCAGCAGGAGAGACCCAAGGGTAAAAAAGATTCAGTTCATTTATCGCCTCTCAGACACAGGTGCTGGACGCCAATACTTAATAATAATAACATGGACTAAAAAAATGAAATGCAAGCTTCATGCAAAAGAATTTTTTATTAAAAATCTTTGCCCAACTTAGTTCACGATTAGATCCATACAATGGCAAGAGCATTTTGTCTGAACAACTACGAAGGCAACACATCTCTTTGTTGGACCCCAGTTTCACTCTTGATGATTGTAAGTTGGTGAGTTTGTAGGCAAACAAAAGCTCAAATACATGTGAGTCACAACAGAGACTAGAAAAATAAACATGATGGAAATAGAAAGTTAAAATCTTCATGAAATAGCTTGTCA
The DNA here is from genome assembly GCA_035222895.1 of Strongylocentrotus droebachiensis. Taxonomy (NCBI): domain Eukaryota; kingdom Metazoa; phylum Echinodermata; class Echinoidea; order Camarodonta; family Strongylocentrotidae; genus Strongylocentrotus; species Strongylocentrotus droebachiensis. The sequence goes on along the minus strand of JAVYIG010000291.1, from coordinate 331,746 downwards.
ACGTTCGTTCTTCAATCTTGATTGTTCTTAAATCTTGATTTAAAATCAAGATTGAAGAACGAACATTGACAAGCTATTTCATCAGCAGGAAAGGTAGAAATATAACAACTTTAATTTTCATTTTCTTTTTTAGAAGCCTCGTGTACTTTGTCAACCATAATAAAGATTGTAGCGTATAGTTGTACTAAATGTACAGTAGGTGTACCAATCACCGAAAAATATTTCATTTATTCTGTTGGTACGAGTAGTTGCATCAAAATACAATGTATGAGCTTCAAATAATGCTTTTGTAAAGAGATCTGGGGGAGGGGGTGTTACACAAAGATCTTAAGTCAAATTTAACTCTAAGTTGAACCTAAACATTTTTGAGAGCCATTTGTAGATGTAGCCTTAAAATAAAATATATTCAAAAGCAAGAAAGTATTTTAGACTTTTCTTAAATCCACGTCAAGAACATGAAATCTTCTTGATAATAGAAAATATGAATGATTTGAACCAACATTTTACGGCTATCCTTAAATTGTCCAACCTAAAGATAAGTTCAATAGGATCTTTGTGAAACACCTCCCTGGTATTTAAATACACTCTCAATCAACATAAATCATGAAAGCGACTTGTGAGTAGACTAATCGACTCACCTGTACACGGTCTCGCATAAAAGAGGGTTCACAATGATTTCATGTAAGGCCTACATGTACATCTACACAGACCTATAACTAAAGTAGAAATGTACAAGGACAAGTCAATGTGACTCCTTCAACTTTTAAAACAGAGAAAAGGGGTGTGTGTTACTCTCTCTCTTCAATTTGGGTATGCCCTTGTTTAGTGAAGAGAGGCTGGTCAAACAATAGCTATTTACCATTGCCAAACAATCATGACACGCCTATACCTACAGCTATACCGCAAGATATAACCCTAATATATATTTAGTAAATGAAAGCATCATGCATAAAACATGTAGGATAATGCAATGGGTTTGCCCATATTACGCACATTTTTTCTCTCACTTTGACTTTAAGGGTTATGAGGTACATGTAGACAGGAAATAGCATGATATTTTAATACAATAAAGCTACGGTATATCTTTATTTTCAAATCTCTATAAAGTGTGTGTTTTTCTTTTATCATAAGATTAGCTTCAGTATTAAAAAATAATATTTTCTATTGTATTTTAAATTTACTATTTCTATACCATTGAATGAATGAATTGAATTGAATTGAATTATTGAATTGAATTGAGTTGAATTGAATTGAATTGAATTGAATTGAATTAATGAATTGAATTGAATTGAATTGAATTGAATTGCGTTGAATTGAATTGAACTGAATTGAATTGAATTGAATTGAATTGAATTGAGTATATAAACTGTTTGGAGCCAGAAGAGTGTTAACTCTTATACTGTAATACAGAGTTGCGCCCTGAATGTTCAGATGATACAGTTAAAATATCTGCATGTCTAAACTTGTAATAATTTTTGCCTTATAATACTGCCTTCATTATAAAAGGAAAAGTTTTGTAAATATGTCAGGATTGGCAAAGGAAGAAGGCCAAAATAATTTTAAAAAAACAATAGTCACACAAAAGAGCATGGTTAGTTTGTCATTTTCAATTTCATTTTTCAGTATTTATTTTAATTATTTGTTGAGGTACATGCACAATGTACAGTGTAGCAAGGCCTACATGTATGTTCATAATTGTATACAGAAATCATTAAGTATCACATGAAGGGGAAGCAGCTAACAAGGACTTACAGATGTGTAAGATTTGTTTTAAATAATGTAAACAATTACAAATTGTACAATTGTACAAATTGGTAGACCTACTGTATGTAAAAATGAGGAATTGGCAAACCATATATCACATTTTGTACCTACATGTACAATTCAAGACACTGAGGGCAGCAATGCCCAAAACAACAAGTATAGTGGTTTTCTAATATCTTCATACTAAATTTGATAGGATCCATTGAGAAATAAGGAAGTTCACAAAAACAATCCTGGTCTGCATGAGTTTGAACACTGAGGGCAGTAACCCTTAAAATATTGTTTGCATTTTTCATCTGTACTTTTCATCATGTACAGTGTAAATGAACTCATCATGGAAGGGTGGAATTCTATGATATTGTTATCTTTTAAAAAATCATTTGGGATGTGATTTGCATCAGTGGACTCTTTTCACTATAAATTTTAGATTACTGTAGATGGACAAACATTCATGGGATCCTAATTGCATGTTGTTTGCTTTTTTTTTAATACTCTTTTCACACTGGTTTTGCTTAAACCCATACTTTGCTGAGCCCCGTACTATCCTTAACCCCAGACTATTTTTTTTTGGCTTTTCACACACGCTGTTTTTAGTCCCGTGCTACATGTAGCACCTATTCCGGAATAAGAAAATTCACGCTGTTCTCACTGCAATTCGTAAACCCCAGATATCCTGAATGTTATGATTGGACATACTTCGCATCTGGCCAGCTGCGATACGCTCCATTGCGTAGTACCGGACTATTTTTCGTTTCTGTTCTCCTTCAATTGCGGGGTTACCAGGAGTTAGCACCACAATTGCGGAGTTAGCCCTGCTATTTTGCAGGGTTAGTTAACCCCGTACTATACATGTAGGTGGGGTTAGCCAACTTTAGCCCACTTTGGTAAAAGCCAGTCTGAACAGAAAGTGGAATAGGCTTAACCCCGTACTATAGGTGGGGCTAAGACCCCCCCCCCCCCCCTTAACCCCACCTGTAGTACGGGGTTAAGCAAAATATTGCCAGTGTGAAAACAGTATTAGAGTCATAAATCTCACACACCTTTTGGCTCTCAGAATAGGATATGTTGGAAAGAGCCTTTAGAAAAATTCAAGGAGTGGTTTGCACTGAACACCATTGGGAGAATATACATGATTACACGTATGGCTGCCTTTCAATAGAAAATATTTTAAAGGAGTTAACGGGTGGGAAAGAAGTGAAAAAGAGAGCTCCTTTGAGAGTTGTATCAGAAACTTCAAACAACAAAAAAGATTTCTTTCTTGTTTCTTTTGAACATTACTGAAATTAAAAATATTTCAATAAAATGACTTTGTTTGATAGTTGACAGGCACAATTGTGATACAAGTGAGCTTTATCCTTCCCTTTCTCTTCCACTCCTCTTCTTCCCTGCCCCCTCTGTCTAATTTCCTCATCCCTCCCTCCTTCCTCACTTCTTCCCGCATCCATCCCTCCTCCCTTTCTTTCTCCCTCTCCCCCTCTTTCCTCCCCCCCCCCCCTTCCCTCTCTCCCTCTCAAAAACATTACAAAAATAGTAAAAATAAATAAATGCATGACATTGTAAATACACCAATACATAATATGACATCCTCCATTATTTCATAATTATTTTTCTTAATGACTGAGACAATAATGAATGCCTAATGAACAGCCTTCTAACCCACGCAATAAGCCTTCATCCTGACCAAATAAAATACAATAGGATATGAAGTTTACTCCATCATAACAAATGAACCATATCACGACCAAATATGTGGCTATTGTAGTGTAAATAATGGGATTTAAAGTGCAGTCACTGCAGTGAGGAGTGGTACACCTTATTGACAATTCTGCATAATCCTAACGCAACTGATTACTGTATACCTGACTTTCTATCCATCTTGAAAAATACATTCCAATCTTTTCATTCTGTAGTGTCAGGGTTCTTGTTAATAGCCGGCAACCGGCTATTTTTTCCGGCTGTAACGGCAATCGTAGCCGGCTGTCGGCACCATAAAAAAAAAATAAAAAAAAAAAAAAAAAAAAAAAAAAAAAAAAAAAAAAAAAATCGTTTTTTTTTTTTTTTTTTTTTTTTTTTATTGTTGACCGACTGTGAAAAAAACCCACGCGGGAAGGACTTTCATTTAAAAGAACATTTAGAAGAATGTGTAAGATCATTAATGTAAATTAAAAACAGTAGAGGACCTAGGATAGAACCTTGTGGTACGCCGTGTGTAAAAGTTGGATGAATTATTATTATAAACTACATATTGAGATCTATTACAAAGATTACAACGATTTTCTTCACTGACAAGGTCCTGTAAACGTCAGTTAACCGTTTTTGCCCAGGACTACCTTGTATCATTATCATGTAATTCAAAATTGTAGATTCATCACAAATATGATTGATTTATCAGAAACTATAATGGAGCATTTTCATTTCATATTGTATATCATATGAAAAGTAAGTTATTCAGCCAAAATATTCATGATCTTTATCATTAAACTATGGCTCATACAGTGTGGTCATATCTTCAAAAATAAGGCTAAGATAGCACCAGAGAGCATCTAAAACCCTAAAGCTTCCAGGGCCCCTGGGCGGGCCCAGGACCCCGGCCGCAAGGGACTTCTCGCTTCGCGCTCGTGAAGTGCGCTCCGCGCACATGGTGATGTGCGCTACGCGCACAGAGATTTTTCTTTTGCAATTTTAGTAGCCTCCTGTAAATCATAAATAGCCTGCTATCAGAAAAATTAACAAGAACCCTGAGTGTACATACAAAATACATAAATATGTAAAACAGGGGGGTGTTTCACAAAGATCCTAAGTTGAACCTATCTCTAAGTTGGACTTAAAATTATGGAGAGCCATTTGTAGCCTTAAAAAAATATATTATATAATAATATATTATATATAATATATTCAAAGGCGAAATTTCAAGTATTTTAGAATTGTTATTAATTCCACATCAAGAACATGAAATATCCTTGATAAAAGAAAACATGAATAATTTGCATCAACATTTTATGCCTTTTAAAATAACTTGTACAAAACATTTTAATAGATGCTAACGGCTTTCCATAATTGTTAAGTCCAACCTAGAGATAAGTTCAACTTAGGATCTTTGTGAAACACCCCCCTGCACTCATTATACACTGTAAATGTACATACTGTCAACCATGATCATGGTTCGTTTTTATCCTACCGAAAATCTCTGTGTATAAGGCGCACTTTTTTTTTAAAAGTTGCGATTTATGCCCGGCGCTATGCCTGGCAATGTCTCCCAGCTCAGTAATCTGTGTGTTGACTCATCACTCGGAAACTACAACAACACTCAAATTTGTCTGTCATCTTGGTTTGAAAGTAATCTTTCTAATAGATCTCAATATGTAGTTGATAATAATAATTCATGGCGTACCACAAGGTTCTATCCTAGGTATTCTACTGTTTTTAATTTACATTAATGATCTTACACATTCTTCTAAAAACGACATTGTTACTACTATTTGTGACAAGTTCACAAGCACATACATTTCCCCCCCCCCCAAAAAAAGTAAAAAAATAAAATAGGGTGCGCCTTATACACAGGTGCGCCTTATACACAGAGATTTATGGTACTCTTTCTTCTCATCGGTTCTCCTGTCTCCTTTCCTACTACTATACTAATGAAGCTATTTCCCTTTCAAATACTTCACAGCAAGCCCCTGACAAACTACACCTTATGTTAACTGTGCCTGTTAGACAAACATCTTCCGTAAGACATCCTAAGAAATTCCATCAATTAAATTCAAATTGTACTTATTGTACACATACATGTGTGGATGGATGGCCATAGCATGCTTAAAGGTACTTAGTAACATTGTGATGGTTGATTTCACAAATCTGTTGAATCAGGATGCAAAACACGTAAAATTATGTTTGTATGTATGGATTATCCAACTACGATGCCCCAAATCCAAAATTAATTTACGCAATATGAAGATTTTTAACAAAGTTCAACGGGTTTTCGAGCGGGCGTCGATGTGCGGCGCTTCTGAATCTAAATTCTCCCAACCATTTTTTGAATTTTCCCAACCGTTTTTCCATGAAAAAAAAACATAAAAACAGGCTATAACAAATCTGTCAACACTTAAATGTCTGGAATGGAATGTAGAGCCATTTTATTGCTTTGTGAGATTTCCATTCACCTAAAATGTAATTAAATTGTAATAATATAGTTGGGAGAATTAAGGAATCGATCGGATCAGTTTTTCCTAATTTGTACCATGAATAATGTTCCGTTTTCGCTCAAATTTTCAGATTATCTTTAATTGTACATCTAGCATTGGAGTCACTGCCTTAGCACCACTATCTCTCATCTGAACAATGTTACAAAGTCCCTTTAAGTTACGCCGCAGAAGTATGAGGGTGCTATTACCTTAGAATAAAGGATTATAGTTGCATTACTTTTTTTGGCAACATGACATTTATAACTTGTTTTTATTAATAAACATGAGTCTGATATAATATTTTTTCGTCCCTTTAGCTGTTGAATGTATTAAAAAATAAATAAAATAAGTAAAAAAACAAGATCTCCATAAACATTTATGACTAAAATTATAATGAAAACTTATAATTCAGTGAGTACAATGCCATCTGAAATGCTAATTTCCCATTTACATGTACAGTTACTCATGTTAAATAAATGTGGTATTCCGAAAGAGGACAGATTGTGTTCTTCCCACTCTGCAAATAAATGTTCATGTTTGTACACACACTTTACGGTTGTTACTACTCAGGGCCAGAAAGAACATGAGCTCATATCATTTTACAAAGTTGAACCATTTTGGCTTCAAACAGACAATACAATACATGTGCAAAACCACATAATGCGGATCTCTTTCATCACAAGCACAATCCAAGTGACTCACCTCTTATGAAAGGTACATGAGCAAGATGTTTGTTTTTTTCTTCGCAATAATGGGCGAATAGTTCAGACTTCGATATTTTAAAAATCAACACCCTAGAAGTAAACATTGCATTACATTATGAAAGTTTTTTTTGTTGATGGTTGTAATACTGGCTTGAAAGTTCTTATCACGTCCAAAAGTAAAAATTATTTGTGCTGTTTCGAAGGCTAGAGTTTAGACATCTTTCTCAGACATTTGGCAGACTGAACTAAGCCATAAAGTTTTTTGATGGCCAGTAATTGTTGTTTTGTTGTATCGGTGATCGAAAAATAGAGCATCAAAATGCTCCGTACAAATCATGGCTCCCTAACTCTACGGGCCTGTCTTCACTATCTCGATATTGCCAAATATCCAGCTATTTGAACTATCCTGATCGCAAACTATCCAGCTAATTTGCGTCTTCATCAGACCAAAGTAGCAATTAGCGGGATATTTGGTCGGGATATTTGGTCGGGATTGTCATCCCAAGATATCTTGGGATAGTTTGCAAAATATCCAGCTATTTGTCCTATGCGTCCTCATCAGACCAAAGACTCGCACTATGCGCCAACGCTGAGCAAAATATCTCGAGCTAATTTCTCAAGGTCGAGTTTCAAGTTTCGAGGTCGAATCTTGAGTTGATGAAGACACGATTTGTACTTAGGGATTATTTCCCAAATCAGAAATAGCGGGCTATTTGGCAATCTCAAGATGATGAAGACGTGCCTTACATGTACCGGTTTCTAGCATAGAGTCTAGACTATAAATAAATGAATGTCATAATCATAGTCATTACTGGTATGATGCATTGTCCATTAACCTATTAATGGACAATTAGCACTGTTTCTTCATACTGCAGAAAATCTTGAAAAATTGGTGACACGCAAATATAGTCCGCTATAAACTTTGAAGCTGTGAATCTGTAGTATTTACATGTAGCAAAGATTGTTATAACAATGGTACCATTCAAATTTTGTATATTTCGTCAAATTTTGACAGCAGAATTATTTTAATTGCATTTGCGCTCTCTGTAGAATAAAATACGTAGAGGTAGTTCCTGATAACACAAATTTGTTGTGAAAACATCCCCAATTCGCTTTGTGTGCGCATAAACATGCCTATGAAACGGAAATGTGCGCACTGCCAGACACTTGTTGCATTGGAAACAAGCGCATGAAGGTCAAAACGTCAAACTATGTTGACCTTTCGATGCATATCATTTCAATTCCAAAGATATACTTTTGAACTGAATGGTTTATTGAGAATACTGAAAATGGTAGCCTGAGGGCTGATTTACATTCAGTTTACAATAAAAGCACATGAAAAACAAAGCAATGTTTAAACAATTATGAAATCATGCTTGCGAAAATACATTCAATACTAAAAATGAATAATATACAATAATATAACCGAAACTAAGTATAACCAACACTATTCTAAAAGTTAAAACATACAGCTGTGATATTGTATCTTTCTTATTAAAACCTGAAAGGTACCGAGAGAAATCTTGAGGGAAAAAAAGACAGTATAAATCCTTTGAAAGGTTTGAAAGTAGATATGAGAAAGAAGCATAACTGAAACTTTATAGCCATGGCAACAAAGTAACAAAGTTACAAGGGGGTGTCCGGTATCAAGACGCATCAAGTATCTAGGTTAAGTGACCATACATGTACATAAATGGCAATAATTAACGACTTGCAAAACCAGGTGAGAACATTTCCCAGGCTAATTGGTACCAAAAACAGAAAAAAAAGATTTTTATTTAGAGTGAAAATTGGCAACTATGTAGTATTTTACAACATTGGCACTAAAATATACAGATGTCTTCTGTTGCTATTTACATGTACAATGTATACATCAGGTGGTATACAGTTGTACATCATCTCGATCAGAATCATTCTCTTATGCCTCAGTCACACCTTTGCGGGTCCAATGCGCTTATTGGCATGTGGTTTTGACTTGATCTTGAGCCCGAGAGTTCCCCAATGCGACTTTACATAAAAGCCTATCGTTTAAAGCACTGTGGCTCTGCTGTGCTTGTGTTGAGTGGATGTCAACATTTAACATCACATGTAATTGTTTCCCAACCAATTATTTGTGTAATCTCTCCATGAAAAATGTATGAAAGAATATTATTCTTGAGTCTTAATCTTTACTATTTAAGATTTAATATACCGTAATCTACTTAGTGTCATTGTTGTCAATTTAAGCTGCTAAATTTGATTAGTTTATGGGAAACATTTTCATGAGTTTAACTTTGTTTGAAGTCTGAAAATAAGATTAATGACAAAGCAATTAAATTAGAATTCATCATTTGCTTACACATTTAATAGATTTTTTATATTAAGAGTCTTTCTAAATACAATTTACATTTGTCATGTTTGTTGGGATTATTTCTCTTAGAGATAAAGGCATAATGTAGATTCTACATCTTTAAAGGCCCGGTCACACAGAGGGGACACATGGGGGACGCACGGCCAGCGCATTGGAAATTTGCAATTTGGGCCAGTGCGTTGTCGTTCGCTAGGCGTGCGTCAACATGCGTTACTCGTTCGTCGAGCACGCTGGACCAACGCTGGACCAGTGCTATGCATTCGTCGTCATTCGCTGTGTGCGTCGGGTTTCTTTGAGCATGCTCAAAAGTGTGCGCGGAGCTCGACGCATGAATGTACACGCCAAAGGCACGCCAGACATGCGTTGAGCGCGCTAGACCAGCGCCAGACATACGCGGAGCACACGTCCTGTATACGCACAGCGCGCTAGCTACACGCTGTGCATTTTTTGTCAGCTCGCTAGCTTTTCCAAAATCATGACAAAAGTTAGGCACACGGCCTTTTCCGATTTCCAATGCGCTGGCCGTGCGTCGTAGAACGCGGTGCATGCGTGAACCATTCGTCCAGCGCGCTAGCAACACGCTGTGCATTCGTGGAAGTTGTTATCATGTGCGCTCTGTGTACGGTCTGTATGCGCACTGTATGCGCCCTGTATGCGCTCAGCGCGCTAGCAACACGCCATGCATTTGGTGTCAGCTCGCTGTAGCTTCGACAAAAGTTGGGCGCACGACAACGCACTGGCCAAAATTGCAAATTTCCCATGCGCTGGCCGTGCGTTCCCCATGCGTCCTCCCTGTGTGACCGGGCCTTTAGCATTGCATTCCATATTTTCAAGGGTAACATTTTTACTTACACTCTCCAAAATATCTTTCTATAAAATATCAGGTCAAGTACAAAGATTAATACAATTGAAAGATGAAAAGCTGAAAATGTACGACAGTCAAACAGACAGAACATACAGTAGCTTATAATCTGATATTCAACACTTTTATTACTGTAATCATCTTCAAAGCACATCACTGCAATAAAACGAGGTATATTACACAAGGCTGCAAAATCGATTTTCATCACCAATATATATGTCATGTACCTGTATAAATAATGAAATAAAGATTTTTGGATTCCCATTTAATATGTAAAAAAACTTTTCAAACAACATTTTTTTCACAAACAAAAGATGGTAGAACACATCAATCAAGATCATAATAATATTCTCTTACAACTTGTTATCCCTTTTGCCTGCCAATTTTGGTTCCATATAAAGGGGGCAATCATGCATGTAATATCATTAAGTTAGTATTACAATATTTTTCTGTGATTAAAAAAAAAGGAACGTAGAGAAATAATATAACTCTATTGATAGTTGGTAACTTGTGAAAAGAGCTGGACACAATTTCAAATCATTAAGATAACACCGACAGTTTTCAGGTACATGAACTACATGTATGAACTCAATGAATGCGCAAACTGCTCCATCTTTCTGTACACAAACACATTGAAAATGCTAGGCTGTGCACACAAAGTCACACGTGTGGTAAACGCATTTGGGATCAGGGTCTTCAACTCTGTAATGGAGTGGGTTTATTTCATGCCTTATGACAAAAAAAAAATGCTAAGAGTAAGCTCTTTCCAATTCTATATATGTTATAGGCCCAGAGGGGTCTACATGTAGTCCTAGACTCCAGTAAATATTTCAAAATGAACAATTGATTCAAATCAAGGGTCCAGACAATAGTCATAGACAGATCCGAGACAACTAGGCCCGCTGCAAAAACGGTCATTTTTGGGGTCATTTTACCCAAACCCTAGTCTAGACATGCAAAAAATTACCTTTGTTTTTGCAGTGAGGCCAAGTTGTCCCCGGGTGTGAGTTGGCCCGACTCCATCATAGACATAGATCTACATTGTACTAGATCTACACTGTACATATTTCTAGGGATACATGCATGTAGAGTCAAACTCATACTTAATCATACTCCCTACAGCTACATTACAAAGTCAATCATGACCGTTATTTGAACAATTGTGGGAGATCTAGATGGGTTTTGGTGTGTTATATAAGATTAAGGACTAGTAAGGATAAGAGTTCATTTTGTACACACTCACAGGTCCAAAGTATCAATCACGGTGAGACATGCAATCTTCATGATCATGGCCTGGTCTGGTCACACACACAGACACACCACACACTGACACAGTTCTGATTATGAACAAGCACCAATAATCTTAATTTATCCTTAACATTTTTAAGGAGTGTTTTGGTCTAATACTCGATTGAGTTTGCCGGTTTTCCTCCAGTCCCGTCTATGAGTGCGAGTCTGTAAGAAATAGACTTTATCTTTTTACATATATTTCAACGCAGCGCGCCGAGCCAAAATATGCCACTCCTCCCTATTTTCGCCGCTCCTTACCCCCGCGCCTGGGGTTGTGAAGGGGTGGCTTCACATAGCACGCTGTTGCAGCGATATGCGATCCGGAAGACGATTTGCTACTGAAATTCCGCACATGAATGACATACAAAGACAACATGAATACGGAACTACATGTGGAAATATAGGCTACTATTACTTTATTTACAATACACTTCATCACAAAGATAAAACCATACATTTAGATGTTAAAAGCAAATAAATACTCACTGTACTGGTTACTCAATGACCTCTTTCTCATAAAAACATAGAAGTTGCACTATTTGATCAAGGCCTGAGATGGCGCTCTTCAAATTACGCTACTACACGCTAAACACACAACAAACGGTGCATTCTTTATTTTGTTATGCTCCGGAGAAAGGGGAGGGTCAGGTGTGGTTTCTAATCTCCGGCCCCGGAAATAAGGGGTGTTTTAAAGGGAGGGAACATGCATACGCGTACCCTAAATAACACTGAGTGGGGGTGGTGGGGGGGGGGGGGGGGGGGAGGGGGATGGGCGGAATAAAGCGGCGTTTGTCAACAAGTTTGTAGTCACGGCACCCTTTTAAGTAAAAAGTTTTTCATCCCCAATCGAAAATTCATCACAGCGTATTAATTTTGCATTAGTCTGGCCCACGTCCTCTACACTCGTCACGTACCATGTAATAATGTACGAGCGGCATTGTTCTAATAGTTTACAAGCAATTAGCAAAGCTAGTGAGATAAACCATGGACCTACAAGTACAAAGAATGGCTAAACACATTCGAATGACATTGATTTCCTATACGGTATAACTGTTGTTTTGTATTAAGACCACCATTTTGAAAATACAAAATTATGTATGGGGGGGGGGGGTAATGGATTGTGAGCACCTTTTTTTTTTTTTTGCTCCCGAAAATTTGAAAAATCGCACCCCACCCCCCTTGAGCGCCAGGGGGGGGGGGGCATCTCCAAAAAAAAAGGTAAAATTAACGTGTTTTTATACCTTTTCCAGGGAGGCCGGGCCCCCGTCCCCCCCCCCCCCACCCCACCCCCCCCCCCCTAGATCCGTAGGCACACTGCATGGGTGGGGCAGGGAGTGGCATGTGTGATGCAGATTGACCATTAGTCAGACCGTGGTGGGGATAAAACCGGATGCGATGTGTAAATTATATGAGGCCATCGACAGTCGAATGTTGCAAGGATGAACAAGATCCAAAGACTGGGGGAAAGATTGAAAACAATGGATCATGATAATTAGGCCTCCTGTATAAGCTTGGCTTGTTAGAACTCTTGTGAGTAATGTGCCGCGGGATTCCATATCCTTAAACTGCTGGCGAACAGAGCAACAAGACCAAGCTCTGTAATTATTAGGATCTCTGTACAGTAGTGCCGTGTTTGTGCCATCGAACTGGATCGACCAAATCAATTGATTCATAATATAATATATGCAATATTTTTCCCGTAACATATTAAGAGTAATTTTAATAGTTTCATACTATTAATTAAATGTAATGTTAACTGTTATTGTATTATTGTTTTAAATGGGGGCACGCTACAAGAGTCCTATCTCGCACCCCGGGGCAACGTGTCTGACACGGCCGGTTGTAGCAACTACTCCGAAGATCAAGATTACATTAATCTTGATCTAAGGAGACACGAACGAACGAACGGCCTCCTCGATCTGTAGGAACACTACGTATTTTCACGTTACAGTCATAGTAAATATTCAACGAAATTAAAGTCATGGTCCTCAGTAAAAAAGTATATTTGAAAAAATATTGATTTTAACATGCACTTAATTGGTCCAGAACACAGTGTATGACGTTGCAGTAAGGTTAACCAGAAGAAAAAAGAACAGGGATCTACTTGTTACAACCAAAAGTAACTATTATCTTTGTTATGATGATTACAATTTGACTCTATCCGCATCCCTTGTTAAACGTAACCCTTTGCGTGGAGTAATACGAAATGAAACAATTTATTATGAGGGATGAAATTTATCTAAATAACTGAAGTCTACGGTCAATTTCATTGATACAATCATGCACGTATCAGTACATATCAGCCGCGTACGCGGGTCCCCCCCTCAATTTTTTTTAAAATAAAAATAAATCCATAAATGAATAAAACAAAAATTGTGCTAATGGGCTCTTAACCCCCCCCCCCCCCCCCCCCCCCCCCCACCTCTTTCGAGAAAAAAAATCCTGCGTACGCGCCTGGTACATATTATATATAATTATATACAAATGTCTCACAATTGTATTTTTCGTCTTGAGTTTCCCTGTGTATAGAAGCCAATGTCGGTTGATTTACCCCCCCCCCCCCCCCCTCTCCACCGCTCCTGAAAGAAGAAGAAGATGAAGAAGCTCCATAGAAAAAGGAAGAAGAAAAGAGAATAAACGCTGTTCAGAAAACGCGGCAGTCCTAAAAAGGTATCACGGACGCTATTGCCACTCTTGCAGAAAAGTGCACACCGCCACCTATAATCCATATCGTGTGCATCACTCAGAAAGTGATGCTCGCAAGTTTGTAAAGTGAGTGGTATGTTCAGTGGTTTCAGCTTTTAAAAAAGGGAAGCCTATAAGTTTTTATATTGTTTGTTATTGGGTTTCATTTTAGCAAGGAGTTTCACTGACTAAGCGAATATATTTTCCAAAATGTCCACAAACATGCATGTGAGTACAAAGTAAGTATTGGCTTTAAATATTTTAAAATTTTGTGAAGCGAAACAAACGAAAAAAAAAAGTGTAAAAATACTCAATGCCTATTGTATACTTGTTTATGCGCAAAATGGTTCATATTCTGTGAAAAATGTTCTTGAAAGTATCATGAATTATTATCTGCGAAACCTTTGCATTGAGAACTGAAGCTAGACACCACCCGGGCTTTTCCCCCTTTCTTTCTCTTAAATTCTTGGCATCCACCATTATTAAGTATTACAAAAAATAGATCCCAAATGAGACTGTAAGAAAGAGAAAGAGAAATCGGGGAAGAAGGCAAAGAGTAGAGGAGGGCGAGGAGGGCTATTTGCAAACAACGTGATGAATACAAATAAAGGTGTATTTGAATCAAGGAGCACAGGCGTAATGGCAGTGTATTTTTTAATTATACAGGTAGTGGAGAGGAGCGGAAGGCAAGTAAAAATGATGGAGGTACTTCCCCCCCCCCCCCCCTCTATCTCAAAGTCCTATATTTCCCCATTATATCCTTCACCTATATCTTGCCATCATGTTGTTTATGCAGCCATACACTCCATTGCTATATGTTGCAGTCCTCTTCTTTTATCTTTCTCCAAACTCTCTATCCTCCACTCCTCTTTGCCTTTCTTCCTTTCTTCCTTTCTTCTATTATGTATTTGTGTATTCGGGCGTACCCATTACTTACAAGCTTTGCTTATCGGGATTCGCGCCTTCTTTTTTACAAGTTCTTTAATTATATTTATGTTCGTACGTATAAATTGAATTGTTTGAACAGATGTCAAATTGATTTGGAAGAAAAGAAATATTCATTTGAATCTCTCTCTCTCTCTCTCTCTCTCTCTCTCTGTCTCTCTCTCTCTCTCTCTCTTTCTCTCTCTCCTCCTCCTCCTCCTCCTCCACCCCCTCCCCTCTCTCTTTCTCTCTCTTCCTCTTTCTCAAGAAGGGGCTGTGAATCATTTTGTGTGTGAGTGTGTGGGAGAAGGTGTAGGAGCAAAAATAACTCCTGGCCCCAAACGGAAAAATTGGTGATAGCGAAAATAGATAGGGGCTTACATAATGGCTAGACGTAAACAACAGCTGATAATTAGGGGGAGCCAAGACGCCGCAGTAAATATGGTGACACACCCTATACTTCGAAATACTTGGCGGGAATTTCTAATTTATTACTATCGGCGAGTTTGAAAGTTATTTTAGATGTTATTGGATATAATTAAGCTTTTGTCTGCATGGTTGGCCAACTTTGAAACCTGGGCATTGTTTCACGAATCCTCTATACGTACAATTTCAACGAGACCACTGCCACCTATTGACACGCATTCTCAAAATACAAAATCTTTTGAATTGTTTAAGTTTATTAGTAAAGGACATGTACAAGAAATGAATTATGTTTTGTATAATTATAACAAGAAAAGAATTATGGAGAAATGTAAATGAAGATGAACTTGAGCTTGAACTCTAAACGTAGCCATCGGCTCATTTTTCAAAAGTTCCGTCGTGTATACGCCAAATGTCAAACTGTATTTTTTTTAAAAATCATGGTTTGAGAGAGGGCCTCCCGATCCATTTGGATTTGTAGCGTTATCAAATCTCTATAATTTGTTGATCATATTGAGACACGCCTTTTCCATTTCAAATTCTACATCTCTGCGTTAATTAACGGCCCTCCCCTACCCACCAGCGATTCGATTTGAAATGACTGTATGACGCCAATGTTTGTCGGCGGATTATTTTATTCTGGACCCCCCCCCCCCCCCCCCCCCCCTCGGACGACGCCCTGTGTAGCAAGTGGGGGCAGCAGCCGTATCCACTAATTGATCGTCATTCCTTAGCTTTTCCATGAAAACAAGAAGTAAACAACCCTGATAAGTTTACAAAAAAGATTTATCGCATATATAGAGGCCCATGAATTATTACGTTTATTGTATTAACGATGCACCACCACCACCACCACCACCACGCACGGTCGGATGCCCCTCCCGTACCCCTTCTATTACCCCCACACCGAGTCGTTTGCTCTTCGTAAAGTGATGATTGAGCGTGTGCATCCTTATCCTAATACTTCCTCATTTATTAAACAATCAAAAATAATATAAATCATAGAATATATGAAAAATAACAATACAGCAAAATGTCGGAGTGCCTCTAGAATCCAATGTCATCATATCACTCCGTGTGAACTTCCGTATATAGCTTTCTTGATACCGGAAGTGACAAACTTTGGCTCTACGGTAAAACTTTAGTTGCGGTATCTATCATTGCTGTGTTGCACACTGTACTAGTATACAGCGCGAGACGAGTCCGTTGGAAAACTTTACCCCCGCGCCAGTTCCCGTGATCTTACCGAAGATTAACACTCATAATCAACACTATAATATATTGATTTTCTGGTGAGTACTCTTTGATTGTTTGATGGTTGTCTAGTTTTTTAAGAAATGTATATAATCTGAAGTTTTCTACGCAGATTTTCTTTGTTTGTGGGTGTGTTGTTTTTTGCTCGATTCTGAGATCCGTGTCCGAAGCTGTACCGGCCTACGGGCACGAACTACCGCAGAGATACAGCGGGGAGTGCTGTGCAACATTGCGTAGGTCTGCTACGTGTTGCTTCTCTCAAATCATTGACAATGTCATGATTGTGAACTTCGAAGGCTGTAGTGTGTGTAAGGTCTTTGCTTCGGCCTCAAATACAGAGATTCGAGCCTTGTTTGTGGTTTTAGATAATTGAAAGACTGCATGGGGCGGGATAAAATGCAGACAGTGACATGTACTTTTGAGTTTTGTAATAAAAACTACAACTTTGATTTAATGTCATATGCAGTGTGGTGAACAGACATGGATTTAACAAAGTCGAAGATAAAATGTCAGACCTTGATAAGTAATCTGTTATTAAATTAAATTAGTCTACTTTAATTTTTACAGAAACATTTAACTTTTCGATATGATGAAACGTTCATTTGACCAGATATTACAATGTTTGTCATTATGCCTTTTCAGGGAAAAAATTAATATTTATTTTTCGGGGGCTACTTTTCAAGCTTGCTTGCATAAAAATAACACTCTAAAAGTTGTTTTGCATTGAACTCTATGCAAATTTACGGGGGCTCTTTTCTGATTTTCGAGGGCTCTTTTGGGCATTTCGGGGGCAAATTCGCCCTGAGCCCCCGTGTATTTTTTTCACTGTGCCTTTTATGGACTGCCAATTAGTAATAGAAAGAAAAATTGTTATGCTTGGAGAGTTGGAGGAGTTTAAAAAAAAATGTTTTGACGCTCTCTTCCAAGCTCCACTTCAGAACTTGAAGGATTCGGAGAAGCGATACATAGTCTATATGATTGGTGATGCCATGGATCTTTAAAGAATTATCATTAATTTCATGTCTTAGAATTTTAATTTCTGGGTAAAAAAATTCCAGAGTTTCAGTTATATTCAATGTAAAATTATGAAAGTGTGAAAAGAGCAACATTGTCACCGCAATTAGCCACTGTACGGGACAGTGCTGTTCCATACATGTACCGGTACATGTACAAAAGTGCAAGTGTGAAAGTGGCAACATTTCACTAAGACATTCTAGGGCGCAGTCAAATAAAATGTCAGTGCAACATACATGTACAAGCAAGAGGTAACAACATTATCATTATCAACATTATAACAGTAGATCAGTTCACTGTAAGCAATGCAAAGGAACACAGCAGTATTGTATCAATAGGCCATTTCCAATTTCCATAATGTAATCAAATTTAATGCACAAAACTTTGTTAATGCCTCTTCATGAATAGAAAGAGAAAGAAAGGGGAAAACAAAGAAATATATTAGGAAAATATAAATACATTCGTAATTAAATTTAATGCACAAAACTTTGTTAGTGCCTCTTCATGAATAGAAAGAGAAAGAAAGGGTAAAACAAAGAAATATATTAGGAAAATATATTTATACATTCGTAATTAAATTTAATGCACAAAACTTTGTTAGTGCCTTTCATGAATTAGAAAGAGAAAGAAAGGGGAAAACAAAGAAATATATTAGGAAAATATATTTATACATTCGTAATTACATTTAATGCACAAAACTTTGTTAAGTGCCTCTTCATAAATTATTTCATTTACACGTTGTTCAATATAGTGTTATATATTCAATAGTATTTCAATTGTCAGAATGTGAATTAAAGATTACGTTCTTGTAATTGTATTGCACTGATCACATTATGCCGTCCCTATGCGCTTACAAAGATCTTTGAAAATTATTACCCTAACTTTAGCTCCGGAAGCCAATATCAGCGCACAGTGCATTTCAAGAAATATTCCTACCAGGTACCCTTTAACCTTACCTTGACACTCACCTGGGTCAAGTGTGGCAAATGTAGATTAATGTCTAGCCAAAGGACATTGGTGCCGTGGCGGGACTTGAACTGTGGACCTTGTGATCCACAGTCCGGTGACATATCCACTCGACCCCGACACCTCTACAATTGCGTACATTATATGTTGTTAGGTAGAACAAACCGTAATATTTGTCTTACCTAGCAACAATAATGTATCCAATTCGCTTTCTGACTATTGAAATTATTTGTAACGGGTGAATTTGATAATTTGTAATGAGGCCCTTGACGAAGGTTTTTGCATTCAATTGAGTACAATACGAAAATGGTCTATTCTAGAAAAGAATAATAGCATTGGGCCGTTTTAGGGTGCGTTTATTGCCCAATTTTTTGCCTAGAATCAGGTTTCTCAAACATCTTTCAGGCAAATTATTAAGGTGATAAACGCAAAGCCTTTTTCAATTGTCTTTAGATATGGGCATATTGTAACGCCCCCCAAAAAAGCGTTTTGAATTTGTCATACAGCCAGAATCACGTTTCTGAGACATGATGAACGCAAAGCTGTTTTGAACCCCACATACAAATCAGACCTTCCCGGGCTAATTTCCAGTTCGGAAAAATAGCGCGCTCCATGTGCTGTGTCATGTTGTTGTACAAACATGTGTGCGTACTCGCTCTATTTGACCTCCGAGAAACTGTCTGCTTCCTGGGTCAAACGGCGCAAAGCAGCTGCGCAGAGACAAGGCCTTTATTTTGAATCGTGAAGAGTCAATAAACGCGACATCCGGTAAATCACGTTCGTATAGTGGGGTTCGATAATGGGGTTCGATGTGTACATATCTAGTGGCAAGACATGATAAACACACCCTTAGAGGACAGTGCAGTGCAGTGTTTTTATTATTATTATTATTAGTGTGAAAGGGGGGAAACGTCATCAAAGCGCAGTTAAGCTCTTTCTTAATTTGGGCCATTCTAGAGGACAGTGCGGTACATGTAAATGCTCTAGTGTGAAAGGGGGGAAAACGTCATCAAAGCGCAGTTAAGTTCTTTCTTTGGGCCATTCTAGAGGACAGTGCGGTACATGTAAATGCTCTAGTATGAAAGGGGGGAAAACGTCATCAAAGCGCAGTTAAGCTCTTTCAAGGGGACAGTATGCTGGCAACAATCACAAGTCTGTGAGGAGTAATTTGATAGGGAATTCTCTCAAGAGCCAACCTTGTGAGTGACCTCAAGTCTTTCATCTTGATCGTTGGCCTGTACCTAAGTGTACCTGAATGTCTAGTTGTGATATTTGGAAGTCTTGTGAGCTCTCAATAGAGGTTACACCTACATGTATAATAAATCATGAAAACGTTTTTTTTCTCACTTCCCCAAATAGATTTTGTGAAGTTAATTGTATTGTTATAGTACATCATTACATGTAATTTTATGTTATTAAATGTATTAAGGTGTTGGTACAAAAAATGTGTGTGAATGTCTAGTTGTGATATTTGGAAGTGTTGTGAGCTCTCAATAGAGGTTACACCTATAATAAATCATGAAAACATTTTTTTTCTCACTTCCCCAAATAGATTTTGTGAAGTTAATTGTATTGTTATAGTACATCATTCATGTAATTTTATGTTATTAAATGTATTAAGGTGTTGGTACAAAAAATGTGTGTGAATGTCTAGTTGTGATATTTGGAAGTGTTGCTAAGCTCTCAATAGAGGTTTACACCTACAGTGTATAATAAATCATGAAAACGTTTTTTTTCTCACTTCCCCAAATAGATTTTGTGAAGTTAATTGTATTTTTATAGTACATCATTACATTTAAGTGTATGTTATTAAATGTAAGGTGCTGGTACAAAAATGTTTTGTCCACGGAAATGAAAGGTCTACTGTTTATTTGAAAGGTTATTTGTAAGTGATGCATTCAATTATTTGAGTATTTTTCATGGAATTTTTGATTGCTTATTTCCATTGTAATTTCTATAATGCTGGCAATTTACGTAGATTTAAACATATTCTTTAATCTCAGCAATCATGCCTACCTCAATTGAACCCCCCCCCCCAACAAAAAAAGAGATAAAAAACAATAAATTTCCACTGTGAAAGAGAAGAAATATTTTTGTAGGGAAAGAGTGAGTTGTCTCGCAAGACGCACTGCACAACCCTTACAGAATGTATGTTGCTCTCTTTTAAGCTTTTGTATTGTTTACCAAACTGCACTATAACGTGCCTCGTTACTTTTATGTAGTATGTAGCCTACAGTATACATGTAGTAATGAAGTTGACCCACAAACAAAATATATAACATTAGCTGGTACCAAATGTCCACTTCCAGAAATTCATGGTGGTATTTTTAGAGTTTAGGGGAATTCAGTCAGTTCACCCACAGTCGCCATTGTGTTTAATCGCTCCATGTTTGTACGTGTATCTTTTTCTCAGTACAATTTGCTTTTCTTTCTTTGAAGGGAAATTTGTTTTCAAAGACGTATGAATCGTAAGCTTTTTTTTTTGGGAGGACCTGCAATAGTAAGTTATCCAATATCCAGTAATATTGAATAGTGCTCCAAGGGAGAAAACACTTGGGGAGAAAAACAGAAATGAATGAAAGTTTTTAAACGACAAATGGTAGAGTTGGCTGCGACAACATCACAATCCACTGGCCCAACAGCTTTGAAATTTGTGTAGACTTAGAGATCTCATATTGCAAACATTCATAACTTTCTTAGTATTGGTCCAATCTATTTCAAACATTCTCCTTTCTGTTTATCTTATTTTTCTGCTTTCATTCAAATGAACTTACTACAGGGGTTGGATTGCCATTTTAATGCAAGTGATCTGTCTTTCAGAATTTCACTTGTGTAATTCATATAATGCAGTTCTAGCCTTTACAGTAGACTTGACGAAACACATTACATTTACATTGACAGGCTTCCTGTAGGCCTTCAGTTTGTCTCTTCTTTTTTTGTATGAAATACGGTGCATGTACAGTGTATACAGTTAAAATAACAACCCAAATATTCATACCCCTTTAAATTGGATGGTTTTTGTGCTTTTTGAAACTCAAGAAGAACGAAGGGTAAACTGGTTGATATACATGTACATGTATTAGGGCCTTTGTAGAATACTTTCAGATGTAGTCCTAAGCTTTCATATTTTACATTTTCAAGAGAAAAAAAAAAAAAATCAATTGTTCACATACTTCAAAAAAGATAAAATTTGGTGAGGGTATGAATATTAATAGTTGTTATTTTTTTGTTAACTGTACATGTATGTGCACATTTGTGCAATTTGTGTGGTACATGTAGGTTGTTTTTCAATGAATATGATTCATACTTTAGTTTCCCTTCTAAGTAGCTGCCTCCAAAGATATTGAAAACAACATGTGGTTGGTTGTTGACATAACTACTTCACTTTAGGCTTCAACATACAGCTCTAGGTTCACACAAGAGTCCACTTTGCTTGTGGTTTCGAGGTATTTTTGAAGTTTTTGGTACAGTACAGGGCAAATGGGAGGGGAGCTTGCAAAATACATCACAGAGTTGCCAATTTGTGTGTGATTGATTGCACCTTCAACAATTAAAGGGGAAGTCCACCCTGAAATTAAGTTAGTTTTAATAGGAGTAGAAAAATGAGAGAAACAAGTCAGTGAAAGTTTGAGCAAATTCCGATTAAAAATGAGTGAGTTAGGATTTTTTAAGTTGTGATCAATCAAACACAAATTGGCAACTCTATGACGTAAAATGCGAGCTCAACTTCCATTTGCTTAGTACTAAAAAAATCTAAAATTTTCATTTTCCCTCAAGAAAAATTTCAACCATACATGCACCCTAAATATAATAATTGCAAATATGTTTCTATACTCCCCCTGCAACGAACAAATATATATTCCGTCATCAATAACGAAGAAAACATGATTTTATGGAATATTATGCACAAAGCAAATGAAGGAGAGCTCGCGATAATAAGTCACAGAGTTGCCAATTTGTTTTTGATTGATCACAACTTCAATAATTCATAACTTTCTTATTTTCATTCAGAATTTGTTCAAACTTTCACTCACCTGATTTTCTTATTATTTTGCCTCTATCGAAACAAACTTATTTTGGGGGTGGACTTTCCCTTTAACAACTTGTTTTATATTTTCAAGCGATTTTTGCTCAAACTTTCACTAACCTGAATTTGTATCATTTTTCTGCTTCTATTGAACCTACCATGATATAAAGGTGGACTTTCCCTTTAAGGTCTTGTTGCCAGCTTTCAGTTACAATTGACCTCAATTTGGCTCAAAGACTACTTGGTCAGGGTGAAATTAAAGAAATTCAAGGAATCATTTCTGTGTCAAAATTGATAATGTTAATCCATGTCATTATAGAGTTGTTGCGTAGGACCTTTGACGTTTCACAAACATTTAAACTGTGACGATGCCGTGCGGACATGGCTAGTATTAACAGAACACAAAGGGAGAGTCATGCATGCCAGGGAAGCTGTCACACAAAACTAAAAATATGACCGCAGACAGAGCTCAAGTGTCACAAACAATTGGATTAAATTATATTGTGGTAAACATGGCAAATGAAGGCATTGTCATTGCTCCTATTTTCAGTGCATATCAGTCAACCCAAATCGTTTTTTTTCTCCATAAAATGAGGAATTCTGTTCCTGTCAGTTACGATACAATTACTGCTATTATGATGATAGTACAAATTTACAAAATACAATGTGATTACATACATGTATGTATGTACACTGACTGTGCCTATTGATTTAAAATTACATGTAAGTGGAGAATACAAAAAGGAAAATATATATATTTTTTAAATGGTTCCAATGTTCTGCTTTCGTACATCACAAAACTTACAAATGTACCACATTACATGAACATACACTGGTAAGTACCTTTATGCATACTACCCATAGTACAGTATACACATGAAGTAATGTTTTGAACACAGTACATGTATGTGCAGCTATCTTCTGAATAAATTTGTGTTACTTTGAGAAGAAACAAAAGCTGCATTATGAAATCATTTTTCAAACCTGGACTGACATTTCTGGTTCACGGACCAGAAATAACACTTCAGCCCTGTTCAGACTACATTGTAGGTACAGGAAATTTATTCAGAACTTGTATGAAAAACGTTGTATAATGTACATGTAAGACTGTATAAAGAATAGCAAAAGGGGCATTCAGACTAGAAAACAACTTCAACAACATCGTACAAAGAAACTCTTTGAAGATGTCACTTGACATATCACAGCTGCCCAATCATCAGTGCTTACTTACAACAAGTCACGCCCAGGTATACAATGTTTGTATGATGCAACTTTCACTGTACATGGGACCGTGATTCTTGATGAGTTCGAAACGATGTTCGAAACGATGCCCAAACATGCGTTTTGCTATATGACCTTATTAAGGTTATATATGACATCATTTGATGCGTCGTTCAGACCAGAATTTAAAGTGATGACTTATCGCAGGGCTCCACCCCAACTTTCTTTGAGAGGGGTCCAGATTTAAATGTTTAGAGTCTTCATGCATAAGCCCTTTATGTAAAAAATCATGAAATTTGGGGGACTCCAGATTTACCCGGACTTAGATTTTAAGTGCCCATGTGCCTGTTAATGATGAGCCCTGCTTATTCTCGTTTAGCTATACGATAAATTCTGGTAGGCTGAACGAACGCAGGGTTCATTTTCTTCCCCAGGAAGTCGAATAGAGCCTTTGGTTTTACGTTTTATTTCCTGCCCAACGCTGGTAAAAAGCCTATTGTTGTACTCTCAATGCCCTTGTGCAATTTGACAGGAAAGCAAACGTACTTGAGCTGCAGGCAGAAAGTGTTTTTTTCTTCCTCCCTTTCCAATCCAAATGGCTTCAAAGTTCTTGAAATCATAAATTTTGCCAATGAATGGCTTTTAGAATTGACAATGGAGAGGTTGGAGAGGCTCTTGAGAATGTTAAATAAATGTCGTTCCCACTTCTGTAAAACTTCGAGAAGAATATCCTTGCAAGATTTACCTGTGGAAGATTAATGCACAGCTCTACCAAAATTTCAGATGAAATCCCAGACAATTTCTTTTGGCAAAGTGTTGATTTATGGGACAAACAACACAACAAATAAAAACTACAAACACACAAAAAAATATATGAATCAGACAAATTTCACAAAATATATTGCATTGAATGAGAGGTGTCATTATTTTTCCTTTGTGTGTTTATTGAGGAAATGAATTTCACAATTTACATTCACGTACCATGTACATGTATATTGTGTGTGTACATGTACAGTACATGTGCAGTATTCATGTGGATGCATACATGTACATGGGCACAAACATTTTTTTCTCCAACCAACAATTTGTTTGTTGAAAGAAGCTCATTACGTTAGTGTATTTGTTGCTGTATTTCATTGATTTGTTTATAATAATTTGGACAATTTGTTTTTTGTCAGTCTAAAATAGTTCAGAAATGCCAGATTGTTGAGTGGGAATGACCCCATTGGAGGCTTATATTTTCCTGGTGTCGGAGAGGAAAATATTGACTCTTGCCCAAATCAGAATGACATATCCTTTTGACCTCTCTTTTCTTTCCATGACCTGTCTTTTCTTTGCCTAACCTGTCAGTTGAAAACTACTTATCAATGGGACACTTTTCAGTCCATATTATTGACTTGAACTTTCAAACAGGGGTTTCATGCTGATTTGAGTTCAGTTTTCTGTAATTCGCAAGGCAATTAATGTTTCAAAAGAAAATGATTGGTTCGTGATAAATGGTACAGTACATAACGGTATTGTTGTACGATGGAAAGTAGGAAGGTAGTTTAGACCTGTCTTTTCTTCGCCTAACCTGTCAGTTAAAAACTACTTATCGATGGGACACTTTTCAGTCCATATTATTGACTTGAACTTTCAAACAGGGTTTCATGCTGATTTGAGTTCAGTCTTATTTGAGTTCAGTCTTCTGTAATTCACAAGGCAATGAATGTTTCAAAAGAAAATGATTGGTTCGTGATAAATGGTACATAACGTATTGTTGTGCGATGGAAAGTAGGAGGGTAGTTTAGAAAAGGGTGCAGTAATTGTATTCGTCTCTCCTGTTTCTTAAAGTGCATGGCTAACGTCAAACAAATTAATGTACAGTATACACTGTACATGTACTTTTTAGAATAAATATTTAAACTTTTGAAAGACATGTATTTACAGCTCTGAGCGCTATACTGTGACTAATTTGTTAACTATACATACACATGTTGGCCTATAACATGAACTTTTAAATGAGAATGGCTCAGATACTGGGGAGAAATTACTACACTGTACCTTGAAAATGACATATTTTCTCACAGCAACATCTTAATGTAATCGCTTACAAAGCACCTGGGCGCTTGTTCAGAAACGTATCCAAAATTTGACCTGTAACTCCGGCGTGGAGATACCCTACTAAAACATACCCAAAATGAAGTAAATATTCATTAAATGTCCAAATAAAGATCATGAGATAAAAGTCGTAATGTGGTAATGTTTATTACCTGTTACGTGTCAATTTTCTTGTTATTTTTGGAATATTTTTTGGATTAAACGTTGATATTAGTATACACTTTTTCACAGGTTTCACGGCACACCGCTGCACAATCCAATAATGTCTCAGATCCTCATTACGGTAGATAACTTCACACAGACGCGCGCCCGCCCGCCCGCAACCCACCATCGCTATGCACTAGTATTGTTTTATTAACTCATGATCTTTATTTGGACATTTAATGAATATTTACTTCATTTTGGGTATGTTTTAGTAGGGTATCTCCACGCCGGAGTTACAGGTCAAATTTTGGATACGTTTCTGAACAAGCGCCAGCACCTGATTGAAATTCTTCTTGAATATTGTTTACAACTTATTTGGAAAGTGACTACAAGGTAATAAAAGTTTGAAGCTTGGTCTCTAGCGTCTTTGTCCACCCACCCCTGTGGCAGGTACAGTGTAGGAGGATCAGACCTCACACATGGCTGAATGTATCTTGGAAAAGTGCAATCAGATACCATGATTCATACTCCTCATCTATTGGGCTGTCTGATGCAGTCATGGGCCAAATATTTGGTGACATTGATACATGTACATGTGTGTAGTTGGTTTTTGAGTGAGCAGTGTTCACATTATTGGGAAATGAAGTTAAATATAATCAAGACTATGAACTTAATATTCATACCCCTTTTAAATTTGATGTTTTTTTTTCTTGTTTTTTTCCAGTAACTCAAGAATGAAAGGTGGACTGGTTGAATTAGGCCCTTTGTTTATATGTAAAGCTTTAATGTGTCACATTCTCAAGAAACATAAACGGGGACGAACCAATTTTCCACATACTTTTTCATAAGAAATTACAAAACTTAAAGGATATGAATTATTTTATATCGGGTAGTTGACTGTACATGTATGTAGTCAATCGTTTCTCTGTATTGTCCAGAAAGACCAGTCATAATCAAGGTAGCATGAATCATTCTCATCATCATTTTGTCTGTCAGGCATGGTTATATTACAGACCAAAGATTCTCAGACAAAGGGCTCCCGGCTTCTCTTACACACACACACACAAACACACAACAACAACAAATTGTTCATGCACTGTGGGCCTAATGAAGTGCAGAATAGCAGTTTTCACAATATTATGACGTCTGTTCAGGCTGAACATTCTCTGACAAAGGGCTTATATTACATGTACACACACAAAAAAAAATCAAATGTTAAAAAAAAAAAAAAAAAAAACAGGATTCATGTTCATTGTTTTGCAGGCCTAAGTGTAGAAAAGCAGTGTTCACACACAATATTAATTATGATGTCTGTTCAAAGCCAGAAGGGTGTTAATAACTCTGTTACATTTTAAGAGTTATGAGCCCTTCTACATGTCGTTCTACATGTAGCTTCAAACAGATAACGACATTACATTATGTTAGCCTCTTGATAGATCTTTGTCAATCATGAATGAATTTAGCATGATCTGATTCAAGTTACTCAGTCTGTGCAGGAGGATAAGTCATCAACACAATGATTGCATCTTGGAAAAGTGCAATCAGACACCGTGATTCATGCTCATCCTCAATTTCTTGGTCTGTGGCTGTGGGCCAAACTTTCCAGGAGTCGCTGACTGTGGGTTTGACAAAGACTTCTCACACTGTCTGTCTCTATTGCTTTATGAATATTCTATATATATATTATCATTAGTTACCGGTACTTATAATATCATAGTTCAAATGAGAGAGAGAGAGTACAATGTATTCAGAATTACGTTGATCTACAAATTCGACATTGTTTAACAATGTTTCCACTCTTCAGTTAATAAGATGCATGGCCCTACGTGTTTTCTTGTGTTGTCTCAAATATCTTGATAATCAGACAGGCAATTGGCTCGTAAAAGTCAAGGGATTCCTGACTGACCTAAAGGTTTATAATTATCATTGCAGCATGAGCTAAATCCAGGATTTTGTTTCAGAATCTGAGACAAAGTTACCAGATCCCTTTAACTGCTTCTACCACTTTGTATAATGATTGTAATCTACATGTAGTGTTTACTACCATGATGGTCATGATCATACTATGTAATGTTAAACCATGCGGAAATAAATAAATAAATAAATCACAGTTCTTAAGAGAGAGAGAGAGAGAGAAAGAGAGTACATTCAAAATTGCGTTGATCTACATTCATGTAAATATAGACTAACAGATAAATGTAGACTAACAGATAAATGTAGACAAACACTTTCTTTACAAGTATGTCACACTTTGATATCCCTGTGCTTGCTGCATGTACATTCTACACAAGATGGCCTACATGTTCATGTGCATGCATACACGAATACATGTACCTCCCTTAGGACAGGGATGCCTCACACAGGAAACCGAATTGGAACATACGTCCATTTCATTGACAGCAAATACAGTTTGATAAAATTCAACATGGGGCATACTGCATACCGGTATATACATATACAGTACATGTAGTATTCATTTACATTTTTGTTGGCATGCGTTGGGTGTGAAAATGTGTGCTGTACATGTAATAACTTTGACATTTTTGTAAGTTTGCAGAATGGGATAATGGTAAAATTTGCAATCATATCTGAGAGCAGCATTCTAACATAAAATTTATTTGGTTTTGTTACCGTAATTATCAAACTGTTTCTTTCATACTAAATTGCTGGCAAAAATTGAATGTTATACCGGTATTGATAATATTAAACTCCTACTTGCGTAGTAGAGAGAGTTTAGTTCCAAAGAATGCAATACTTGTACATTTAGTTGAAGATATCGTGCAGTGTAGATTTGGTTTCGTTACTGGTAATTATCAAACTGCTACTTTCATACTTAATTGCTGGTAAAAAAAAATTGAATATGATATTGATAATATCTTAAGTTTTTCTTAACTATACTTGTGAAGTAGGGAGAGTTTGGTATGTAGATTGCAATACACTTATAAGAGGAAATCATGCAGTGTAGGCTTATATAAAGTATGGAGTTCTTCATAACTCCATGAGTCATGAAATATACTTGTGATACCGACGTCTATATTGCGAACACCGTCGCTTTCACTCTCTCTCGATCTACTTCTCTACAATATACAGCACCCCTAATTTAATTTTAAAGCCCTCTCTCTATCTCTCCCTAATTTCCAGTCAATCTCACTTCCTCTCTGCCTCGAAGCTCACATCGAACGCTCCCTCTCTTTTCGTTCCTATCTACAGATCCCTACACAACTCACAGGGACCAGGCATGGCGTGGAAGTGCCTACTTGTTCTGACAATAGCGTTCAGCGCGGGCCAGCTGTACAGGACGTATGCTCAAACGTGTAAGTAAACGTTGCTTGACCCTCAGATGTGGTTACCGGTCTTCCTAAATACATGTGATATCAACCAGTCTGTGTAACTGCTGAACAATATTTAACTTGTTGGAAACTGAGTGAGAACTGACTTTGTACAAGACTCAGGGGAAATGGTAGACCTGTTCATACAAAATATCCTCAGGGTATTTATACTTACCACCGGTATATATATGAAGCTATGGGGCTGAGATGTCCTATCTTTATACAGTCAAACCTGCTTAAATAGTGACCACCTGTCTACAAAGACTACATTTTATTTCCCTTGGGCGGTCACTATAGACAGGTTTGAAGGTATTACACAAGAATTATGCCAGACTACATGTATGTGTAGCATATTACATGCCATATTTAGAATATTATAGGCATTTGAAGAGCCATGCTTTTCAGTGAACATTTTGTATCTGATGTTCTTCCACACTTGCATAATACAATACAATGATAACACTCACAAATTAGTTTTCACGTCTTCCCAGAACTCAACCTTCTCTTTAAAATGTTGTACTCACAAACTCTATCAGTTAACAAGAAGTTTTTTAAGACATCAAGTGAAAGTGCTTCTTTCAAATGAATGTACATTGTACGTGGGCATTGTGTTTGTGATACAATATAGGTTTCGATGATCCATTATATTTAATATCAGCGCTAGTTTTGATTGGTTTTATAACAATTCAGATAGGAATCTGTCAAGTGCATGAAAAGTGCAGCTGCATGCAAACAAAACACATTGTACAGTGATTCGCAAGTGTGTTAAAATCCTAACTTTGCTACAAATCTTTCAGGGTTATAAAGTACTAAATGAGCATTCTTGAGTAGTACTGGTACATGTTACAGTTCAAATAATAGAAAACTATAGTCCATCCTCAAATAATCATGGAGACATTTTTTCAAAGTTTGTTCTGTTCATTTTGATGGGATTCAGAGGCATTACAAATGAAACTCCTTGTTGCTTCATATACTGTACATTGGACAACTACATATGGCAGTTTTTATGTAAGATATTGAAGGCCTCAAAGTTCAGCAGCTTTTTTGAATGCCGTTGTTGTAGTGGGGATGTCATGGATGAAATTGATTGAAAAGCTTGCTAAACCTCCTTCCGTGTAAACATTCATGTACATGCATGTATGTTGGCCTCTACTGTGGTTCAACATTGCAGCATAGACATATTGCCTATGACAGTACGGGATCCGCAAATGAGTTTGCAGGATTTTCGGCTCCTGTCTATTAATAACTCTTGTATACACACCACCAGCACCCAGACCATGCCTAGGAGTACCTACACACTGGCAACGCTCCCTTCCGAAGCCCCCTCTAGAGTGCGGACATGTAACGCCATCAACCAGGCGCTGCGCGATACCTGTATTATGGCTGGCTGGAAATGTTTCATATCCTGATAGGCTAGCATTGGCAGAGATGGGAAGGAGAGATATACAGTGCGTCCCAAAAAAAAAGAAACCGAGAATTATCAATGTTTAATCATAACTTAATCACATTTGTAATTAATAAATGACACATATTTATAAAGTATTGTTGATGATCAGCCATGTATGAAGTCTTTCATCTGCTTTGTTGTTAGGGCAGACAGCCAGTTTCAAAGTCTTGAATCAAATGAAAGAAGAGGATCTACGCTTTACAAATATCGTCCCTATTTTCACGAAGTTACGGTAGTGAATGAAAATCGCATACAATTTGCGTGCATATTTTCCTCACTACCGTCACTTCGTGAAAACAGGAACGATATGTGTCATTTATTAATTATAATTGTGATTAAGTTATGATAAAACATTGATAATTCTCGGTTTCGTTTTTTTCTAGGACACACTGTACAGTGTATAAGGGGCAAGGTTTCGGCTAACATGCAGGCACAAAAAATGGAACACTGTTTACGTACAGTATGCATGTATTGTCACCTACATGTACCTGATGCCAGCAGGAAGGTTGTGACAGCTCTGGATTGTCAATAGCAGTATTACTGAATAAGGGATTCACTATTGACAATAACAATGCATTTTGCAACATTTCATTTTTGACTTTGCCCTATATTTAGGTGTACTGCTCATTCCATGATTAGATAATCATTACCAAAATGGGGCATCATTGTAAAGGGGAATAAACAGGATTTCCAATAATACCAACATCAATATGATAATACAATAACAAAAGATATATATCAACGCTAAAACTTGAATTGCTGAACTTTTTTGAAGGGTTTATATTCGAAATACTCTGTTGGTTCAATTATTGGAGTTTGAAAACATTTGTTTCTTTACTTATACCTTTGTACTTTAAAGAGAAACTTTATTGGGAAGCAAGCACATTCAAGATCAGGGGCTTCTTTAATATTGGCAGGTTTCACGTACATGTGTACATGTACATAGTATGGACATACAGTACAAATAATGTATGAAAATCCCCATTTTTAATGATTGCAATCGAAATAATAGGGAAAACTTGATCACTCATATCCTCCATACAGAGATATTTCACTTGTATGAACATCACATTAAAATCAAACATAATTAAATCTTCTGATCAATAAAAACTCAATAAAAGTTTTAAGTTACGAACATGTTCATGTACATGTATCTGCAGTGAGCCAAAAAAACATTAAACCTGTGTTCAATTGAAATCTGTAAAAGGGGAATCCAACCTCGATAGGGAACTACTCGCCAAGAAAGCAGAAAAATCAGAGAAGCAGACTTTATATTTTGTTAGTACATCGTGTATGTGAAAAAATTGATTCGTTCCAAATTATCTTTTGTGGGAATGTAACATATCAAAGCTTACTTCTAAAAGTGTTCAACAAATTCCCCAATTCAACCAGTCCATGTTTAGATAACACAGAAAGCATCAAATCCACAATGGGTATGAATAATTTACATGTTCATGCAGATGTTTGTATCATTCACGTACCAGCATATTGAATACTGACAAAAGGGATTTAAAAAAAAAGAAGAGTTGGATTGGTTTCAACATCCTTGTATGGTGTGCTCAATGGCCTAGTTGTACATCCTTCTACCTGAGTTTACAGTACTTGTATGTAGGGCTTATGTGTAATTACATGTATGTACGTTGTAGTACATTATGTACATTGTAGCTTTAAGAGAGGGACAGAAGAGGAGAAAGGGGTTGGGCTGGGTGGGGTGCATGCAGGGTGGGGTGCGTATCAGAGAATGGTTAATACATCCAATGAAATACTACAGTGTATAGTTTGCAGGTATACCCCATAGAAACATTACATGTGAAGATGTACATGAACACACACATTTATACACTGAATATAATTAAATGTACACATTTCTATTGCCGCTTTAAAAGTCATAGTTATATGAAATATATATTCTTTCAAAAGGTTGAATATGTTTATTAATTAACAGTTTTCTGTGCTAATTTGTTTCCACTATTGTATTTTTGTCTGTACTTATGATTATGATGTACATTGTTTCTTTTCATCTTAATAGGATCATGTTTACAAGTTTGTACCAAAAAACTTTTAATGATCCCACCACGTTTAGGTTAATCTTTTGTTCTTTTTATAGTTGCTTGTACTATGTAATTGTTTTCAAACATTTTTGTAATGCTTTATACATGTTTTTTTTAATGGAGATATGAAAATAAAATTCAATTCCATTCAATTTAAGTTCTCATCTTCCTCTATCAGTTGTACATTTTGTAGAGGGACCAGGCTTGATTAGCACATTGTGTCATTTTCTGGTCCCATTTATCAGCTTTTATCAAAGTTTTCATGCTGTGACATTTCTTTAAAGGTACTATGTCCCTTTTGCAGCCAACCTCAAATGCTGTAGAACTTTGCAGGAATTATGAATATGTCATGTATGTCCTATCTGTGAAATTTAAACATTAGCAGTGTCCTCATATTCAAATTATGCAAGGAAAACCGTTTACTTGCTAGACTTCACTGTCAGACACTATTGATTGACTGACTGGCTTTTTTTCTTCTTTGGTAATAACATACATGAAAAGAGTTGTAAGGGGTACATGAGTATTTGTCTTCAACAATAACCCACTTCTTGTGATGGCCAAGATTAAACTGATTGAATCTTTGCGCAGCATAAAACGTATGACCATTCGGTACAATTGTCTGAAAATCAAGACTATTACTTTTGGGCTCTATAGCCCTAAAGTCGATTTGACAACTAATACTCGTTATTTTCCCACTTGAAGACATTTTCAAGCCCCACCTTTTTTAGGGAACTTCTAAATTAGTATTATCTTTCAAATGCAGTTGGAATTTAACTTTTTCATTTTTTTGGCCTGCAAATGGGACATAGTCCCTTTAACATATTGTAAAAACATATTTTTGTAATACACACATTGTTATTGTTGGTGGCTAAAAATTCAGACAGTCAGTCAATATAAAACAGCCTTTTCAATATTTTAATACCTGTATTTGAATCAAATAGATCAAGAACAACAACAACAACCAACAAAGAATCTTCATTCTCTTTTTATTCCCTAATTGGTCTTTCAGCTTCTAGTGCATGCAGTGATGCAAAGACGTGTGGAGAATGCATATCATTGGACTCATCGTGCGGTTGGTGTACGTTACTAGTAAGTACCGGCATGCAAGAGAGGGTCAAAGGTCATTGGTTTGATGTACCTTGAAAATAATACACAAACAAACAAGGATGTATGGTAAACATACACTCTGTGCAAATAGTGCGATTTTTTAATCATCCAATAATTATTCAGATCGGCTTGGAAATATTAATTGGGGAGGAAGTTACGAGAAATGTTTTAAGTTGAAATACACAGATATAGTCAGCTACATTTGTAATTCAAACATTCATTTTTCATGATCAACTTCCAGTTTTAAACAGTTATTCTGTCGCAATGATAATGAAATAATACTGTTATCTGCTTTTTTTAATGTAAATGTAGAAAAACTGCTATAAAGTCACATGCCTTTTTTAAAATGCACTGCGTTCAAGCCCATGCATAATTTCAGTAGCCGCTGAAAAATAAAGACGATAAATAAATAGATACCGGTATTCTAGTGATATTCAGTTGAACAGAAACCCATAACAGAAAGTCTCAAGTTGAGAGTTTGATCCAATTAAATAAGGACATTTATTAATTTCAATCAGTATGAGAAATCAATATAAAACCAATTAACATGTACATCAAACAATTTATAGTTAAATTTTCTTAATTTGTATATAACCAAGCGATTGAAATTCATATCTGTTACCCTGTGATAAATGGTTCAGTCTTAGTACAAAAGTATCTACAAGTACTTACTTACGTTTGTCGATACTTTCACAGATCTTTAATGATTTTCTGAGAAAAATATCAAACCAATTATACATCAAACAATTTATACATATAGTAGAGTTATCTTGCTTTGTATAACCAGGCAATTGAAATTCCTATCTGTTACTCTGTGATAGTCTATGAAAAAGGGGTACATGTATCTACAAGTACATACTTATGTTTGTATTACTTAGTGGATACTTTTCACAGATTTGTCAATGATTTTCTGAGAAAAAAAGCCCGCTTTTCTGAGCTGAAATAAACACTCATACAACCCTAGTTTTCACTTTCAATCAAACTCATGTGGGGGTGTTCATTGTAAAGAGTGCTTACTCTACCAACCATTATATGTAACATGATAATAAATAATGCAATAAAAAACACTCAAACTTGCAAATGCAAACAATATCAGGTGCAATGATTATTTTTTCCTTTCATTGAAATTCTTGAAACTTCCAAAAAAAGAATTTCATTATGATCTTAAATCAAGGATACTAAACTCCTAACCATACTACTGTAGGCTACACTTCTGTTATATTAACATCAGAAAAAGTAAATATTATGTGTTGCTATTGTTTCGCTCACATACAATGCAAAACTCATGTAGTTTGTACCGGTATATGAAATAGTAGTGAATTGTTCAATGCAGAAAATTATGTAGAAATGTTAACTTTGATATCAAATATACTTCATCAAGTTATCATATATTTACTTTTTTTCAATATTTTTATTTGATCTAATAAACTTCCAAGAAATTAATATAAATTGTATGTAAACAAGCTAAGGATCTAAAACTCATACTCCATAACCCACACTTCCTGTTGAAATATCGCCAACACAAACTAAAATGCATTGTGTCTGAAATATGCGTATCTATAACAATGTGCTATAATTCATTACAATGCAAAGAATTATTAAGAAAACAAACTTCCATTCCAACCTCTGCTGGGTGAACATTCAGGATGTGAATAAAATAGTAATTAGACTTGCGTTCAAAGGATGTTATGAGTCAACTTCCAATCTGACTCTGAGGTTTCTTTTCGCTAATGAGCCGATTCGGAGCTCCCTAATTTGATCTTATTGACACACCCAATGAAGCATTCATCATCCATTCCCTGCAGGCCTGTTTTCATCAGCTCGAGTTGCCAAATAACCCGCTATTTCCATACTCGGGATATTATCCCGAAGCTCACAATTGCGTCTTCACTAGACCGATACGATCATCACAAACTAGCTCAGACGAGTGCAAATACAGCTCTAGTTGCCAAATACGCTAATTTCAGACCTGTGATATTACCCCAAAGCTCGAAATTGCGTCTTCAACAGACCGATACGCTCATCATAAACTAGCTTGGACAGGTGCAAATTAGCCTGCTATTTCTGAAATAGCGGGATATTTTGGAAACGCAACCAATATTTCTCTGGATATTTTCTCGACAAAATATCCCACTAATTGCAACTGCGGGCTAATGAAAACGCAAATTGACTGGCTAATTTTCGATCGGGATAGTTAAAATAGCGGGTTATTTGGCAAACTCTAGCTGATGAAGACAGGCCTAATGTGTGGTGTGGGCTGTTTACAGGATGGTGTGATGACAGCCACTGTATTTCTTTTTGTCTTGATTATGCCAGCTCTCATTTGAGTGCACACATGTAAATAAGGGTTCCACATGAATTGACAACTTCAAAGAAAATTTCATTATAAAGTGGTTAAGAATTGTGATAGCCGGAAGGTAATTTTTGGTTACATGTAGGTGTTAATTTCCAGTAAAAGCTACATGTAATGTATTGCCTCCACTTTGGAAATTCATGATGTACAAGTATTACAGTTACAAGATTTTTTACAATTACAGTCCATAGTACAAACACACAAAAAATATGCCTGGAAGTTTTTATACATGTATGTCAAATTATAAAAGAATATACCGGTACTTGTGAAAGAACACAAGAGTTTTAAATGATATATTTTGTGACCAAAAGTGTAGTTCCAAATATAAATGGTTTAGTTTCACTTGAAATACTTAGTTTTGTTTAATTCATCTTTTCACATTTCACATCATCATCACTTCATACACTGTACAATGAAATGATACATCATAATGTAGGATACAAATACAAAATATTGTAAGATTTTTACACACAGGACAAAGATGGTTCATGATACACAGTGTACTTTTACAGTCTAAATGTACATCAGGTATTTCTAATAAGTGTGTACTGATGCGTGTATGTAACTTTAATAAAGAGATAGTTGTCACTTTGTCTGGCTTTGATATTGAATCGCCAAGACGCTCTGATCGTGCTTCCCTAATCAAAGTCAATTGCCAAACCAGATTCCCTGCCGAAGGCTCGTTTCTAATGACTCTGTCACAGAATGAGATCATAGAGACAAAGTTCCTTGATGCGTAGACCAGACTGACCTGCCATTTACACCAGAGATAATTTGTATCAAAATTTATTAAAATGAAATTAAGGGATTATTTTGTGCAAAAGAAACATAACACAGAATATGAATATAGTAGAAAGGAACGTTATATAAAGAAAAATTTGGGAAATAATTTACTCTATATGACCAACCATATAGTACATTATATTTACTGTCGGCTTAAATGTTGTAGGTACTACTCCTACTTCTGGCGCTGGTTATTCCAGCACATTCTCAAACTTAGCCAGTTATTTCAGTTTTTGTTACATTAGATTGACACCGGCTATGGACCCCATTCTTTATCCCGTTTTTGATTGAAAGAATACTTAAAGGGATCCGGTAACTTTGTCACAGTTCCTTAAAAAAATCCTTGATTAAGCTTGTGCTGCAATCAGAATAATAAACCTTTAGGGCATTCATGAATCCCTTGACATTTACAAGCCGACCGCCTGTCTGATTATCAAGATATTAATGGTTGGAAATCTAAATCAAATTTTGCGTTTTCCTAACGGTTTTCATAACACTACAGTCTATTATTAGGGAGGGAATATGAGTATGGTAAAACTTTTTTTAGGTACTTCATGATCATTTTGAAGCACAATTTTTTAGAGCTTCAATATTACACCATATCAAAAAACTCTGATAACACGTAGGGCCGTGCATCTCAGATTTAACATTGTTAAACGATGCCTTTAAAGGTGTCTTTGGCTAGATATAATTTATTGTATATATACAATACATTTTGCTGGTGTCAATGGGGGAGTAAGCCAGTGCCTTATACCTCGTTACACACATGGTGTCTGTATGTCTCATTAGAGGTGCCTGGAGCCTGTGTCAGACTTCAAGAAGAAAGAAGTGTGAATGTTCAAATGCATAATTTTTTCTTCTTCAAGGATACCCTACAAACAGTAAACTATATGTGTGCAATATACAAGTGTGCACCCAGTATCGAGATTTTTTTTAGATTTCTTTATAATTTGTTCCTTTTTTCTTCCTTTTTCCCCTCAATAACTTGAAATAATTCACAGAGAAACAAGACAAACATGTATTATATAAAGGGTGCCTTCTTAATACAGCGCACCTTTTTTTATTGCAAAAGTCACCGGACTGTAGATCAAATGATTCGCAATTCAGTCTTAGCCAGAGTACTGATGCCTACTGAAACTTACGACACAATCTGCATTGCGCCTCTCAACCTAGGTTTACAAATGTGTAGAGAATACATAGAATAGGGACTTTTAGATTTGCACAACGGCAACGTAGATTGCTACGATCGACGTCCTTTTAATGCACTGCCTTGTATGGACGTCACACGTATCAGTCCACGCAAATCTAAATGTCCCTAATGTCATCGAATGATGTACATGTACCTCTGCTCAGAAAGTGCATGTACCGTAAATAACGTTGTATAAACCGCCCTCGTGTATTAACCGCACCCCTCGTTTTCGCCCTTTTTTTTTTTTTTTTGCCGAGATTTTTTTTTGTGTGTGTGTAAGATCATTACCGGTACTGTAAATTAAAAAACAGTAGGGACCTAGGATAGAAGCTTGTGTTACACCATGTAATAGAAGAAAAATTGGAGGAATTATTATTATAAACTACATATTGAGATCTATCAGAAAGATTACTTTCAAACCAAGATGACAGACAAATTTGAGTGTTGTTCTAGTTTCCGAGTGGTGAGTCAACACACCGATTACCGAGCTGGGAGACATTGCCAGGCATAGCGCCAGGTGGAGGGGCATAAATTGAAGAAAAAAAAAAAAATTGGTGTACCGTGTATAAACCGCCCCCCTGACTTTGAATTTTTTTCGGCGGCAAAAAAGTGCGGTTTATACACCGTTATATACGGTACTTCATTTGCTACATGAACATGCTATCTAAGCTTGCATTTAATTGGACAGCTTTCTTGGAAGATTTGGCTGAAAATTCCCTGTATTCTACTAAAAATATAATTCTTTGAAGAAGAAAAAATAGAAGACCAGTAGGCCGATGTAAACATGTTGGTAGGCCCTACTAATGTGTCACTGATATAACTACCAGCAAGTCTTTCATTTTAGCTGACAACACATGCAAAGAGTAACTCTTCCTGTATAATGTATTGCAGTTAAAAAAAAAAATTGGTTCTAGTCAATTACACCTACAGTATTCACCACCAACGAACCACTGATCAAAAGTCATAATCCTATGTACATGTATATAAAGCTTGAAATTGAATGCACTATATTCAGCAATTATCACTATGCAACACAAGGATATATGTACATGTACTGTATGCTACATGTATATTCACCAAATTGTAAATAAACTTTTTTATCTTGTGTACATCGTGACTCTTTCACAAATATATATTGGGAGTACTTAGAGCGCGCTGAAAAATGTTAGAAAATAATAAGTGGGTATTGAATTCCAAGCTGCATGGATTTTGCCACATACACACCTTACCAACCTGCATGTCTCTACATCTAAATGTGTTACTTCAGTATATCTCATGACTTTATCAAGCTGGTAGCCTGAACATGTAGAGATTAAATCAAACATTACATCAAAACAAATTATGTTTTACATGTATGTCAATTTATGATCATAATTCTGTAATACAATTGCATACCTGCCAACCACTCCGATTTAGGCGGAGTTCCTCCGCTTTTTTCATACCCACTCCGAATTCCGATTGCATGCCTCAAAACTCCGATTTTTTTGATTTTTTTTAATTTTTTTTTTTTTTTTTTTTTTTTTTTTTTTTTTTTTAAACAAACGACTGTTGCATAAGACTAAAGCATAACACAGCACTGATAACCAGATCACGCCGACATCCGCGCTCGCGCTCATAGAAGATATACACAGCGCAGCCCGAACGTGATCGTTAGTTCCGCAGTCATTATCCATGTACTGCATGTACTAGTACATGGAAGCACGTGCGCAAGCTATATCGATAAAGTGTGTGCGGACGTTGTACTAATACATACACTACATGCAGCGTTGTTGCATAGTAACTGCATGCGTATAGCCCACGTGTATTTATATTACATGTGCAGTTGATACACCGTGCATAAACACTGTATATATTGGCGTGTTTTCTTCAATGCTTGTGCGATGACTGCGATCATGGAAGCTTGTTATTTACCGGACTTCCTCGGATTTATTTTGGATTAATACTACTATATTCTTCTTCTTCGTTGATTTCTCCATTTTTGAAGGACAAAATGGGTAAGACTCGTGCTGTTCATAATCAGAAGTATAAGAAAGAATACAAAAATTGTTTATGTGTGGGGCGAAAAGGTTGAAGGAAAAGGCCCATTTGCACCATTAAAATGGAGAGAAAAAAAAATAGACCCTAAAGTCCTGTGTACCCCCCCCCCCCCCCCCCCAATCTACGGGCTACTACCCCAATCCTTCGGTGGTTCGCGACCGCGTAGTCCATCCAGAAAAATTTACTCCTAATTTCTCTTGTCTCAGGTTGGCAGGTATGCAATTGACTAATATTTGGTATTATATGAGACACACCTGTGCACCCATGAGTCATACATGTACATGTATTACAGTGTACAGGCTCCTTTAGTACAGCTTTCAACAAGAAATAATTTTCAAGGGATATTAAAAATGTGGTCTTTATAGACAGGTTGTCTCAATACAGGTGTTTGACACTAAAAGCAGGTTTGACCGTATTATCTAATGTGTAATATACCCTCTACTGTAGATGTGTGGTTTAAGAAGGAAATTGTATCACTTCTAGTTTGAATATTGAAATCTTAATTTTGTTTATCTCTTCTATTTCAAAGAATTATACAGATGACACAGGCAACCCGCAGTGTGATTTAGCAAGCAGCCTGAGCCAGAGAGGATGTTCACAAATCGTTGATCCAGACAGTACTATGATCGTTCAGATGGTAAGGCAATAACTTGTATTATATTCCACGTTCAAAGAATCTTGCACTACGATTGGTCAAAAGTAAATCATGTAATGTAAGATAGGTCGCCCATCATTGATGGGAGAAGAAAAGTTTGTTGCACTGTGTAGATAGTAGTACTATCTGTACACAGTGCAACGCACTTTCACTGAAGACTATCTACACAGTGCGACACACTTTCACTGAAGATTGTATACGTTGCGTGTACGTACGTTAGTAATGCATGCACTGTACGCATCGTACACCGTTTGCAAGCTGTTAATTGATGACTTGTTGCTCTAAAATGACGAAAGAAGTAAAAGTGTTTCTGATGTGGAATATAAAGCAAATAATCACCTTTTGGTTTCAGGCGATGGCAAACTATCAATTCCTCTGCGATCTAAATGTATCTAGCTACATCCAGATCGCCTCGGAAGTGATAGTTTGTCCCATCACCTCCACCAAGGGTAATTATTTGCTTATTAACTGCCCTGGTCAGACCTCGCCAATAATGGATGAGGTTACATGTTTGTACACATAATTTAACAATAACGATGATGATAAAAGGGATCACATTGTTTAAAAAAGGTTTTTACATATTTATTCTTGCAAGATATCAATCTTTTATAAACCTTTTGATTCATTTATCTGTAATATTATATGCCAGGCACTGTGTTTTGCATTTTTTCCTTCTGTATCGTTGTATGTTTTCATGTCCTTGTAATCTGGTATTAATATATATCTTTTACAAATTATATATTTTTAGGTCGGTCACTTAATATAAGGGTCACTTCCTTTCTGGCTGCTACATGTCAATCAATGTACCGGTACATGTATTTTCATATTTCAAATATTCATTTTTCTCTTGCTATTGATCCAACTTACTTCAAACTGTCACCATTTTGTTTATTTTATTTTTTCCTGCTTTCATAAAAATTAATTGATTGTAAGGATAGGATTGCCCTTTTAGTTTAATAGTGACATGATACATTTGTAGGTATAGCGTACCCAGATCCTCTGTTATATATTAAAAAACTGAACTATTAATCAAGTAACTTCTGATTTCACTATTTTCTGATATTGATGGTGTAAAACAAAAGTTGCCATAGATTCAAAAGTTGTTGCCATGGTTATATTTCTGTTGCTAGGATATTCCGTTGAGTAATGCTGGCAGCACTCCTCAGGGCCAGGCAGTCCAGGTTAGACCACAGCAAGTTGATCTGAAGCTCAGAAGGGGTAAGAATTCTTCACCTTTTCATTATTTAATACTGTATATACAGACCGCTCAAGGGAAACATGAAAAGTGATCTTTACTGGCAGGTTGTCTTTAGGCATAGGTTCCTTTTGTTCACATTTCAGCAACACACACTGTACTACTTGTAGCTACTTGCTCCCTCTATAAAGAAAACAATACTTAATCGGTGACCATTGGTCCCCCATGATCCTCTTTTTCTTATGTTAATTGAGAGCTGAGTTGATGAAATAACCACCTGTCCAGTGACCTTGCAGGGTGGTCTAATCCCTGCTATAAACTAGTACAGATAAGCTTTAAGGGAAACAGAAAATGTGGTCTTTATAGACAAGTAGTCTATCTGTACAGGTGATCAATGAAGCAGGTTTTACTTTCACTGTACAAAATTAATAACAATATTTTAGTTTTTTGTATACAAATTCTGCCTTTTTGACTTGTTATGAGGATGGGCTTCCCCTTTAAGACTTTCACAACAAAGAGAGGGGAAAGAGAGGGGAAATAAGGGGCAGAAAACATCGCTTCTGCTGTGTTTGCGGGGTGGTGAAACTCTCAATTGGTTCTCACACTCTAGCGATATTGACAGACAAGGGTCCCGGTAAGGGCTTGACTTGATTCAATTAATATTTCCTGATGCTAGGGTTATTAATATCTACATGTGTGATAATAGTTTGTGAGGGGATTGCACAGGGGAACGCGATATATAGTGTACAGTATGTGCAACAAGTCTGTGTGTCTGTGTGTGTGTGTGGGGGATGTGATGGTAATGGAATAAAGCATGTACTGTGAACAAGTTGCAACCACCTGAATATGTTTTGGAGCATTGTCTTTAGTGCCTTGTTCTTTTAATGAATTAAACTCAGTTTTTTTAATAC
Organism: Strongylocentrotus droebachiensis; assembly: GCA_035222895.1. Lineage (NCBI taxonomy): Eukaryota > Metazoa > Echinodermata > Echinoidea > Camarodonta > Strongylocentrotidae > Strongylocentrotus > Strongylocentrotus droebachiensis. Next base: position 288,780 of record JAVYIG010000291.1, on the reverse strand, counting down.
AAATCCAATTACAATGTAAATCCTTGTATATATATACATGTATTTGTACATGTAACAGTTTTTAGCAATGCAAACAATGAATTTGTCTTCAAAGTTAGTATTTTGGAGTAAAAATGAAAGCTAGCCTGTGTGTATACATGTATATCCGTTTAAAACTGCCCCCAAAAAAGCAATGTTAAAAAAAAATCAGTGAAAAAGGTAGACTTCATTTTGCATGTTTTAAAGAAAAATGTGCCTCTACAAAATAACTTATTTTGGGATGTTGTTATTTCTTTAACAATAACAGTGTTTCTAAAAAAAACAGGGGATTTTGTGATCACCTACATGTAATGATTTTAAATGTACAATGTACATGTAGTTATTCCCTCAAATGATTGTTTAGCCACCAAGTTATTTAATGGTACTATAAAACTTGTCACATTGTTTCAGTTTTGCATTTGACCAGCTTAATTGCCATTTCGTCAGACTAAATATCCATTGATTGTGTATTTTCTTGGAAAATGGAAAACCGACAGCACTGTAGATACTGTATCATTAGTGTGATACATGTTCATTTGTTTTAATTTTAATTTAAAGGGAAAGTCCACCCTGACATTCAGTTGGTTTTTATAGGAACACAAAAATGAGAGGAGCAAATCTATGAAGTTTTGAGCTCAGATGTCAATGATGGTGATGGTGATTGCTGTTGTAGTTGTTGTAGATGTTGTTATAGTTTGTATTGTATTGTTTTTTTGTTTTTTTCATTACGATCATAGGCATCTGAACCTTGATATATATGAAAGCTAGTGGTTATGATGTTCCAGGTCTGACAAGTTGTGAAACATCTTCTTCTTCTCTTTCTCCTCCTTCTCTTTTGTTGTTGTTGATGTTGTTGTTGTTGTTGTTCTTCTTCTCCTTCTTCTTCTTCTTCTTCTTCTTTTTCTTCTTCTTCTTCTTCTTCTTCTTCTTCTTCTTCTTCTCCTTCTCCTTCTCCTCCTTCTCCTCCTCCTCCTCCTTCTACTCCTTCTCCTCCTTCTCCTCCTTCTTGTTGTTGATGTTGTTCTTGTTCTTCTCCTTCTTGTTCTTCTTGTTCTTGTTCTTCTTGTTTTTCTTGTTCTTGTTCTTCTTGTTGTTCTTGTTCTTGTTGTTCTTGTTCTTGTTCTTCTCCTCCTCAAAAGGGATCACATTATTTAAAAAAGGTTTTTACATATTTATTCTTGCAAGATATCAATCTTTTATAAACCTTTTGATTCATTTATCTGTAATATTATATGCCAGGCACTGTGTTGTGCAAAGGAGCAAATCTATGAAGTTTTGAGCTCAGATGTCAATGATGGTGATGGTGATTGCTGTTGTAGTTGTTGTAGATGTTGTTATAGTTTGTATTGTATTGTTTTTTTGTTTTTTTCATTACGATCATAGGCATCTGAACCTTGATATATATGAAAGCTAGTGGTTATGATGTTCCAGGTCTGACAAGTTGAGGAACATCTTTTTCTTCTCTTTCTCCTCCTTCTCTTTTGGTGTTGTTGATGTTGTTGTTGTTCTTCTTCTTCTCCTTCTTCTTCTTCTTCTTCTTTTTCTTCTTCTTCTTCTTCTTCTTCTTCTTCTTCTTCTTTTTCTTCTTCTTCTTCTCCTTCTCCTTCTCCTCCTTCTCCTCCTCCTCCTCCTTCTACTCCTTCTCCTCCTTCTCCTCCTTCTTGTTTGCAATGACGAACCTTCGTCATTGCCTTGTTTTCGTTCACATTCTGCCCCATTAATATTCTCCTTTTCCTTATCCTTATCCTTATCGTCCAAAAATCCCATTCGTTTTGCACGTAGTGCTTGTTATTCCTGGTTAGGTACTTTTCTTAAGTCCTTTTCCTTTCAAATTTCGTAGGCATCATCTCTAGCATCTCTTCAAGGTCACCTACTTTTTCGATTTTCGAAATCACTCATGCATGACCGTCCAGGCGCCATTTTGTCCGTTTCTGGTCCATTTTAAGGCCTTTATATCTTCCTTCCTATCTCCACTATCCTAGATCCTACAAACTTTTAACAAATTCCTCTAGATAGTCTGAGAGATGTTCTTTCATCTGCGACATATGACTTGACCTTCAAAATGCCATCTTCATACTCGAAATTCAAATCTAAAACTGACTCCGTCAAAAATCTCTCAAATTCTTGAAAAATGGACCCCTAAAAATCTAAAACTGCCATAACTTTCTTATATAAACTCCGTTTTGTGTTTTAATCTCACATTATCCTTATCTCATAATTGCACATAGCCATGCCAAATTTCATGCTCCAATGGCCATGCAAAACATAAATAGCGCCCTCTAAAGTTCTGGGAATTGGCTTTCTCTCTGTGGCCGTATCTCCATAATGGCTTGGCAGACCCGTACCCTTTTTTGGATTTAGATACTTGAGGATATGCCCTTTCCAGCCATATACAAAATTATATACCCTATCACTGACCAAATTTGCGAAAATTGCCCTCCAAATTCGCCATTTTCAAGAAAATTCCGAAATAACTTCAACTTGCTCTAAAATGGCGATCTTTATACCTACGTCGTTGAAACTTGGCAGACATATGTATCCATATACGTGACAACTGTTTGCCAAGTTTGGTAAATTTTATTAACGTCAGCGCAAAGTTATCGCCAAAAATGATGAATTTGCTATGCATTACGTAATAGCGCCTTTAATGCGTGCAGTACATTGCGTGCAGATGACAATGGTGTCAAACTGACCGCAATGAAGTGCCCTTTCGAATGATACCAAGTATGGTATATGTTTACACAGAAAATTGTGAGTAAATCGCATTTGAACAAGGGTCACTATACGAATTCCGCCCGATTATAACACTTATCGGCCATGACGTCATTTTTTTCAGACTACTTTTTGCCCCCTAAACATCCTTTTTTTTCCTTGAAAATTTGCAATGACATTCCGAGATGCAATACGCAGGGCACCTCGTGGCCGGATTTTTGAAATTAGTCAAGGGGGCCATTTAAGACGCCATTTTGTCCTTTAAATCTATTTTACATCACATGTTTCGATAGGATTATCATAGAAAAAAAGAGAGTAGTTTACAATAACAACCATGAAATTCTCTTTCCAATGATATCATATACGGCCCATAAAGAGACATAAAGAGAGAGAGAAAAAACAATTTAACTCCGGTCATAATACAGATCCTGTACGTTTTCCGCCCATGCATTACACGCATTGTCTATGGGGCAAATCGGGTTCACGCTTTTGACCCCTAGAACGATCTTGATTGCAATGACGAACATGCAACTAATCCCATTGGTTTTTGCACGCAGTGCTTGCGAGCCCTTTCTAGGTTCTTTCCCCCTATCCCAATTTCTTTCAAACTTCGTAGGCATAGTCACTACCATCCCATCAAGGTCACTATTGAGGCCTTTCTTTCGCCCTACCTGTCTCCAATATTACAGAAGCTAAAGACTTCGTACAAATTGCTCTGGATAGTCCGAGAGAAGCTCTTTCGTTCGACACGTAGAAACACGGCGTCATTGCACGCACATCGTTGTGACACGATTGCATTTCTAGTGTTGATGTTGTTCTTGTTCTTCTCCTTCTTGTTCTTCTTGTTCTTGTTCTTCTTGTTTTTCTTGTTCTTGTTCTTCTTGTTGTTCTTGTTCTTGTTGTTCTTGTTCTTGTTCTTCTCCTCCTCCTCCTCCTTCTCCTTATTCTCCTCCACTACTACTACTACTACAGCGACCACGACTTCTACTTCTACTACTACTACTACTACTACTACTACTACTGCTACAATAACTACTACTACTTTTACTACTACTGCCTACATGTACTACTACTTCTTCTTCTGCTGCTGCTAATAGCACTACCTCTACTAGCACTACCACTACCACACCAATGTATTTTTTTTCATTAACTTGTAATAATAATAATAATAATAATAATAATAATATGTCTTGTACGGTCTCTTCTCTTTGACAGGAAAGCCGGTGGTTATGACGCTCCAGGTCCGACAAGCCGAGGATTACCCGGTGGATCTCTACTATGTGATGGATCTCTCTAAATCCATGGAAGATGATCTCTCCAAACTCATGGACCTTGGAGATATTCTAGGTATGTATATACAGTCAAACCTGTCTATAAAGACCGCTCAAGCAGAGAGAGACAAGAAAAAGTGGTCTTTATGTACAGGTCTGGAGCTATACTAGGTATGTAAATACAGTCAAACCTGTCTATAATGACCGCAAAAGCGTAGAGAGAAAAGAAAAGTGGTCTCAATAGGCAGGTTTGGAGATATACTAGGTATACATGTACATATACATTGAAACCTGTCTATAAAGACCGCTCAAGCCAAGAGAGAAAAGAAAAGTGGTGTTAATAGGCAGGTTTCGAGATAGGCTTGGAGATATAATAAGTATGTAAATGCATCAAACCTGTCTATAAAGACCGCTCAAGCCAAGAGAGACATGAAAAGTGGTTTTAATAGGCAGGTTTGGAGATAGGCCTGGAGATATATTAGGTATGTAGATACAATGAAACCTGTCTATAAAGGCCGCTCAAGCCAAGAGAGAAAAGAAAAATGGTCTCAATAGGCAGGTTTGGAGATAGGCTTGGAGATATACTAGGTATGTAAATACAGTCAAACCTGTTTATAAAGACCGCTCAAGCCTAGAGAGAAAAGAAAAGTAGTCTTAATAGGCAGGTTTGAAGATAGGCTTGGAGATATACTAGGTATGCATAATCCAGTGAAACCTGTCTATAAAGACCACTCAATAGAGAGAGAGAGAAGAATGGTCTCCATAGGCAGGTTTGGAGATAGGCTTGGAGATATACTAGGTATGTATATACAGTCAAACCTGCCTATAAAGACCACTCAAGAGAGAGAGAGAGAGAGAAGAATGGTCTCAATAGGCAGGTTTGAAGATAGGCTTGGAGATATACTTGGTACGTATATACAGTCAAACCTGTCTATAAAGACCGCTCAAGCCAAGAGAGACATGAAAAGTGGTTTTAATAGGCAGGTTTGGAGATAGGCCTGGAGATATATTAGGTATGTAGATACAATGAAACCTGTCTATAAAGGCCGCTCAAGCCAAGAGAGAAAAGAAAAATGGTCTCAATAGGCAGGTTTGGAGATAGGCTTGGAGATATACTAGGTATGTAAATACAGTCAAACCTGTTTATAAAGACCGCTCAAGCCTAGAGAGAAAAGAAAAGTAGTCTTAATAGGCAGGTTTGAAGATAGGCTTGGAGATATACTAGGTATGCATAATCCAGTGAAACCTGTCTATAAAGACCACTCAATAGAGAGAGAGAGAAGAATGGTCTCCATAGGCAGGTTTGGAGATAGGCTTGGAGATATACTAGGTATGTATATACAGTCAAACCTGTCTATAAAGACCACTCAAGAGAGAGAGAGAGAGAGAAGAATGGTCTCAATAGGCAGGTTTGGAGATAGGCTTGGAGATATACTTGGTACGTATATACAGTCAAACCTGTGTATAAAGACCGCTCAAGCCGAGAGAAAAGAAAAAGTGTTCTCAATAGGCAGGTTTGGAGATAGGCTTGGAGATATACTAGGTATGTAAATACAGTCAAACCTGTAGATAAAGACCACTTAAGCCAAGAGAGACAAGGAAAGTGGTCTTAATAGGCAGGTGGTCTTTATGTACAGGTTTTTGTAATACAGATATCAATGGCAAAATCTATTTGAGGGAAATTTTAAAAAAAATGTTGTCTTCATGGACAGGTGATCTTTCTATACAGGTGGTCGCTAAAGCAGGTTCGACTGTACTTACTAAAGATGCGTATAGTCATCTCTATTTTCGGTAGCAGAATATTGGAGAACTTGCATTAACATTACTCAAGTGCCTGTAAGAGAGATATTTCCTCGAAAACAGAAAGATATGTGTGTACATGTATATCATATTCTCAGCTTTGGTGGCACTACCAAAATTACAGCAAATTTTTCTCTAACAGGTTTTTGTAATTTTGTCCACAAGTGATCGGCTATCCTTAAATTTTCCTAAATTTCCTCTGAAACTATATATTTTATAATTTTATTTATAAATATACTTGGTTCCTAGATTTCTAACAAATCCTATTTCCTTTGAAATTTAGAGAGTATCGTTTCCTTTATCCATCCTCTTCATTACAAACTCTTTTCAGCGAGCGAGATGAAAAATATCACAAGCAATTTCAGACTTGGTTTCGGATCATTTGTTGATAAGACTGTGATGCCCTATGTCAGTACAGTGCCTGAAAAGTAAGTAGAAATTTACCTTTTATTAACCATTCAATCCCAATTACATAGCTACACACAATGCAACACAAAGTAATTCCCCATCTTCATACCTAATTTATAACCACATGTCCTATCTTCTTGTAATTTATTCATTATCCAAAGTACAAAATAATTGCAATTTCATTTATGTTACTTAATGTATTTTCATTTTTATTATCATGTTACTGTTAATACACTGTTCGTGAAGTAAGAGCGTTTGTTTCATCTAAATTAAGCACAATGTTCATTACACCTTTCTTCTTAATGCTTATTACATATTTAGATTAAGCGTAATTTTCATTTGTTTTGTAAAGCGCTTAGAAACTGTATGTGTATACCAGCGCTATATACATTTTAGATATTATTGTTATTACTACCTTCTAACATTTGAATATAATACTGGTAAGATAAATATAAATCATAATTATTATTATGATCAAGCCCAAAATACTGTATGAAACATAATAATAATAATACTAATCATAATATTCAGGATTCTTATAGCGCCTAAAACATCTAAAAAGTCTCTAATCTATTAAGTGCTTTACAGATATATTATTACCCCGGTCATTGGATTTAGGCTTGCCCACATACAACCTTCATAATGCACCTTCTCCACTCCCTGGGGAGCATTCCAGTCAGGTGCCTTTTTTCACAGACACTCACAATGCTAAACAAACAACAGAGATTTTCAGATCAAAATATATTTCATGTAATTAGGGTAAAGGAGAATCCAGTAAACAGACTGGCTTCGAATCCTGTCAATCAGTTGCCCCACACCTATGGAACAAACTCCCTACATTTCTGAGAAAAAATAGTACATGACTTCTTCAAGAAACATCTGAAAACGTTCCTCTACATTCGTTAATTTGTCCTTACACCAAGGGACGTATAGCACTTTGTTATTCTATGGAAAAGGGGCTATATAGTATAGTAATAATGACTGCTATGAGAGACGTAGTTGTTTTTTATACGCGTAAAGGGAGGTTACATCGTGCTAACACCCCGAGGGGTAATAGCACGATGTAACCTCCCCGAGAGCCTATAAAATCAACTATGCCTCGAATGTTAAAGCAGTCATTATAACTTTTATAAACTGAAAAGGGTCATAGAATACATGTGCGACTAATACCAATCATGGTAATCAAGTTTGTTTGCGCTGTGTTTGTAGCAACCAAATTAATCACACACAAAAAATGTATGGTAGTCGTGCTCCGCACAAACTAAGTTCATTAACTCGTAAACCAAAGGGGAGGCATGGCTAAACTCACGACTCCAATTTCGACCAATCAGATGGCTAGATTTCTATAGTGAGGTATATAAATCCAGTTATTATTATGATTATTGTTGATGTTGTTGTTATTATCATTATTACTATCATCATCATTATCATTATTATTATTATTATTATCATTATTAAAGGTAATAGTAGTAATAGTAGTAGTAGAAGTAGTAGTAGTAGTAGTAGTAGTACTGTTATTATTATTTCACTACATCAGATCACTTGAAATCATTTTAGGGGATAGTGTGTATGGTACATAGATCACTTAAATTGAATGGAAATTGGCTTCCTCAAAGTTATTTGTATCACTTTCACTTGCGTGTGTTAATCAAGATCTATGGTGATCCAAACTTGATTTGTTATAAATAGAGGGTATGGGTTCTTACACGTTCTTGCAGCATGGAGTAAAATAGTGCATAAATATGCAAGTAACAAGATGGTATCGCACTGTTCCCGCCTTTATTAACAGGGCAGGGGGGGGGGGGGGGAGGTACATGTCCGTTGGTTGATAATATAAATAAATTCAATTCCGTAAAGAAGTGAATGTTAAAGGTCATTTATGTTCCTCCAAATATACATATATAAATGTATCAGCAATGTATACCGTTGAGAAGACTGGACTTTGATAAGAGAAAAAGCTTTGAGAGTATTTGCATACATGGATGTAAACCACTCAGAATAAGTTCCGCACTTCAAGTTTTAGCATCGATATCCTGCTGGTTACTATGTTATCACACTTGATGCTGGTATCATTGAAAATCCTGTTTATATACCTTTACAATGATGCCACATTTGTAATGATTATGTTATCATGGACCGAGCAGTACACCTGAATATAGGGCCAAGTCATTAGTAGAATGTTGCAAATGCATTCGTTATTATCAATGGGGATTTTTTTTCATATTTGATTAGAGGGTGGGTTATATTTTGAAGGAATAAAAATGCATTTTATCACATTTTATTTTTGACTTGGCCCCATATGCAGGTGTACTGTACAGTCCATGATTACATAATCGTTACCGATGTGGCTGTATTGTAAAGGGGAATAAACCAACCTTTCAGTGATACCGACGTCAAACATGATAATACAGTATTAAACAAGACATTATTTTGATGCTCAAACTTGAATTGCAGATTTTTTTCGATGGGTTTAGATCAAAAGCACAGTCCATGATTACATGATCCTTAATGGGGCATTATTGTAGAGGGGAATAAACCGACCTTTCAGTGATACCAACGTCAAATATGATAACATAGTAACGAGACATTTCGACACTCAAACTTGAATTGCACATTTTTTTCGATGGGTTTAGATCAAAAGCACAGTCCATGATTACATAATCATTACCGATGAGGTATTATTGTAAAGGGGAATAAACAGACCTTTCCGTGATACCAACGTCAAATATGATAATATGGTAACAGGACATTTTGATGCTCAAACTTGAATTGCAGAACTTTTTTGAGGGGTTTAAATCAAAAGCACAGTCAATGATTACATTTAAATAGTCTTAACCAATTAGGCACTATTGTAAAGGGGAATAAACCAACCTTTCAATGATACCAACGTCAAATATTACAGTATAGTAACAAGACATTTTTTCGACGCTCAAACTTGAATTGCAGAACTTTTCGAGGGGTTTTGATCGAAAGAGGATCAACCAAAATCACATTTCCTTATCTTTCAGATTGATTGCACCGTGTACTGGATGCGAGGCTCCGTATGGATTCAAGAACGTACTCCCGTTGAATGAGAACACTAACAGATTTTCAGTGAGTTTAAGTTTATTTGCTTTGTTGAAAGTGCTTTTATAACTCCATTTTCTCCTTTTTTATATGTTTTTTTTTCTTGAATGAGAACACAAACAAATTTTCAGTGAGTTTTAGTTCATTTGCTTTGTTGAAAGTGCTTTTATAACTCCATTTTCTCCTTTTTTATATGTTTTTTTTTCTTGAATGAGAACACTAACAGATTTTCAGTGAGTTTTAGTTCATTTGCTTTGTTGAATGCGCTTTTATAACTCCATTTTCTCCTTTTGTATATTTTTTTTTTCTTGAATGAGAACACAAACAAATTTTCAGTGAGTTTTAGTTCATTTGCTTTGTCCAAAGTGCTTTTATAACTCCCATTTTCTCCTATTTTGTATGCGTTTTTGTTTGTTTTGTTAACACATTGTGGATCCGGGGCCCTGTTTCATGAAGCTTGTTATTGATCACATGGTACGATAAATGTTATAAGCTACTGACATCCTTGCATTTGATTGGCTATAAACAGATTTGTGATAGATTTGTGGGAGTTGTTATTGATAACAAGTTTTGTGGAACAGACCCCTGATTGCTTCTACTTTTAATGGTGATACGTCATTTACAAAGTCCATAACAAGCATTGCACTGCCTGAAGCAAATATGATTAAAGACAAAGTACATATTCCTAGAATGTAAATTCACATACATATCAAGATATAATACGAAAAATTGTACGAGATACTTGTAATGATAAAATTCACTTTAAAATCACTGAAAGAAGCGGACCAGGGGGCGTTTCACAAAAACTTGTCATCGGTGACAAATGACAGTTTTTGTTGTAATCTACTGAAATCCTTGCTTCTGATTGGTTATCAACAGATTTGTCACTGATTTTTGTAATTTTAATTGAAAAAAGGCTTTGTGAAATGGATCCCAGGTAGATTTTCAGTGAGGTTTTCTAATTTACATTGTAAGTGGGTATCTTTGGGATGAAATGTGAGAGTCTGTTTCAAGTTACAAAGTACTTGGAGAAGTGTGCACCACCTCTGGTTGCCCTCTCATACTGCTCTTCATTTCGTTGTTGCTGTTGTTTCATTCCATCGTGTTTATCTTCTTTAAACTCGACCGCTTGTCAATATGTATGTTGTAGATCCTGCTGAGATTTACTTTCACATTGTCATTGTTCATTTTTGTGTGTATTTTTGTGTACCATTCGCCTCAAACACATTAGTCATTATAATACTCTATATTATTATTATTATTATTATTATTATTTAAAAAATGTAAATATTTCTTGTTCTTTGTTTTTTAAATTTTACTAGGAAACAGTGATGAACCAGAGGGCTTCAGGCAACCTAGATGCACCTGAGGGAGGCATGGATGCTCTCATGCAAATCACAGTCTGTGGGGTAAGACTACATTCACTGCTATTTGAAAGACCCTCCAAAGTTTTGGGAGCCCCAAATTCGCCAAAAGTTTAATGGAAAAATTTCACTTAAAGCGTATCAACACTAGTGTGGCTAGGAGGGATTGGACCACACAGCGAGGTCACTGACAGGTGGCTATCTCATCAACTCAGCTCTCTAATAACATAAGAAATAGAGGATCATGGGAGACCAACAGGCACCGATTGGGGAAGTTTTCTATATAGAGGGAGCAAGTAGCTACAAGTAGGACAGTGGGGCTTTAATTTGTATCATAAAGTGAAAGAGGACGTCATTAGAGACACACTTCTGCAAAGATTTACCCCCAAATATGTGTTTGAAGACAAATATTTATTAAAGAATATATAAATTGGGTTTTCTGTTGTATGCAGAAAACCTAAATTTTGTACTCTTTCATCAATTTTCGACTTCAAACACATTTGTTTTGAAAATCCTTGCAGAACTTTGTCTTAAATGACATCCTCTTTCACATTATGGTACAGCTTAAGTGAAATTTTGCCATCAAATTTTTGTGGCTCCGAACACTTAAGAGGGGCATCAATTTCATGTAAAGGAGAATGCAAATCCAACAAACAGTAGCTGATAATCTTACTAAAAACTGTCAGCCAGTTAAAAATATCTTGAGTTTCATTTTCCTTTAAAGAGAAGGATGAGTTCTGGTTAAGATGACAAATAATTTGAGCATTTTCTTTCCTTTTTCGTCAGTTTTGAAGAAATATTTACTGATTGCACACATCTACGATCATCTCCTTGCAATCTGCTGTTTTACATAAATAACTTAAGTCTTATTCATTATTTTTACATACAGAATTTTGAACTTTTTTTCTTTTCTTTACCGATAGAACCAAATAGGATGGAGACAGAATGCAAGACATCTTGTTATCTACACCACTGATTCTTCCTTCCACTATGCCGGCGACGGAAAGGTATGTCACATATTTATATGAAATTCTATTTATCTATCTGTCTGTCTGTCTGTGTGTTTGTCTGTGTGTTTGTCTGTCTGTGGTTCTATCTATCTTACATGCATCTATCTAGGAATGTATCTACCGCTATCTATCCATGTCCCATAGCTTGGAGGCCATTAGGGTGACAATTAAATGGACCTTACAATACAGGTTCTCCATCAATTTTTGTTTATCTTCAGCTGTTCTAGTTAGCTGTTCGAACTGTACGAACCAAAAGGGGTTGATTTTCTGGATCTACATGTATTCTGGGTTGACAACACCATTTCTTTCTGGGTCAGGGTTCCCTGTAGAAATATGCTAAAATTCTTCTACAACAAGCATGATATGCAAAAGATAATCTGTTTGTGTAGTTTATAATTAGGGATTAAGGATAGATTACATACTTAAAGAGAAGGTTGAGCTCTGGGATAATAGGTGAAAAAGAATTTGTGAGGTTTTTCAATCTTTTTTATGTTGGCATGGAAGAGTATCGTAGATACTGAAAAGAAGTGCTCTTCAAATGCCCTCATAATTGAAAAAAATGACAAGAAACGGCTGATGGTTGTGGACCACAACTTTCATGCCACTTGTTTGTGTAGTCCCATATATGCACATTTCTGTGACTCTCAGCTAGACTGAGTCAATTTCTTATCATTTTGATGAATCTAAAACCTCACAGTATACCCAATTACTTCTGTGCCACATGATCAATCTTTCTGAAAATAATAATGATAATAATAATAATAATAATAATAATATGTCTTGTTTACCCAGGGTAGCCTCATCAGTATTTATACTGTTCTCCCTGAGGACCCTGCAATCATATTCCACACATTTTCTTTCGCTTTGATCAATTGCATGATCATCACTCACTTTATCTCTTACATAGTACTATCACACGCTTCTACATTGCATGTATTGCACGTAATGATGGAAGATGCAATATATAAGCCAAAGATAATCTATGCATGGTTTATAATTGGGGATTAATGACATAATATACACTTAATCCAAACCTAAGAGATGAACAACTGCCAACGAAATCCTCTTAATTATAACCTTGATCTCAGTGGCTGGTTTTTATTTCCTAGAACAATACAGAAATATTACTGTAACTATGTTTGTTTAATTCTGGCTGATATCCAGTTATAATGATATGCAAGCAACTGTTGGAGGTTGAACATAACTGGGTATTTCCTTTCATTAAGCATTTAGTATAATCAAGGTTGTAGTTTTGAGTATGTATCTCATGTTCATTTTTCTGTAATATGATTTTAATAAGCATACCAGTATGTTAAATTACTTTATTTAGCTGTTTTGGGTGAAAAAAGTGCATTGGCTTTACAAAAAGATATCCATCGGATGCATTGTTTATTTAATTTTGACATAGTTTTTACAAGGTTGTGGTATCTGTTTTTAGAAGCAATTTCTTTTTATCCCAAACATACACATACATGTACATTACATGGTTAACACGTGTTTAGACTTTTATACAATGATCATTCACACTGTAGCTATACGATAAGTAATTACTTTTGTTTTCTAGTTGCATCAAGATGTGTCGAACAACCAAAATATAACGAAGCGCATCTTGGAGTATTGTTTCGAACGATAAATCGAGAAGAATATTAAAGGGTCTTGTTTTAATCTGGCTGTTGTAGTGTATGGAAATTGTATAACTGGGCGGGGCCTATTTTGAGCGCGCACTGATTGGCCAGCTGTCATGTAAACTGACCTCTTTAAAACTAGTTTCTTTATACAGTGTTTTTAAATGTTGTTCTTTCCCAGTCTGAATGCCCCTTTCACTGTAAGATGAGTCTTTGTAGGAGTTTTGTATAAAAACACAAAAATTAGCACTACTGTATTAGAATATTAACTTAGAGGAAGTGAGGCATATAAAAGAGATCGCACCAGAAACATCCAGAATTGCTTCAAAAATAGCCTCCAGGGAAAATATATCACTTCTTCCCCCATCCCCCATCCCCCCATCCCCCCATCCACCCTCCCCCCATCCCCCCTCCCCCCATGCCCCCTCCCCCCATCCCCCTCCCCCATCATATCAACCAATTTAGGATCTAGATCAAAGCTATTCCGGCCTCAAAAACACAAAAGCAGAACTACTGCATTATTATTATTATTATCACAATATGAGCTTACAGGAAGGGAAGTATATAATAGAGATTTTATCCCAGTTGTCTGAGCTCAATAAACACACTGCCAAATGAGTAATACAATACACGGTGGCTGGGTGAATAGGCCTGTCTTCATCAGCTCGAGTTTGCTAAATAACGCGCTGCTTTCAGACTCTGGATATTATCTCGAAGCTTGAAATCGCGTCTTCACCAGACCGATACACTCATCACAAACTAGCTCGGACGGGCGCAAATTAGTCCGCTATTTCCCAAATAGCAGGATTTTTGGGAAACAAGACCAAGAATTCTTGCGATATTTTCTCGACCGAATATCCCGCTGATTGCAACTGCAGGCTGATGAGGACGCAAATTAGCTGGATCATTTGTGATCGGGGTAGTTGAAATAGCGGGTTCTTTGGCAAACTCGAGCTGATGAGGACAGGCCTAATGATTGTTCTCAATGTGGTGGATAAATAAATAGCTGATTATGACTCATATATTGTGTTCTAAGCTGGCTTGGACTGACTTCCTGGCTCTGCTTTTGTTGTATATACTGTAGCTCCAATGCCAAGTATGGTGTTATCTATTGCCGTATGATATTGTGTACATGTACATGTGTATATTATTGTGCAATAGACCAGTTTGTAGTTATCACATTTCAGTTTCAGTTTTTTTCAGTTAAGTTTCTTTTATTTCACATGAAAAACAATACATTAGTAAACAAAAAATAGCATATTAACTATACCAACAGTATTACAAGACTATACCAACAGTCCTTTTCAGGACTGCAAACCCTCAAGAAAGATTACCGAGAGTCCTTTTCAGGACTCCTCAATCCTCCCTCTCTCTCACATGGTGCACCCGCGAGCCTACTGTATATATTAACAAAATTGATATTCATGAACAATAAAGACATCTACACAGCATATAAGTTTGTATTGTATTTATACTGGATACTTTCAAAGTTATATGTGAAAAAGGAAGCTTGATAAAAAGCATAGTTTGTAGAGTTTCAGTTCCTCAAAATAATTTTGAAACAGTGTCATTCATAATAAGGTAGGAGTATAATAATTCAAAAGAAAAAGAAAACAAAAAGCAAGTATCAGGTACAAATGACCCCTAATGTCAACAGATCTTTTAAATATGGAGTAGTTCCACTGTGTGCATTTTAGAATAATCACTGCAAAAGTCACAGACATGCTTCATGAATACATTTATTAGTGTGCCCTCTTGAGAAGAATACCTCCACCTGTGATCCGTAAAATGTACTGTCGGTGAATAAATGAATAATGGTTACATAACTTTCATGAGCAATGTATCCATTATTCATCTTGGTGGGTTTTAAAATATTGGCACATATGTCCATGTATACCTGCATATTTACATGCATGTATAGTGTACAATGCAATATGATGGTACAATGAACCTGTAAAAGTACAATGCATGTTTCGTTCAATTTATATAAAGCTGTATTTTCAGATAATTCTTTGTGATGTTTCAAATAACTTTTCTTATATTTTTTTGCTTTTTGCTTTACACATCTTCACTCCTAAGAAACAGAGAAGGAAAGGGAAATAACATAATTGTACAATTTGTATTAAAATTACAGTGTAATGAAATGCTTTTTTCTTTTCTTTCCCTTCAGCTTGGAGGTATTATTACACCTAACGACGGACAATGCCATCTGGATCCTATTTCACAGAACTACACTATGTCACATTACTTGGTAAGTTCACCATCCCCCCTCTCCCCCCCCCCCCCCCCCCCAACAAGCAAACCAATTAAATGTATAGACCAGTTTTGGAAACGCCCCCCTCTCAAAAAAATGAAATGGAAGCTCTTATTACCAATCATGTGAAAGAATATGTTTTGACTGATATGTGATGATACCAATTTTGCCGGGAAACCGCCTACTAATTGATATATTTGGTAAATTAATATATCTATCCGGACTGGATAGATATCGCGTAGCCCCATATACATCTCTCTGTGTACATTTGCTTGTAACTTTACCAAGACTGGGCCAAATTTCTTATCATTTTGATGATTCCAGAACCTTGCAGTACACACCAATACTTATATGCTAGATGATCGACCTTTTTTGATTGATTTCACAACTTTTCTTTCACAATGCAATCGCATGACCAGAACTCAACTTTATCTTTAAATTTTAAAACTTGAGGAAAAGGAAGAGAACAATCCAGGTTTCAATCGTAATTTCAGTCTAAAAGGAAAGAAGAGAGTCTTCCTATATGTACACATGTACACTTTTACATATTGCCTGGCAAAATGTGTATGTACCTATTGAAATTGTGTGTACATTATTAACGATCTCCCATTATTAAAAGAATTGAGAGTTTCTAATGAAACCCCAAATCTATCATTGGAATCGTTCAGTAGGTACATAATATCCAATTGATATGTATCTACCGTATTTTCCGGCGTAAAGGCCGCAGTATTTTCGGGTGAGAAAAAATCAAAAAGTCGGGGTGCGGCGTATACGCAACAACAACAAAATTCAGCGGTCAAAACATCACGTCCATTTGCACGTATGGGACTATAGGAACAGTAGCATGACTAGACAACGGTACAGGACAATTCTAGAATAACTCCACACAACTTACCGACAATTTTATGTTGCATAGTTGACATGAAGACGAAAAAAATTATTTTTCTAAAAAAATCTGCCGATAGATCTAGATCTAAGTCCGTACCATTGCATCGCCAAAAAGTAAACAAAGGGACAGGCCGTTACTTACGGAGCTAGCTGCCGCGCAACGCAACTGCGCAGGTCGAAAAATGCTATTTCGGATTACACCGCACATCGAGGAAGGGGTATTGTAGGATACCAAATCTGCGTACGATACAGTACTAGCTTAAAAGTCGATGAAGATCTGCTAAATTATGATTAGTTTTGAGGTTAACTTCTTGTTGATTTATAAGAATATTGATGAATTGGTATAGTTTGTAAAAAAAAAAGAGTGTTCTACAAGAAAATTACGATCTTTTTGTTTGGTCCGTTTTTTTTTTCTCTCTTTTTTTTTTTTTTTTTTTTAGTTTTTTTTTTTTTTTTTTTTTTTTTCCTCTACGAAATGTCAAAGTTGGGGGTGCGGCCTATACGGCGGTGCGGCCTTTACGCCGGCAAATACGGTAGTCAATGATTCTAATAAAAAACATTGAAAAAAGACGATATCCTGGGTAGCCTCACAAAGCTTAAAGTTTAAAGTCACAAGTTTAAAGGGACCCATTAAAATGAAATAAATGATTATATTGTAATACATGTACATTTTGCAATGTCTTGAACATTTCAAATCATACTCCAAATCTTACCTATTTCAGTGTATGTGAAAATACTGACTTCTTTGGAGGAGCCTGCGCCTTTGAATGTTTTTAAACAGAAATATGGTCCCGTATGAATTCTGTTGATGGTCATTATTATCATCATTATCGTCAACGTCATTCGGGTAGGGGCGATTGCTCAGTGGTAGAGGAGTGGTGTCGTAACCTGGAGGTCTCGGGTTTGAAACCAAGTGGATGCGCTCGTGCCCTTCTTTAAGGCATTAACCCTCATTACCAAGTCCCTCAGAGAGGAGTTTAATCCGTCAGTCCTCTGGTTGCTTACTTAAAGTGTATGCTTTTTTTAGCAGTCAGGTAAAACAAACAAACAAAAACATAAACTCGCCCCAATCATATTAAGCGGTACTGCACTACTTGTAGCTACTTGCGCCCTCTGTATAGCCAACAATGCCTAAGCGTTACCCGTTGGTCCCCATGATCCCCCTTTTCTTATGTTTATTAAGAGCTGCTTTGATGGAATAACCACCTGTCAGTGACCAGGCAGGGAGGTCTAATCCCTCCTGGCCAAACAAGTGTAGATAGGCTTTAAACATTTTTATATTTTTTTGTTGATTTGCAGGACTACCCATCCATCAGTCATCTCAATGCTAAGATGAGAGAGAACAGTGTCATCCCCATCTTTGCCGTCATCCAGAAAGAGTTTGAGATCTACAATGTAAGTTTCAAGATACCGAATACCAATTAGCTCCAGAAGGCAATTGAACTCTTTTTTAAAAAACATACAAAACGTACAAATAAGAGAAACAGCCTGGAGAAAGTTTACATAAATGGGACAAATAATAACAAAGTTATAAATATTATGAATATGAGATCACTAAATATATTCCGGTTCGGAGACCACTGCTCCACCAAGCCATAGCGGGTCATTCGGTGGGTTAAAATCAATTTATCCAACAGTTAGTAGTAGTGGTAGTAAAAACAACATACATACGCGACAACCAGATGCTGGTGATTGTACGGCACGGACAGATACATATACGTTATTGTTTCTTATAAAACACTTTACCCGTTGCATTGTACCCAACCAAAGTGCTTACAGTATAATACCTCGGTCACTGGATTCTGTTCTGATTCTGCACTTTACAGTGCACATTCTCCACTTCCTTTGGAAGCATTCCAGCCAGTCTGCCTTTACTGGCGTGCACATCCTAATTCAACCACATTGAAGTTAACATCCTACCAGGCATCCATTTAACACCTGGGTGGAGAGAAGCAATGTAGATAAAAATGCTTTTCTCAAGGATGTAAGTGCTGTGCCGGGACTTGAACCCATGACCTTTGCATTCACAGTCAAGTGTTTAGACCTCTCGAGTACGACACCTCTACATGCACAATTCCTGAACAATTAAAGATGTTCATGCGTGGGTATAAAGTCGTTTGTGAAGTAGGCAACTTGGTGATCACTACATAACACAGAGCCAACAGGTATTACGCTCCCGTGTGGACGTTCGTGTGCTGCCCGCAATATACCCACGCATGTGCAACTAAAGTCTGGACTTTCAATTTGACTGTTTTTTTCCGAACTCTTTGTGTTTCCTGCAGAATCTGACTCAATACATAGAGGGCGCTACAGCGGGTATCCTGGCCCAGGATTCCAACAACATCGTACAGCTGGTCAAAGACAACTACAGTGTAAGTCATAAAGCTTTGTATATTGCGTGGATGCGTAGAGATGGCAATGTCCTGAAGTGTTGGGCACTTCTTCATCTGAGTGTATGTTTGTCTGTCTGCAGTTGATCTTTTTTCTGTGGTTTTCATCTAGCTATCGCTATGTAGTTATGATTAGGTGTCAAAATAGAAAATGAAAGATACTGAATATTCATGCATTCAAACATGCCATAGATGGTATTGTCAGTTTGAAGCCATAAGGTTGTTAATTACATAGTGTTGATGCCCTTCTGGCAGTAAAAAGACAAACTGAAACCTTGTAGTCTATACAAAAAGACTTTAGCCAATGCTCATATTGAAGATTTTTAAACTATTTTGTTTGGTGTTGTTATGTGTAAGTTAGTCAAAGTTCAAGTTAAAGATAAAGTTAAGTTCTGGTCATGCGATTGCATTGTTGATAATCTAGCATGTAAAGTATTGGTGTGTACTGCAAGGTTCTGTAGTCATTAAAATCATAATAAATTTGGCCCAGACTTGGTAAAGTAACAAGCACTGTACACAGAAACATGTAAACGGTACTACACAAATAGTGTCAGGCCTACTTACCTTGATTTCCTTATCTTTCTATGCTCATTACTCAGCCAGTATACATTTTCTACCAATTTTTTTTGGCAAATGACATTTATTTGTAATCTTGAACATTGAGTGTAACTTTTGTTTGATTCTGTGAAAATTCATTTTCTTTTTTTACCAGAACTCAAGTTTATCTTGATTATACATGTATTTTATGGGATGTATTTCACAAAATCCCCCAAATCATAATTTGCATTTTTATATTTATTCTCACAGAAAATCACATCCAGAGTCGAAGTGGTGGACGACGCCCCTGAGAACGTGACCATCCACTACGTCGCCCATTGTCCTGGAGGACAGGTCACGCCAGGGTCACAGGTGTGCGAGGGTCTTCAGCTTGGCGACACGGTCAACTTCACGCTGACCATTACGGCGACCGGATGTCCACCCAATAAATACCAACAGTGAGTATTTCTGTATATACAATGTATATAAATTAATATGGTTTGGTTTGATGGTTTGTTTCAACTTGGGGACACGGTCAACTTCATGCTGACCATTACAGCGACCGGATGTCCACCCAATAAATACCAACAGTGAGTATTTCCGTATATAAATTATGTAATATGGTTTGGTTTGGTTTGGTGGTATGTTTTACCGGACTGCTTAGAGAGCATGTGTATGCTTGTAAGTAATCAACCAGGGGACCGACAGCGTTAAGTCCCCTCTGAGGGGCATGGTAATTAGGATTGATGCCTTACCAAAAGGTACAAGCGCATCGACTTGGTTTCAAACCCAGTTAGGTTAGTAGAAAGAAGGTCCTCCTTCCTTTCTCCCTACAGCTACTGTATATTTGGCCTATAAGTTCCAAATGCGAGTATTGTCTCTGTGAAAAACATTAATCTTTATCTGCCATCCTCGACCCAGGTGAAGTTCATTGGTACCTACATGTACATGTATTTGGAAAAATTTCCTTGGATTATTTTTGTTAATGCATGGCTACCGGATTTCTGGCCTATTTGCCACTCTTGACTGGGATGTAGATAGTGGGTACGCATTAACAAAAGCTTCCTTGAATTTTTCTAACACATGCCTGCTGTTTGTTATGCCTACTATTCACTCAAGATGTGAAGGTCATTGGTTTGAGCCCCAGCATTGCATAATTATCCCTTTTTTCTTTTAAATGGGATGAAACTTTGGGAGTTGTGTATTAAAGCAAATTATTGATAAAAGCATGCTTGTGAAGAGGTGTACATGTATGTCATAGAGCTGCAGCTAGGAGCGACTACCGGTAGCTGTGAAAAACTGCACAAATTCAAGTAGAACACCTGAGGATATAGGACACCACACAGGAAGCACATCTAGGATATACAGCTTCCATATTATGTTTGGAGTTGGAGTTCTGTGATCTCTAGGCCTGTCCTCATCAGCTCGAGATTGCCAAATATCCCGCTATTTTAACTATCTCAATCGCAAATTATCCAGTCAATTTGCGTCTTCATTAGCCCGAAGTTGCAATTACAGAGATAATTGGTCGAGATAATCATCCCAAGATATCTTAGGCTAGTTTGCAAAATATCCCGCTATATTCCGGTGCGCCTTCACCCGCCCGAAGAGTCGCACTCTACGTAAACGCTGAGCAACATATCTCGGGCTAATTTCTCAAGCTCTAGTTTCAAGTTTCGAGGTCAAGTCTCGAGTTGATGAAGACGCGATTTGTAACTTCGGGATTATTTCTCGAATCGGAAATAGCCGGCTATTTGGCAATCTAAAGCTGACGACGACAGGCCTACTGTGTGTCATTGATCAGAGGGCCAGAGGGAAAGGGAAGCATGTCCTGTGGTGTGGCTTTACATCAACATAGACCTATTTTTCATCAGCTTGAATTTGCAAAATAACCCGCTATTTTCAGACTCTGGATAATATCATCCCGAAGCTCGAAATTGTGTCTTCACCAGACCGATACGCTCATCACAAACTAGCTCGGACGGTCGTAAATTAGCTCGCTATTTCCCAAATAGTGGGATATTTTGGGAACAAGACCAAGATTTCTCAGGATTTTTCTCGACCAACTGCGGGCTGATGAGGGCGCAAATTAACTGGTTAATTTGCGATTGGGATAGTCTGAATAGCATGTTTTTTTGGCAAACTCGAGCTGATGAACACAGGCCTCTGGTGATGCTTAGGTTTGTGTGGATAGGTTCTCCATTTACTGAGTTGAATGAGGAGGAATGAACATGGGAAGGAGTGAATGGTAGGGTTCTGTTTCCTCTTGAAATGTGTACAAACCTCATGCATGTATTAAGAAAATTACACTCCTAAAAGAGTTGGGAGAAATAAATGTGTGCTGTGCATTGTAGATGTAGGTATGGATAAATAGGTGGAGAAAGGGAAACCAGGCACTGAAAAACAAAGACAGAGAGGGAAAGAAAGGAGGAGAGGGGGACAGAGAAGGGCATGAAGACAGAGAGAGGGGGAGAGAGAGAGAAAGGAAGAGAGAGAAAAGGAAAGAGAAGGACGAAGGATGGAGAAAGAGAATAACACATTTGAGAGGAAGAGAGGCAGAATGAATGGGAAAAGATGGACAGAGTGGTGGAGGGAGGAGAGAAAAGAGAGAGAGAGAGAGGGAGGGATAGAAAAAGAGAGAGAGAGAGACAGAATTTATATTTCTAAAGTTAGTATACTTTAGAAACATAGAGAGCTAGGATTAAATTACTATGTGTAATAAGTCATGTATGACTACATTTCAATAACTCAATTCCAATAAAAAAAAATTATGAGCAACAACAACCTCAGTCAAATGAAAAAGAAATTCATTTTTTGCCAAGCGTATGGCCAAGTTTATTTTGGCAGGCCTATGTACTACCATGACACTTTCGTTTACAGTAGCCTGTGCCAATATAAACCCATGAACCTACATTATTAAATGCTCCGCTCACATCTGACGATATAAATCAGCCTTTGATTGTATTTTCATCCCCCCCCTCCTTTTTTTTTTGGGGGGGGGGGGGGGGAGGGGGGGTGGGGTTAAGGGTTACAATGACATACAGTTAACAACTACATTATTTGTACCCTGAATGTAGTCCTGTATGTGTGCATACAAGGAGATTTACATGTACATGTGACTATGTATCTCCTCGGTACATACATGTATCTTTTTCAGTGGTTTTCCTTGTCTGCAATTGTCAGCAAGTTTTCAGAATTCTTTATTTTCTAACTGATCCAACTAATGTTCTGTATGATAAAATGTCATGTTGAATGACCATGAGACAATTATTTTTAAAAATCCAGTTTCCCTTCTAGTACTTGAGACGATTTCCTTGAAACCTTTCGGGACAAGATTTATTTTTAGGGCTAATTTGATCACTATTGTCAGGCGCGGATCTACGGGGGGGGGGGGGTTTAGGGAGTTTATACCCCCCCCCCCCCCCCTTGGGCCGGCAAAAAAAACAAAAAAAAACGCACACTGGAGAGAAATCGCCTCGCCGCTACGCGGCTCGTGGACGATGCTTCGCATCGCCATTGGGTCAAACCCCACCCTTAGCAAAAAGCTAGATCCGCCACTGATTGTGCTTCAAGTTGGCAACAATGATATTTTTCTTTTATTGCTACATTGTCTAATAAAATGCAATGTCTCTGAAATCAATATACAAGGGCGGAAATGTAGTCCAAAAGTTGAACAAATTGCCAATTTTAATTGAAAAACAATGTGAAGACACTCAAAGTATTTTAGAGCATATTTTTCCTTTTTAAAGTTCCTAGCATCAAACACGATATAATCATGAAACAAAAATGGATGCAGTGTGTGCAGAAATGTTTGCCTTTCTACTCATGCACCTGGCATATTCTCAGGGCTCTGAATAAAATGTTATTCATGCAGCCAAACCATAAAACGTGGAATGATTGGCGCAATAGGGTTAAAGGGGTAACACAAATTTTTGGGAAAATTTGAAAATTGGGTGGATAGTGATTCTTTACAATTTGTATATATTCGGATGCCCCTTTGGATGTACATGTATTATAAGCATTAGAAAAATTAGCACCTTAAACACTTTTGCTTTTGAGACAAATTGAATATAAAAATTTACCGGTGCTCCCGGTAAATTTTGATGAATTTCAAATAGCGCCTACGGCCGTACAATGGTAGCTGCAACCCCAAAAATTTCAGAATATGTAGTTGTGATATATAATTACCAAACGGGGAATAGCTAATCGGTCAATTTTAGTCAAGAAACATTGTTTTATAGCTTATTTAATATCTTGACCTCGAGAGGGAGCTATACAACATAAATTGTTAATTATTTACAATTTCATAACTTTAGACTCGATTTCAACCGCGTCAACGATCACTGAATATTGTAGGATCGCATATGCTTCCAATATGTTCATTTGAACCAAATTCACGACCCCATACCAAAACTTTGTATTACCTTTAAATATGACAGGATGTTTGTATGAATTACTGTCATAAGCCTTGAGTTGATGGTGATTCCACGTAGATACACCAACAGGAAAGGATATGATACTGTGTACCTTCAGCTTGTTGTCATGTAAACAAATGTTTAGATTTCCCCTTTTTTTTCTTCACATGCATTAATGAACATGTATACTGTAACTGTATGATGTTGGTCATTATGCTACAGCTAGGGCTGTCCAAATGTGTTGAAATCTATACCTTAATTCTTACCTACCAGTATGTGTTTGTGTATAGGCCTTGTACAGTGCATATAATATAGGCTGGAAAAAGGTGAATCCCGGTCGAACAGTTTGTTGAGGGATCGGGATTAAACCAACATCCTGTGCTGTCGGCAGGATATTAAGGAGTGAATTTAAGGTCAACAAAACATCTTGACATGTAATACAAGTGAATGATCGTACCACATACTCTCTGCCGATAATTACTCTGGGTTTAAGGTAAAGACCAGTTTTGGAAACGCCTCCCTCTCAAAAAATGAAATGGAAGCTCTTATTACCAATCATGTGAAAGAATATGTTTTGACTAATACGTGATCATACAAATTTTGCTGAGAAATCGCCTACTAATTGATATATTTGGTAAATTATTATATCTATTTGGACCTGATAGATATAACGCACGTGTCGCGCACGTGTTGGGGTATTCCCAGATACATCTTTTTGTGTACAGTGCTTGTAACTTTATCAAGACTGGGCCAAATGTATTATCATTTTGATGATTCCAGAACCTTGCAGTACACACAATACTTAAATGCTAGATGATCAACCTTTTCTGATCGATTCCACAACGTTTCTTTCACAATGCAATTGCATGACCATAACTGGTCTTTATCTTTAAACATCCTACAGTAACCCAATTCCTAATCATCATATTTTTTAATCAGAATTTGCTCTGACTTGCTTCAATTTGTTTCTTTCACTTTTCTTCCTTCAATGAAACCAACTTGATATCAAGTAGACTTCACTTTAAGAAAAAAAGTCTCTTAAAGTTAAAGTCAGGTGTGGTGGATACTCGTTGTCTTTAACTTTATGACATGCATGACTATGAGGAGATTACATCTGTGTCAAATGAGAGTAATTAGAGGATTTATCACCAAAGTCTATAGGCCTGTCTTCATCAGCTCGAGTTTGCCAAATAACCCGCTATTTTTCAAACTCAGGATATTATTCCAAAGCTCAAAATTGCGTCTTCACTAGACTCATACGCTCATCACAAACTAGCTCGCACGGGGGCAAATTAGCCTGCTATTTCCCAAATAGCGGAATATTTTGAAAACAAGACCGATATTTCTCTGGATATTTTCTCGACCAAATATCTTGATGATTGCAACTGCTGGCTTGTAAAGACTAACTTGTGATCGGGATAGTTCAAATAGCGGGTTATTTGGCAAACTCGAGCTGATGAAGCGGGCCTTATGCCAGTTTTCAAAGGAAATACTGCACAGGTGTAGCTACATCGTACATGCAGCCATTGATACCGGTAGACATAATGATTCTCAAAATACATACACCGAAACTTCATTGTCATTTGAAATTTCCCTTTCAGTTTTGGTTTAAAGCTTGGTCATTAAATGGAGTCAGTCTGCACGTCCATAAATTATGAACAAAATATGACATTGATCAACGCAGAATGCTTTCATGTACCTGTATAAGTGTCTGCTAAAGAGGCAGAAAGGCAACTCTGTGTAAAATGAAATGTGGCTTCTGGCTTGGCAGATATTATGATCAAGTACTGACATGCAGTTTAAAAAGAAGGTCGAGTTCTGGGAAGAATGTGAGCGTTATCATTATATTATGCAAGTGTGGAAGAACATGAGATAAAAAATTGTTCCCTGAGAAGCATGGCTCTTCAAATGCCTTAATATTATAAATATGGTATATAAGATCATAAAAATCGGGACACATTTTTATGCCACATGTTCGTGTAGTCCCGTATACATCTTTCTGTATACAGTGCTTGTAACTTTATCATTTTGATGATTCCAGAACCTTGCAGTACACACCAATACTTATATGCTAGATGATCAAACTTTTATTATCGATTCCACATCGTTTCTTTCAAAATGTAATCGCATGGCCAGAACTCAACTTAAACTTTAAGGACTAGCAAGGAATTTCCTTGATTTCAGTTGATGGGATACACTTGTATCGATTGAAACTGTATCCAACAGTTTAACCCCCTGTCCACACACAACATTTTCCGTGATTAGGCGTGATTAGCTATACCGTTTCGCATTAGTTGTACAGTTTTGCGATAGTTTTACGATGAAATTGTGTGTGTGGACACTCACTAACGATACGTTGTATAACGAAACGTCGTATAACGAAACGTCGTATAACGAAACGTCGTATAACGAAACGTCGTATAACGAAACGCAGGTTTGGGCATCGTTTCGAACTAGAACTCAATAAAGAATCACGCCTAATCACGCCTAATCACGGAAGGTGTTGTGTGTGGACGTAACTAGTGTAACTAGTGTAACTAACTGGGCGGGGCTTAACATGACCTGACCTCGAGCGAAAGGAGACCAGACCTCTCATTTCCGCTTCCATTTCATGACCGCAGTAGCAAACTGCGCACCTATACGACATTTCGCTGTAGAGTTTCAGGATAACTTTCTTCTGTGTGTGGACATCCTGGAATTTATACGATGATTATTTATACAACGTTTCTTGTGTGTGGACACTATGAAATGTATACGATGATTCTTTATACGACGTTTCGTTATAGAGTTTCGGGATAAATTGTTTTGATTGTGCAGCCGTGGTACGGTAAATAGTTTTGTCTCTCCCACTTTCATTGACAATCAAGGCCATGTTTCATAACACTTGTTGTCATAACAAGATGTAACAATTGTTATGAGCTACCAAAATCTTTCCATCGATTGGCTAGGGGCAGATTCATTATAGATTTGTTTATGAAACAGGACCCATATTTATAACACACACTTTGGTTACACATGTATTTGCAGTTTTAACCGATTTTTGTAAATGATGTTTCATTTCTTGACTATTAGGTTCACTGTACGACCCATTGGATTCAACGAGGAACTCAAAGTGAATGTAGAGTTTCAGTGTGACTGTGAATGCGAAGCACAAAAGGCAAGTACTAAAAGTAACGTTCAACGAGCATGGTTTAGGCCTATTTAAAATTGATTGAAATTAATAAGTTAATGATATGATATTAAATAATATGAGGTAATTTCACAATATGTGGGTTCGCTATCAACAATTCATTAAATTTATATATTATACTTTGTTACGGAATGTTACAATCAAAGAAGGTAAATTATTGGTCATTCTGTATTTAACAAAGCTTTGTAAAAAACAATATTTTATCAATTTGATGAATGGTTGATGGATTAGAAAACTCACCTGTTGTGAAAATAACTTGCTGCTTCCCCAGCTGGGCTGTTGGTTCTTGCATCGAGTCCTCTGTCTGCGAAGTAGAAATAAGCCATTTGATTATGCACTGTTGGCAAGTTGACCATTAGATGACAGGGGCATAATGATAAAAAACTGTTGGGGGGGGGGGGCACAAAAAAAAATCTGCATTGCCACCACCCACCAGGTAGCATAATGGGCAAAAGTGAGGGGAAAAAGCCGGGATATCATGTCATTTCAGCAACTTTTGTTAATCACTGGTATCGAATTAGAAATAAATCATGTTTGAATTTGATTGGGGGGGGGGGGAGGAGTGCCACCCTCGCCAAGCCGCCCCCCCCCCCCCCCCCCCCCATCAGTACGCCAGTGGATCATGACGCTGTGCGATAAACAGTACGCTAGGGCAGACAGTTCATCAGTTCAATGCCTCTTCAACAGCATTGCTCAATATATTTTAACCATATGTTTAAAGGGATCTTATAAATTCCATGTTTTCAAAAGTAATTTAAATATAGTTCTTAAAGGGATTGGGTATCTTTGTCTCAGATTCCAAACAAAATCCTGGATTTAGCTGATGCTGCAACCATAACTATAAACCTTTAGGGTCAGTGAGAAATCCCATGACGTTTACAAGTCGAATGCCTGTCTGATTATCTATACACCACAAGAAAGGTTTCTTTAATTTTCTGATAGATGGAGGCATGTCCGACTTATCAAAATACTAGAATCTTGTTTTTCATTGTTCCTTTCTTTGTCAAACATATATATCCATTATTTTGTAGATCTGCTTATACTGTTTTTATGCTTTAAGAAAAATTAAATAACAATTTTATTTTGAAGAAGAAGAAAAAAGCAGTGCCCCATTTTCACTTTAATTTTTTCTTTTCAGGTTTTGAATAGTCAGGTATGCAGCGGAGGAAAGACGTATATATATCCATCATTTTGTAAATCTGCTTATGCTGTTTTATGCTTTGAGAAAAATTGAATACAGACGGTATTTGAAGAAGAAGAAAAATCAGTGCTCCATTTTCACTTTATTTTTGTTTGTTTCAGGTTGAGAATAGTCAGGTATGCAGCGGGGGAAATGGTACCTTGGAGTGCGGCAGTTGTATCTGTAACCCGGGACACTATGGCCGATACTGTGAGTGCAGCAGTGACGATCCTACGCTAGAAGACAATGACGCACCTTGCATATCGTGAGTACATCGGCTTAACGGAATACTTTGAGATTACACTGAAGCCAAATATCTACTTTTTCGGTGTTTATATCATAGCATATCAAAACAAAAGCAAATATACCATCATAACTTTTTTGGTGTTTATTCAAAAGCGTTTAAAAACAAAAACAAATAATCCATCATATGATATATATGTATTTAAAATTTGTTCAATTTCCTCTCAGGAAAACAGTTTTAATACTGAGAGAGTCACCCTGTTTAAATCAAACAAATAAACGAATAAAGTACAAATGCCTTTTAACTTATGCTGCTGTTGACAGGCCTTTTTTTAAACATTCATATCAACATGTATATCTATGTTGGCAGATGACATTCAAAGTTCTTTCCGTACTATATGGTGTCAGTCAATGAATGATTTTCATGCTCATACCAATCACATTGTTAGAGAAGGGAGATGTGTGGGGCACTCATTTTTCTTCCAAATAAATGTTGCTGACTAAAGAAGAAAAAAAATCACTTCACTATCCAATATTAATCCAATTTACAGTACATTTTATAAAAATGTTGAAAACAAAACAGATCGCTTGTGAAAGTAATTGACGCATCGTTCTTTATATGCTGATCATAAAACGTATATCATATCATCTTGGAGTTCCCCAAACCCAGTGCAGTTACCTCGAGAAAGTAAGGATAAATCACGAGTTTTCTTGACAGAGATGGGTTGACATGCTGTTGATGTCAGTAAAATCTTGTCCCGACGTTTCAACAGAGAAATTAAGGTGTAAATGATGGCTTCACTTTAAACATATTCATGGGGGTGTTTCACAAAGACTAAGATCAACTTTGAGTTGGACTTGACTATGGCAGGCCGTTCCTTCAATAATGAATTATTAAAAAAAATGTAAATTCTGTAGATTTCTGACCATGATTTGTACGTACCTTGAGAGACTAATACCAGTAAATGGTGAGAGCAAACAGTGGCATGAACGGCTTGCCATAGTTAAGTCCAACCTAAAGTCGATCTTAGTCTTTGTGAAACACCCCCCTGATTGTAGTGGTGACATTGATGGCTCATTTACACATGATGCGGAAAACCGCAGCATTTATTTTTGAAGTGTAAATGACTTGCAAGTGGGGATGAAAACATGTGGCTGCACGCAACAAGCTTCCTTTGCACACTTGTTATTTGTGCATTGTAAGATATAGAAATGTTAAGCGTATCATAAATGTATGTCCGTAATTATGGAAAATCACCATGTTTTACTGCGTTATACATGTATGTGAACAAGCCTTCAGGGATTGAATGTATTTGTATACTAATACTGTCCGTTTTCCTCTCTTTTTACGCCACGTTCAGACCGAATACATCCATCGTTTGTTCAGGAAGAGGATCTTGTGTTTGCGGAAATTGCATCTGTTTCCCAAGACCGGTGAGTATCACATTTAACTTGACCAACACAAATTTATACTAGGTTTTTTTTCATTACTATATAGAAAGGTACTCTGATCTACAAATCTTAGTTCTTTGTATTGAATACTGTACTGTAAAATCACAAACTTTTGTGACATTAACACTTTTTTTACATTAAACTTTCACGAACTATAAACACCACAAATTTTTTCGCTTGAAACTTGTATGAGTTGCAAAGATGTGGTGTTGTTTCGAGTTTTGATTCAGTAATTTTGCAGCATGTGAATTCTTCATTTGTTTGGAGGATGGATATTGTGTTTAATGCCTCACTGTTGACAATAACAGTCCATTTTGCAGCATTTTACTGTTGACTTGGCCCCATATTCAAATGTATTGCACATTCAATGATTATATAATCATTACAAATGGGGCATCATTGTAAAGAGGAATAAACAGGCATTCAGGAATACCAATGTCAAGTATGAAAATGTAGTAACAAGACAAATACTGACGCTCAAACTTGAATTGCAGAACATTTTGTTGATGATTTTATATTTTTGTTGCCCTTCCTTCTTGTTACAGAACCCTAGTGAAGTTGTCTCTGGCACTTTCTGTGAATGTGATAACTTCAACTGTGATAGGTACCTAGGAGAGCTTTGTGGTGGTGAGTACAGCAGCTTAGGAAATCTGAATTTATCAAGGATTTATTTGATTTTGAATTGAATTAAGCTGTTCATACTGGAATGAAATTTATTGAATTGAATTGAACTGAACCATACTGTCCTGAATTGAAAAGATGAATTGAATTGAATTGATATGAATTGAATTGAACCGTACTGACCTGAATTTAAAAAAAATGAATTAATTCGAATCGAATAGAACTGAATCAATTTGAATTGAATTGAATATATTGAATTGAATTGAATTTATTTATTCACCATCATTGAAAACATTGAAACAAAAGATAAAAATGTACAATGATAATGTCAATATAACATAAATGCATGACATGAATTATAAAAAATACATGTTCTACAGCGATATACATGTACATTATGACAAAGATAAAGTAAACTTTGCTTCAAGAGTAAAACAATAAATGACTATTTACAATGAGTTTGTGATCGATGGTAAAATAGAGTCAAAAATAGCACATGTGCTAGTCGAGTCTGACTCTCGTTATCTAAAGCCTAAAATAAAGTTAATTTTAAAATACATGATGGGTTTCCAAATCTTATAAAAAGGATTGGTGTATAATATTAAAATGAGACTGGTTACTATATACAACTATATAGTTACAAGGTTATGATTCGTGGTTTTCACTTAAGAGTAATTTTGTAAGTTTTTTACGAAAAGAGGTTCTTGATCTCTCAATTCTTAGATCAGTAGGAAGCATATTCCAAAAATTACTTCCAACAAACGAAACAGAAAACTTTCCTTGGTCTGTTTTGAATAAAGGGAGACGTAATTGTCGACCCGTTTTTTGTCTTGTGGAATATTCATGCTGTATCATACTGCAATAATGTTTTAAGGAATGAGGTAATCGTTCATTTATCAAATCAAACACAAAAGTACAAATAGATAATTTATGCAATTTAAAAACATTCAACAATTTGAGGTCATGAAACAGTGCATTAGTATGAGAACGATGTGGCTTGAAAGTTATAGCACGTACAGCCATCTTTTGAGTATAAAATATACAATTCAAGTGTGATTTATAAGTACTACCCCAAACCTCGATGCCATATGTAATATGTGGCTGTATAAGAGCTTTATACAACAGTATCAATATATGTTTAGGGACAAAGTGCCGTAATTTAAAGAGGATACCGACCTTTCTCCGTATACAGTCATTAACAGATTTTATATGTGAATTCCATGTAAAATGTCTGTCAATGGTAATGCCAACAAATGTCGCTTCCTCCACTTCTCTTAATTCTGCCCCAGATATTTTTAATCTCCCTTTAAGCACAGCCTTTCTTCTACGACTACTGAAGAACATGAAATTGGTTTTTGACGCATTGATAGTAAGCTTATTTGCAGTGCACCAATTCTGTATTGATTTTAAATTTTCATTTACTTCACACTCATCTATTTGATCTACACCTTTGGGAAAAGTATGAAAAATATTAGAATCATCTGCAAATAGTCTGAAATTGAAATAATTTGTCACAGTTGGCAAGTCATTTATATAGATTAAAAACAGAGTTGGTCCTAAGACAGAACCTTGTGGTACACCGCATTTGATATATCTACTTTCTGATGATGACTCTTTGTATTTCACAAACTGCATTCTGTCACTAAGATAGCTTTCGAGCCATTTCAGTGCATGTCCTCTGATACCATAATGTGATAGCTTTTTAAATAATATGTTATGGTTTATTGTGTCAAAAGCCTTTTGAAAGTCAAGAAACACACCAAGCGTTACACATCCTTCGTCTATACTTTTCAATACCGTATTCATAAGATTAATTAATGATAATTTAGTACTATACTTTTTCCTAAATCCGTACTGATGGTGATATAAAATGTCATGCGTTTCTAGAAAACTGGTCAATCGAGCATTAACTATTTTTTCTAATACTTTACCCAAAATTGGTAAGACAGAAATGGGTCTATAATTCCCTGTTTCATGTTTATTACCTTTCTTAAACAGTGGACTGACTTTAGCAATTTTCATTTGATCAGGGAAATTTCCTGTTTCCAATGAAAGATTGAAGATATGTCTTAATGGTTCAGCCAAAATAGATGCACCATCCTTAATCAGGCGTACTGGAATGTTATCGTAACCACAAGCTTTCTTCTCGTCTAGAGCCAACATGTGGTCATGAACTTCCTTCATAGTGACCGGTTTCCAAAAAAGGGATTGCTCAACACTATTATTCAAATAATCTTCAAATAATGTGGGTACATTTGGTATTGCTGATGCTAGATTTGGACCGATGTTTACAAAGAAATCATTAAATTCATTGGCAATTTCAGATTCAGTTGTTAGAACTCTATCATTTCCATTAATACGCCTTATAAGTTTTTCTACCTTAGTACCTTTGTTCCCTTTATTTCTCCCAGATAGTAATTCATTTATGATGTTCCATGTTTTACTAGTGTTATTGCTGTTCTCAGCTAGCAAACCACTGTAATAATTTCTCTTGGCATTGCGAAGAACAGTCGTTAATATATTTCTGTAGTTCCGAAATTTTTGTATATCACTTACATCAAAATTAGATTTCCTTACTTTTAAAAACAATTTATATTTTTTTCGAACAGACTTCATTATTGATTTGGTTATCCAAGGTTTCTTATAAGCGCGTCCTTTGCAGCTTCTTTTCTCTTTGATTGGTGCATGTTTATTACAAACATTATTAAACAAATTAAGAAAAATGGAATATGCCATGTTAACATCTTCACAGCTATTGATATGTTGCCAGTCTTGCCCAGCAAGATCATCTTTAAAGTTGTGTACATCATAGTTTTTATAACATCTGTAAGTTACAGTTTGTGGATAATGCAGCTGCTTCAAATTACATGGATTTTCTAAAATCATGAACACAGGGTAGTGATCAGAGATATCACATTCTATAACACCCGAGTGATTATCATACTTGTTCATATTTAAATTGAATTGTAATGAATTGAACTAAACTGAGTTGAGTTGAATTGAATTGAATTGAATTGAATTGAACTGAACTGAGTTGAATTAAACTGAACTGAATTGAAATGAACTGAATTGAACTGAACCATACCGACCTGAATTGAAAAAGACTGAATTGAATTGAATTGAACTGAATCAATTTGAATTCAATTGAACCGACTTGAATTGAATTGAGTTGAATTGTATTGAATTGAACTGAATTGAGTTGAATTGAGTTGAATTGAATAGAATTGAATAGAATAGAATTGAATTGAATTGAATTGAATATATCTGAATTTCCCCTTCAACATGTGCTTGATATACAGGTTCTGATAGAGGGCAGTGTATCTGCGACGAGTACACGAGGAGAAGTCAGTGCCGGTGCAGGTCTGGGTACAGCGGGGACGCCTGCGAATGTTCTACTCGGATTGATACCTGTATGACAGGAGATGTAAGAAAATCAAGAGAGAAAGAGAAAGAGAGAGAGAGGGGGGCTCAGGTGTTGGGGAGGAGGAGTGACATGTACATGTGTACAAGTAGACTTTCGGGACATGGAGAGAGCGAAAGAGAGAGATAGAAATAGAGAGGTAGCAAGTGAGAGAGAGAAAGGGGTCGGGGGGGGGGGGGGGGCTAGTGGGAAGGAGTGACATGTACAAGTAGATGGAGATAGCAAGTGACAGAGAGAGAGAGAGAGAGAGAGAGAGAGGGGGGATAAGGTGGGGGGGGGGAGCAAATTACATAATCATTACAAGTGTAATGTTTTAAGTACAGCTTGAGCCATCATCTTTAGGTCGCATTTGTCTTGTAGCTTTTGTGTTGTTTTTGTTTTATTTTTCAGTTCTTGGTGAAAAGGTTTCTTTAAAAAATAAACTTACATTTGTCAGCGATAATGACACGAAACGATCATTAAATGAATTCTTTTTACATCCAATAATAATGATCTATACATTTCATTGTATAAGACAGATGATACATGCTTTCATTTGTTTATTAAATAAATCTTTTTTCTTTGTTGAGTATGCACCTAGATAGATGCGTACAGCCTCACCTCGAGTGTGGATAGATCATCGGCATGCATGCATCATTTGTATAATGATATCTCTCTCTCTTTCCTTCACAGACCATATGTAATGGGGAAGGGGTGTGCATCTGCGGAGAGTGTAAATGTAACGCTGGCTCTTCCTATAGGGGAACACTATGCCAAGACTGTCCGGTAAGTTCCCATTTTTCCTGTATACAAGAATTCCCTCTTTTTTTTTTAAACATAAAATAATTGTAGGGATTTTATTTGTACTACACACCCTGTACCTTATTAACCCCTTTCTGCATACTGAATTTCCATTTTTGTTTTAAATAAATATAAGACCATTGTAGGGATTTTATTACCCTATACTTTTACCCTATACAAGGTTGAGTTCTGGGAAGAGGTGAAAAATAATTTGTGAGTGTTATCATTCCTATTATGCAAGTGTGGAAGAACATCAGATAAGTCACGTTCCCTAAAAAGCATGGCTCTTCAAATGCCTTCATATTCTAAATATGTTATGTAACATCGTAAAACTCTGGGGTAGGATTTTTACGCCACGTGTTCGTGTAGTCCCATATACATCTTTCTGTGTACAGTGTTTGTAACTTTACCAAGACATGGCCAAATTTCTTATCATTTTGATGATTCCAGAACCTTGCAATACACACAAATTCTTATATGCTAGATGATCAACCTTTTCTGGTCGATTCCACACCGTTTCTTTCACAATGCAATCGCATGACCAGAACTCAACTTCATCTTTAAGTAACCACTGTTTTCCAAACTGGATTTCCATGCTTATAAGCTGTTTAGGGGATAGCACATGGACAATTGACCCCCAAATATCCACAGATCCTTTAAATATGGATTAGTCGCATTTTGTGCATTTTAAATTAATCACTGCCAAAGTGATGGAGGTGCTTCATGAACACCGTTTGTTTGCCCTCTTGAAAAGAATACTTCCATCAGGGGAGTGGTTTCACAAAGACTAAGATCGACTGTAAGTTGGACTTAACTATCGGCGTGTTTCTATCTAAAGCCATTATCCGGTTAATGGCTGATAAAGGATAAATTTTTCCTAATAGAAATGCACACATTCTCTGGCATTATCCGGATAATGCCGGGGAGAGCTTTTACGCGTTCACCGGCAAAATGATCCTTCTTTTAGAAGGATAATGCAGGGGAAGCTAACCGGATAACGTAGGTAGAAACACACACCGTTCCGATTGAGTGCACATACCGGGGAGAAACCGGAAATAGGAGTGATCACGTGATCGGAATTTAACCCCGACGCGCGCGACACTTCAATCCCGGGTTGACCTAGCAGTCCCACAATACTTTGCGGTGACCTAGAGTTTGATGAAATTTTTCACAGCCTTTTTTCTGGCTAGATCGGAATGCGCGTAGATAGAAAGTGCCCTTACCTGGCATTATACGCTTATTTCTTCAACCGGATAAATTCAGTATAACTAATAGAAACACGCTGTATGACAGACCTTTCATGCAACTGGTTGCCCTCACTATTGGTCTCTCAATTATGATCTTTAGATTATATTTTTTCCTTCAATAATGAACTATCAAAAAATGTAGATTTGTGACCACAATTTATACGTCCCTTCAGAGACCAATGCCAGTAAATGGTTAGAGCAAACAGTGGCATGAATGGCCTGCCATATTTAAGTCCAAGTTAAAGTCGATCTTACTCTTTGTGAAACCCTCCCCTGATGTCATAGAATGTACCGCCGGCGCGTAAATAAGGATTCCATTACCTTCTTGAACATGTATCCAGCGGTCTCTGTGGGTTTTGTTATTTGGTACAGACGACCTTTACCTGCCCATGCACAGATAGTATCTCTGAAGTGGCTTATTGATAAAGAATAATTGTAAGGCTTGTATTTTTGACACACTGAATACGCTACCATGTGCGTTTCATTTTTGAAAGTACATACATATATATCACATAAAGCTTAGAAAGTCATTTGAAGCATGATTATAAGTACATGTATATGTGTATGATTAATAGCAATGACATTTCTGTAAAGTTGTTCTTACATGTAGCTATGATAATACAGTGTACATGTATGTATATTTATTATTTGGGGAATAGAATTGTTAAGATTAATTAAGTAAGCAAGTTAAGTAAGTAAATATGTTCAGTAAGTAAGTAAGTTAGTTAGTAAGTAAGTGAGTAAGCAAGTAGGTAAGTGAGTGAGTAAGTGAATACGTAAGCAAGAATGTAAGTGAGTAGGTAAGAAGGTAAGTTTATGAGTCAGTAAGCAAGCAAGTATGTAAGTAGGTAAGTAAGGAAGTGAATAAGCAAGTAAGCAAGCAAGTAAGTAAATACGTTGAGTAAGTAAGTAAGATGGTAAGTGAGTGAGTAAGTAAACAAGCAAGTAAGTGAGTAAGTAAAATGGTTGTTTTACCTGTATTTTCTGGTCAATGTTTATCCATCCATCCATCCATAGACTTGTAGCGGTCAGTGTTCTAGGAACGAGGAGTGCGTCCAGTGCAAGGCTTTTGGTACCGGACTGTCCAAAGCAGATTGTGACAAGTGTCCATTCCCGGTCATCATGGTCGATAACCTTGAGATTCGTAAGTAAAGATATTTTCGTGGATCAAGGGTTCAAGGACAAACAAACAGGCTGTTAAATTCATGTAAAGCCACAACCCCCACCAATTCTATACTTTTGAATACCGGTAGTTGTCTTGATATTTTTGTGAGTTATTAACTCATTACTTAGTATCGCACTTGTCATAAGTAAGAAATATCTTGGGGAGAATTGAATTAAAATATTAAATTGCAGCGTCCCATTAAGATCAGTGTGGTCTTAAACTTCACCGCATGATCCGTCGACGGCATACTATAGTGTATAGATGCCATGGGCGACGTGCAGTGAGGATTACTTTATTGATTTCCACAAGCGACATTACTTCCTGGAAAATATTTGTGCTTGTTGTTAAAGTCACGATCAATGAGCGATTCACAACATTTGCGAAAATAACACCCCTTCCCCTCCCCCGCATGAAAATAACTGCTTACGATATTAATAAATCTACAAATCTAATCACTCTACAATACATCAAACCTGTTTATATAGATAGGCTGCTTATCATTTTAAGATGTTACAGACTTCTAACAGAAATTGTTAATCGGAAAAAGAACGAATGTACCGGTAGACAGATTCCTCTTTTTACCTGCTTCCTATTTTATCTATTTTCTAGTTTGGTTTTTATATGCTTGTTTGTGATTTTAAACTTTTAATTTATTGTGTACATAATTGAACTGTTGTTTGAAATATTCAACCTTTAGGGATTTTAGTATTCAGTTTTATTTTTGGAATTACTGACGACATCTAGCGCCAAATGGTAACACAACACAAGTGGACACGATGTGCGTAGAAAATATTCCTGTTTTTTGTTTCTTGTACATGTATACTTTGTAAGGCTCTGAATCACATTTTTTTTAATGAGAGCATGAAATGTGAAATAATGTTTCATTTTGTTTGTGCCTTTACAGCCACTGGTTCAGAGAGGTGCCTTGCAGAAGACGAAGACGATTGTTCCATCATCTTTACCTATGCAAAGTCAGCCAACGGCTCCCTCATCTTATATGTGCAGAAAGAAAAAGGTAAGAAAAGGACCTTTTATTCATTCTCTGTGAAGTATTGTTTGTTATTAGTCCGGAGATGAGAGGGTAAGGTGAGGTCAAAGGCTATTAAAGCCACATACATGTAGTAATCGGTGTCCATGTGTATTGCATCATCATTCACTGACACCAGATTTGGTTGGATTACCGATTAACGGCATCGTTTAACAATGTTAAATCTGAGATGCATGGCCCTCTGTATTATCAGTGTCTGTGATATGGTGTAATATTGAAGCCCTAAAAAATTGCACTTCAAAATGATCATGAAGTGCCTCAAAAAAGCTATAATCTTTGAGTGACCGGTTTTACCATACTCATTTCCCCCAATAGACTGTAGTGTTTTAAACGTTTTTTGAATTTTTCGATTTCCAATCATAAATATCTTGATAATCAGACTGACAGGCGATTGGCTTGTAAAAATCGCGGGGCTGCTGACTGACCTAAAGGTTTATAATTATGATTGCAGCATGAACATCCAGGATTTTGTTTAGAATCTGAGGCAAAGATCCCTTTAAAGCAAACTTGAACCATTTAATTAATCTCATCCCTCATTCAATTATTGTCCTGCTTGTTCTATTCCATGATTCATTGCCAATCCCTGCCTTGAGCCCAAATAAGTTCATGGACCTGGTTATGATTTTATAATTGCCATTGTACAAAACTGTGCATTGCAATTATACTTTTCTTTGAAATAAAGAAAGTATTACAGCGACAAGAAGGGGGAAAAATTCAATTGATCTGTTATGATTTTTTTCAACAGTATGCTTTGAACCAGTGAACATCATGCATGTCATCATCGGTATTGTCGTGGGTATCATCATCGTGGGATTGGCCCTCCTCCTGGTGTGGAGGTTGCTTGTCTATGTTCAAGACAGCAGAGAATTTGCATCATTTGAGAAAGAAAGAGCAGGAACGCATTGGGGACAGGTATGTGAATTTCTCCCTCTCTCCCTCACTTTCTCTATTTGTTTGTCTGTCTCTTTTCTCTTTTTGTCTGCCCCCCTCCCTCTCCTCTCTCTCTCTCTCTCTTTCCCTTGCTTTCTGTCTCTCTCTCTCTGTCTCTCTCTCTCTCTACTTCTCTCTGTCTCTCTCCTTCTGTCTCTCTCCTTTTGTCTCTCTCTCCTCTCTCTTCCTCTCCTCTCTCTTCCTCTCTCTCTCCTCTCTCTCTCTCTCTCCTCTCTCCTCTCTCTCTCTTCTCTTTCTCTCTCTCTCTCTCCCTACTTCTTTTTATCTCCCTTTTTTGTCTTTCATATTTCATTCTATCTTTCTCTTCATCTGCTTGTCTTTCTTCTGTCTGCTCTCAATTTCTCTATCTCCCTTTATGTGTTTTCCATTCCTTCCCACTATTTCTCTTACTCTTCTTAATCATATGTGTTAATAAAATTCCCATGTCTCCCATTATTCCTGTATGAGAGAAAAATTATATTAATTTCTCAAAAACACCTACTGTATAATCCCTTCCATTTTTTTTTTTTTTTTCCTTTTACAAAATATAAAATAGAAGATTCAGTTCTTTTGAAAATGTATGTAACTGACCTATTAAGCGAGAGACTTGTCCACACAAGTGTACAGAATATAAACAACTTTAACCATGGCCCTATATTATACAGTCAAACCTACTTTAGTGACCACCCTTTTTTTTTTTTTTTTTTTTCCCTTTAAAAGGGTTTCTCATTGAAACATGTACTAAATGAACCTGTCTACAATTAAAGAACACTTTTTGTGTTCCCTTGGGCGGTTGCTAAAGACAGGGTTGACTGTATCAAACAATAATATGCACAATCCAAGAGCACCATGCCAATCAAGGCACACCATAGCGTGAGTCACATGATGTGGACGTGTCTCCCTCACGACTGTCGTTACTTATACTCCACCTCAAATTTCAATTCCTTAATAAATAAGTACAAGCGCCATTTACTGTCCCAGTATATTTAAATTAAATGCAATTTAGTATGTAACCATCAGCTACCTGAAATTTATAAAATGTTTTTCATTCTTTGTGATGGGTGTATCAACTTGTCAAGCCACATGGGCTTTTACTGATACACCCTATTTAATTTTCCAACAATTTGTATTTCAATTTATTATTATTATTATTTATTCGGCAAAACAAAGTGTATACAGAGGATTACATAGAAGAACAAATCATACGAAACAAAGGATGAAAATCATTAATTAAAAAAAAAAAAAATTATTACTTTGTTTCACATATTTACCCGTAAGTTGATTTTTATATGTACATTGTAAATGTTTATAATCTGTTTTTGTTTTTACTAAATTTGAAATAAAATTAATCAATCAATCAATCAATTGTCTCTTTTCCAAAACATTATCTGCGATATATTAATTTTTCTCTCTCTCTCTCTCTCTCTCTCAATTTCATTTTCAGAATGAAAATCCGATTTACAAGCCATCAACATCGACGTTCAAGAATCCCACATACCAGAAATGAGACCGGATTAAGGGTGCCAGATTTTTTCTGTTCTTTTTCTCCTGTGTCCTTAGTTTTTGTTGCATTTCAAAGACATAGAATCCTGCATATTCTGTTTGAAAGAAGTGATTTGTGAAGCTCTGTTCATACATGATGGGGTGAAGTATGTACGTCAAAAACCTTCATTTGCAAAAAAAATAAAAAAATAAAAAGTGGGGCAAGGTGTTTACAAATACGCTTCACATATGTGCATCTAATAACAAAAAGGTTATTGCACTTTAATAGTAGCTTATTGTATGCAGCACACACTTTTTTCAAATAATTGTAATAATTATGATGATGATGATGATGATAATAATGTTTTCTTATATAGCGTTTTACCATTAACTGACCAAAGTGTTTACCATCTTATTATTACCCAAGTCACTGAATTCAATTACTCTTCTGCACATTATAGTGAGCATTCTCCACTCCCTGAGGAGCATCCTACCAGGTACCCAATTAACACCTGGGCTGGGTGGAAAGGAGCAATGTAAATGAAGGACATTTTTTCACACCCAATTGCCTTCGATTAAACATGAAGTGGTTTTAAATAAGATGCAGTAGTTTTTTGAGGTGGTTTACGACATCATGGATGAATAAGACCTTCAGTGTACAGCTGAGTTCTGGGCCCCATTTCACAAAACCTTATTACAATGACAAACTAAAAAAATTAGTAACAAATCTGCTGATAATCAATCAGAAGCAAGGATTTCACTAGCCTATAACAAAAACTGTCATTTGTCACTGATGACAAGTTTTGTGAAATGGGGGCCCAGGTCAGGAGATTCCATAGCGAAAGAAACTGTGTGGAAGCAATTGAATAAAGGTCAATAATTTAGCGCATATTGGTGTATCATTTGAGATTTGGAATCATCAGATTGACTAGAAAGTGAATCCACCTTTCTGAAAGTCGAATGTACTGCACTCAGAAATGTGTACATGGGACTACATAAACCTGCGGCTTGAAAGTTTAGTCCAAACAATTCAGCTTTGTCTTGTCATATTTGGATTATGAGGGTATTTCAAGAGCCAACCTTATCGTGGGGAAACTTTTATCAATTTTTCGGGGGACATATTTTCATGATATTCTTCCACCCTGACATAAAAAAGTATTTTTTTAAAAGCTCATAAATTACTTTTCACCTTCCCCAGTACTAAACCTTTCCTTTATTCAAAGTAACCTGAAGGGACCTTATTAACCTGTTAGAAACGGCTTCCTCTATCAATGCATTTCAAAACGATTGTCATTCTGTGTTTTCATGGTTGGGTTTATCAATGGTTACTTTATTAAGAATAAACAGAATAATTATGGGGTAAATTTGATCAAAACAGTAGGAAATTTATTAATAAATGACAGAGTTACATGTATGTCTGAAGCCCTTGATTTTTATGTAATGTTTCTGTATACATGTGTATATATATGTTGCTATGTCATTGTCTTGTCTTTGTGTAGCTTTAGATTCTGTTCAAGGTTTCAGGTTGTTTATGTGGCGCTTTCTGTGATGCGTTTGAATCTGACCAAAACATTGTTTTAGTCCTCAAGTTAATTAAATCAACTCTATTTCAGAAACTGTATGGTGTCAATACACACTATACCATGAATTGTTTGGAGTGCAAACACACTCGGTCAAAAGTTACGTCGTGTTAATGCACATTGTGCCAAAAATGTTGTGTGCATGCACAGTAT
The DNA here is from genome assembly GCA_035222895.1 of Strongylocentrotus droebachiensis. Lineage (NCBI taxonomy): Eukaryota > Metazoa > Echinodermata > Echinoidea > Camarodonta > Strongylocentrotidae > Strongylocentrotus > Strongylocentrotus droebachiensis. Next base: position 246,530 of record JAVYIG010000291.1, on the reverse strand, counting down.
GTCAAAGGTTGTATGGTGTGAACACATTTCTCAGAACTTACATATACATGTACACTGTGTAAGTTACAATATGCCAAATGTTTATGTACATTAGTGGGAATGCACTCTATAGGCGGTGTCACGCAGAAAAATCCCTTAAAAATCCCTTAAAAAATACTTTCAAGGAAGAATTTTCTTGCTTTGTTAGAGGATTTTTAATGGGATAATTGATGACAGACAGCAATTAAGAGGATAACTAAAATCCAGAGTTTTGGCGTCTGTGTGACACCGCCTAATGTGTACATGTACCGATATCAACTACATGTAATTATAGGGTGAATGCAGTCTTTGTGAGAAGGTACATTACATGTATATGGTGTTAACCCATACTACCATAGCGGTTTCGAGTTTTATGATTATTTTCTAAATTAATCAGTTTCCCCGTCCTCAAATTGGCAACAATTCATCATATTTACCGTTCCTTCATAGTTTGGAAAGTGTAAAACTTTTTATTTAAATGAACCAGTGTGAAAAAAATCTGCAAAATATAACTGCAAAAACTTAGTTCTGGAAAATTTAATTTCACACCTTGTTGCCAATTTAAAGACGTTAATGATTACAGTAGTTAAAATTAAATTGCTCTCATTCAAGAAAGGTATAACGTACTGCATTGGAAACAGACTCAAACTTTTCTGTATTTTTTTGTCTTTCTGCTCATGTAAATTGTGTAATTCCCACAATTTTGGATCACAGGATAAAAATGCATACAAAAAGTCACTAAAAGGAGCCAGTGTACTGCTAAGGGTTAACACACATGAGACCAAAAATTATGCGGTGTGAAAACTGTGTAGGAATACTATATGTCAGTGTTGTATGAAGTGAAGGCACCTAATGCCAGAAGTAACATGTACAGTACATGTATGTGGCGTGGTGCACCAATCATTTTGCTTAGTTTTTGTATGAAATTACAACTCTTATTATTTGTGAAGCGTTAACTTGTGTGTATATATCTTAGAGAAATATGGATGAACAAATCTTGTAGCGACTTGCTATTTTAACCAATACATGTAGTTTTGAACTGTTAATTTATATGATTAGTTGTACATGAAAAGTATGTGTGTATGATTGTCAAAGAAATCTAGCCTATCTCTGTAAAAATTGCACATGGCGGACGAAAAGAAATTGAACCAAAGTGGTATAGCGTAGGACCAAAATGCCAAGCATGTACTTTATTTTTCTTTTTAAATGGCATCTGTTTATTTCATATTTTCCCTGTATATCTTCCTGAAAATGTTTCTGAAATTTGAACAGACTGCTTAAGTTTTTTTTTCATCAGATTTTTCTTTCACCTATCCATTTAGCTAGAGATGTACCGGTATGTGGATAATTCAAGAATGGAACCTATGGTCTGTTTAGAGCTATAAGGGCCTTAACTCCAGAGGTAATACCCTTCTGGTGCTTAGCCGAGCATACGACCTTTCACCAAACTTGTTTCTCTCACTACGGTATGTAACATCATAGTAGGCAGAGATTCAACTAGAAATATAGTGGAAGGATTGAGATATATTCTGATATGTTCACACATCATTGCCTGCTTTCATTTGCATAAAACTCTTACTTTGAAGAGGATGAAAAATTCAATGTATTTAAATATGTAGTGTATGTCAGCTTTTGAAACAGCGTGCCTAGTTTCATCTTGAACTTGCCTATTTCCTTTTAAGTGTAGCACCAGATGGGTAAATCAGTACATCGCTTAAATTCATTTTGTATCATTTTTTTGGTAGCATTCTTTAACAGTTTTAGCTTACTGTTGCGCTAGTATAACATGTGATGTATGATATTTGTATTTCATGCATCTATTTGTAGTATTTTTTTGCCGATCAGGCAATTTCTTTGGTGAGAAAAATACCAAGGAAGCTAGTGACAACAAGATACTGGTATTTAACCTTCCTGGCACATTGCTTATTGTAAGTTTGAGAGGAGTGGACTAGAATTAATTTTCCCAGCATAAATGTCTTGTTGACATCGTGTAAAGAAATATATAAATGTGAAGTAAATAATTCACACCCTTTTTAAATTTGAATAGCTGTACATAACCAGGGGGGTGTTTCACAAAGATCCTAAGTAGAACTTAACTCTAAGTTGGACTTAAAAATTATGGAAAGCCATTAGCATCTTTGAAAATATTTTGTAAAAGTTATTTTGAAAGGCATTAACTGTTTATTCAAATCATTCATATTTTCTATCATCAAGGAGATTTCATGTTCTGGATGTGGAATTTATAAAAAGTCAAAAATACTTGAATTTCTGCTTTTGAATATATTTCATTTTAAGACTCCAATGGCTGTCCATAATGTTTAAGTCCAACTTAGAGTTAAGTTCTACTTAGGATCTTTGTGAAACACCCCCCAGTTGTAGAAAGCAGACCATAATTTATATGTGTAGCAATAGAGCTATGTGTACAATTCCTTGTCTGACTTTGAATGTTGAACAATTTTGTAGCATATTCCAAAGCAATGTGAAACAGAAGAGATTTAGGGAATCCACAGAGAAAATCTATTTTTAATCATGTAACATTGATGATATTTGCAATGAATGTAATCTTTAAATTTTGCTCCAAGGGTAGTATTTTAAAGCTTATGGCAAGTGCCGAAGAAGCATCAACTTATGGATAGCAATGTCAATATTTATTAGGCTGTTTTTATTGATTTCCAGTTTTTTGTTGCTTTTAAAATTCACTTACTAGAAGTAAACATCGTTGTTACCATACCATAATATATGGGAATAGAAGATCATTCATTTCAATAGAGAAGACAATCCTCAATTTCTTACCACAAAATACTTCTTTGTAATGGCTATGCATCTAATCTGGATATTGTTAATCTGTATATGCTATCTTTTTAATCATTATTTTTTGTGGAAGGGGGGATTTATGTCGGTTAACAAATTTGTCAGTTTTATAAATGTATAGGTATGTATGTATAGGTGTGAATAGTAACGGTAACTACATACAATGTATTGTTATTATTGATTAATATGCAATCGGTATTAAAAAAATGGCTATAATATACAGGTTCTTCCAATCGTTAATAGGTTTTAGAAAAGACAAAATATATAAAATAATAGTTTCTACGTGAAAGATTTAGTATATTGTATTTCTATCGAAAACATATAGATGCTAAAATTGACTTAGATATCTGAATGCAAATGCGGTATCAGCAATAATGCAAATATTTTATGCTGGAGTTGAAAAAGAATCATATTTTCTTAAGAATGGTATACTAGGTTTTTATAATAATGCATGGAGCTGGCATTTCTAAGCAATAAACATACTTGTATGCTTGATGATTGGTGCAGTTTGATAATATGTTCAACAACAAACTAGAACAATTCAATTCTATGCAATCTTAAACAGTTTCATTTAATATTTCAATGCATGTTAATAAACAATGGTATTGTTGTGTTAATGCTCGTTCGGATATGAGGTGGTAAACCGCCGCACATAAAAGGGCACTTTTTTATTTCAACGTTTAAATGAAAAACAACTGCATGCATGAAAAGCCCTGCATGGATTCACTGAGCCTCAGTGTCATTTAATTCAGAAACGTGATGCATATTTTTTACGCTTTACGGCTTCATAAAAAAAAAACGCTGCAGTTTTGCCATGTCATATGTGAACGAATGTTTTGAGTTTCTTCTGTTTCCATGAACGTGACTCGATGAAACTGCATTTTTATCACAAATTCTTGTTATTATGCAGAAGCTGCTTTAGTAAGGATTGTAAAACAACAACAAAATACCAGTGCAAAGAGTTAATGTATAACTAGTTCTATAGGAGGGTATACATATATACATGCATTTATGCGCTGGGCGCATCACTTGTGAATATACTGTAAAATGGAAAGCTTTTAGAATCCGCTAGTTTTGCTTTTTTCCCCTAACTTACAGCAGTTGTTGATTGAAATAAATTATATACATTGACATAAAGCAGGTAAAATGCATAAATGATGTTAGTAAAATTTGAATTCAAACATTCAGACAATTCCAATGCTTACATACAATTAATCACTTCTGAAATACATGGTTGTGAATATGACAGTAGATAATCATTATGTGACTATTAAAATTGCCCACTATGAGTCTTTGTTTAAAAGTGTTAGTGACTGTATATTTTGACAGGCTGTGAGATAAATGGAAATCCATGTGGTGACGAGTTGATTGTTACTTTTGAAAATATCACATATCTGTCACCTGTTTGTGATTTTGATCTCATCTGTTCAGAGCAGGAAGGGCACAACATGTACCGGTATGTCATATACATGCACAGGTATGTCATATACATGCACCGGTATGTCATATACATGCACCGGTATGTCATATACATGCACCGGTATGTCATATACATGCACCTGTATGTCATATACATGCACCGGTATGTCATATACATGCATATCCATTGTACACAAGAGCTTACGCCCTTCTGGCTCAAAACAGAAGAACTGCTCTAATCGCGTAAATAGAAATAAATTCTCAGAAAATCTTGCGTTTAACTTGGTCTTTGAAGAAAGCTTAGGCTGTCCATTTACTGATGTTTTTTTGATGTTATACTTTTTGAGTAGTCATTCCTGTGAAGTTTTCATTCAAAATGTGATGAAATTTAGAATGGATAATCTTTCCATCATTACAAATAGACGTTAAAACAAGATGAGAACTTCCTTTAACTTGGTCTTTGAAGAAAGCTTAGGCTAATGTTTTTTGTGTTATACTTTTTGAGTATCCATTCCTGTGAAGTTTCCATTCAAAATGTGATGAAATTTAGAATGGAAAATCGTTTCATTATTACATATAGACGTAAAACAAGATAAGAACTTCCTTTATTTGTATGATTGTCATTCTTCAGACCTGTATCTATAGAGTCAGTGTTATAACATCTTAATCACGGATCATTTGTCCACATTCAATAACAGTTTGAAAATGCACAGAAAAGATTACTGTAGATAAATAAGCTCTGACTTTAAAGATAAATACATTTTAAGTAAACATGTAACAAAATTTTGTTGTGTGACCAAATTGAAAATTCTACTTTTTGCTTTGCAAATAAAAAGTGAATCCTATAAAATGAAGAAAAAAAATGATCTCAAAGACTTTTGACAAATCAGCCAAGGGTAGTTTATATAGCCTGTCCATCCCCTACTGAATTGTGCAAACATGACAAGGACGCATTGTGTAATCCAACATGACTTCATGGGGACATTCCATACTTAGGCTATTATTGACATTGCACTTGCATTTGCTTCCTCGAACTCTGTGCAGTTGTGTTCACATTAAGTGAAGAAAAATTTGATTGTCTGTTTAAACCATTATGGTGCTATTATATATGAAACTTTCCCTTGACCAATATATCTCGTAAGGTTATTTTTGGTTTTAAATATTTGTAGGTTTTTATAAGATATTTAAATGCATGGTGTGTATTTCTTCTGCGGTAAATTATACATTTGACTTTCATGCTCCTGTCTGTCATGTAATCATAGTGATTTCATTTTTACCATTCCAGTTTTTAGTTTTTCGAATGTAATAATTATGGATACAATATATTATGTATAAGAACTGATTTTGGTAAAGAGAAGTATGATAATAAAAGTTGCCTTTTTTGGTAGAAACAGAAATATTGTAACGTGTTCTTTTTCGCCTTGTTATGAAAATCATAGTATTACGTTGGTGACGAATTGACTTGTGATAATAAACTTTCTCATATACAATTCTGAATATTTTCATAGCTCTTTTAGATCCGTGTTTGTGAAAAATCTCGGATGATATACAATGAATACAATGGACATTACCTGTTTACAAATCTCCCGTGCCCCCCCCCCCCCCCCCCCCCCCCCCCAAAAAAAAAAAAAAAAAAAAAATGTATTTGTTTTGTTTTATTTCCACTTTTACATATCCATACAAAGAAACATCATACAAATAAATATAATGAATAACATGTAAGTTTGACAAAATATGTTTCTAGTTAGAATACAAGCAAAAACAAATATATTGATTGGTGCCAAACCATCATGAAAACATAATCTGCATAAAAATAAGAAATAAGGGGGAGAATGGATATCTTATGTATGTTTTGCAAGTTTCTTACAAAGCAAAAAGCAGGAGACCACATGTCGTAAGCGTAAATGCTTGATGATGACCGTGGCCTCGGCCGAGTTAGCAAATAAAAGAATACTTAAAGAAATGAAATAAAATCCCAAATCCCTCATAAGTTCGACCTCGAGATATTTTTGAATGCGATACTTGTACTTAGTTATACCTTCAATAAATAACCAAATTGAACAAATATTCCAACGTCATTGGGTTTTCTAATATACACAATCCGCTTTTGACCATATCAAACAATGAGAATAATATCTGTTCTGTCAATGTTCTCAAAACCGCATTTTTTAAACAATGGTTAAAAAATGAATAATACCTATCACAAGGGCGAAATTGTAATACCCTTTTGTGGCAGATATTAGTACAAATATTAAAACGGTGTCATTACTAAAATTAACAATTTCTTCCCAGAGCCCACCCTCCATATAATTATACTGTATTCGTGATGTACGAAAATGGATGAATGATTGCTATCTCAAACTAAATGACGATAAAACAGAATTTCTCTTGTTAGGCTCCATAACAACTTTCCAAGATTGTTATAACTCATATACGTGTTGGTTCTGTGCACATTGCTCCTTCAGATAAGGCAAGAAATCTTGGTGTTATTTTCAATACAAGCATGTCTCTTGATACACATATTTCAAAATGTGTGAAAGCTGCCAATTATCATCTTCGTAATCTTCGCGCTATAAGGAAATGTTTAACCCCCCAAACCACTCAACAATTGATTCATGCTTTTGTAACATCTCATCTCGATAACTGTAACTCTCTCCTTTATGGACTTCCTAAATACCAAATTCACAGACTACAAAAGGTTAAAAACGCAGCTGCCCGCCTTGTCACTTAATCTAAACGTTCGACCCATACTACTCAAATACTCAAGAACCTTCACTGGCTTCCAATAGAACAGCGTATAAAATATAAAATTCTACTACTCACCTACCGTTCACTAAATGGATCAGTCCCTGAATATATTTCCTCTCTTCTTAATATCTCTTTAAGTTCTCGTGCAGGTCTTCGTTCCTCTAATTCAACAAATTTAACACAATTAAGAAAAAAGAGGAGTTGGGGAGACAGAGCTTTTACAGCTGCTGCACCCTGGTTGTGGAACTCCCTACCCCATTCAATCAAAATGTCAGCCAATCAAAATTTGTTCAAAAAAAAAAAATGAAAACCCATCTAATGTCTGAATTCCTTAGTTAAGACGTAGTGTATTTCACAATCTGATGTAATTAACGTTGTTGAATTATATTTAATTATGTTAAATTATTTTCGTTCGATGTACTTACCTTGTAAGGCGCCTTGAGCATCTCTTGGGGTGGATATGTGCGCATTATAAATGTTGTTATTATTATTATTACTGTACTCTTGTCCTATCCATTTTGAATTATGATATACTCGCATGGGGCCACTCTACTAAACAAAACCTCAATAAACTCATACTACATACTACATATTACTACATACTACATATACTTCGAAAAAAGGCTAATGAGAATCGTCCGCAACAAAAGCTAGATTTCTCACTCTAACACTCTCTTTTATAATAAAATGATCTTAAAAATTGATGAATTATATTTGTATAATCTATTTTTTTTTAATCTACCATTTGTACAAAAATCTGTTACCAGAAAACATTTTGCAAATATTTATTTTTAAAAACAATAATGAAGTACGTGAATACCCCACTAGAAGTAACAGCCGAAATTTATCCCAAATAGGATAAAATTGCTCTTAAGCTCAAAATCACTCCTAAGGGCAATATCACTTTTAGGAACTGATTCACTACAGCATTTGGGATTAATTCTATCATCAAAATCGCTATAAAGGCTAAGCGTGATCCGGATCGCTATTATAGCATTGCCATTTGTTTCAAAAAGCTTCTAATGTTATGCAATAACATTATAAGCCACTTATGAAATAACACTATGAACCACTTATGCAATAACATTGCATAATAAATGAACCACTGATGTTGCTTGGTCAGACAAAGCTCAACAAATTATTCAAAAGGACATTGACCAACTCGATATACTTCCTATCTATTTCATGCCAGTCAATGGATATATTCTACTCTGATTTCACAGTTTAATCAAAATGGCAGCTCCTACAAGAAAATGGCAAGAAAGCAAAATGCACGTTTGGAGGGATCTTTTTTCCTTTCTAAGTAATCAAATAAAAGTAATTTAGAGATAGTTTTAACTGGCTCATAATTTGTAATAAGACTATCATATAAAATGTTTAGGGTTTCATTCTCATTTAAAGACCAATTTCACACAAAATATATTTGGAGCTGAATAAAGAAATAAGGAAAACTATAAATCCAACCTTCTGAGATCTATTTCTTTTTTCTTTCTCTTATCCGCCTTCACTATACACCCTCTAAATCTTTATTATCTTGATTAAACATTTTCCCTTTACCTAACATTACTCTCGTTCACTACATACCTACATATGTCTATATATTTGTTGGGGGGAGGGGGTGGGGAGTGGAGATGGAGGAGGGGGGTCCAAGAGTAATCAAATTACCTACCTCTGTCGGCTAATACTAATAGTTAGAGAACATGTTTGTTTGTTCTTTCAAGTAAGAGTACGGTAAAATATGGCAAAAATTATAAGACAGTTGCTTCGGCGCTGAACCACCAGAGATATTTGTTACAATTTTACACGTAATATATTGTCATATTATGAACATTATGTCACATAAAAAGGTCACCAATGAGTTCTTACTTTGTTTCAAATGAGTCACAGAAGAGGCATATGGCTCCGAATAGTCGCACGGGACAACGCCCCCTATCGTCAAAGTCAAGCAGCCTAACATGTTAGCCTATGGACTTTTACCCCCCAAATCGTTAGAAATTCATTTTTTGTTTAAACGAAAAGCACATCCACCCCGACGTACGTTGACACCAGCTCTTTCATTGGAACCCTTATGTCCCATTGACTTTTGAAAGTTTACCCACCGTAATTTGGTCAAAATAGGTCGCCAGCTCGCCATTGCCTATATAACACATGTGCAACAGGTCGAACTTTAGACGCAATTTGCCACTCTATTGTAAGATTATAAGTCAAGCACACGAAGGATAACAAACATGAATTATCATAGATCAGTTCAAACTGGTTCATTATGTCCATTTCAGCCAACCCTCCACCGTAATTTTTCCATTTAGAATAGGCAAGCATTTTGCCGAGGTAAGCAAAAACATGAATATTCGTGAACGCCATGGACTATTCGATTATTTACAAAGGGGTGCAATTGTGCACCACATCAAACTCCCCTACTTTAAGTCAAGTATTTCATTGTACACTGCCGCTCATATAGTTGGAATATTTTTGTTTTACCCCAATTTATGGAATTATTTTAAAAATAATTTAAAAATAATAGATCTAGATAATAGTATACATTCTCCGATTTTGTTGAATAACAATTTGCCAATGTGTGTTTTGCGTGACTGCTAAAGCACGTGTATGCTACTATGCTTATCAACTAGGGGACCTACGCCCTTAAGTCATAAATGACAGTAATAAGGATTAATGCCCCACAAAAGGGCACTAATATAGCACATCGACACGGTTTTGATCCTGGGGCCTCAAAGTTACGAGGCCATTGCTTTGGCACCGAACCGTGACTGTACGCAGCGGGGGCTAGGGTAGGGGGCAGTTTCCATAATTTAAAAATAAACAGAAAATGCAATAAATTTTCAATAATTTATTTATACGGACATACATCTACGGACTTGATGTCTTAATATTTTTGTAAATTTTCATGTAAGGAAGGTTTTTTTTTTGTGTTTATCATAAATTTATCACAATTTCATTATGGAGGAAGGGTACACACTGACTCGGGTAGGTATTTTTGTATCCCCACTTTTCCGGGGTATATGAACATGTTCTTGCAGAAATGCCATATCCCTTGATTTTGCCCCTTCTTTACCTAATGACTGACTACACCCATATGCACTGTCCTCAAAAATTAATAAATGAAATAACAGAAAAGACCCTAATGGCAAATCATGCATTTAATTGCATTTTTTTAAAACTGTAAACGTGTGTGGCATTTCTTCTCCCTATCATTCCTAACTTGAATAAACATAATTCGAATACGAATGACAGGTGTTAATTTGAATGATAAAAATGACGCCTCGAAAAGTGATGATTAATTTGAATGCTAGTTGAGCAGTTTCTAAATTAAATGACAGATCTATGAAAACCTTCGACCAAGATTCTAATTTAAATACTAAAACGGGAACATTGAATGATAATTGGCATGGCAAAGCCGATCTGCGCTAACTTAAATGCAAAGTAAATGAATCCGAATGACAAACTCGCGAATTTGGCCGGGAAATCCTAATATGTCCGTAATTAATAGCTGAAACATTCAATCACCTCTTCAAGAGAAATTCCTAGCATCAGGCAAATAGAGGGCGGGCTCATGCATAGCCATAAAACTACACTCTCTACAGACAAAAATAGATTTGATATTGAAAACAAGGTCAAGGCAAATTTCATCAAGGTAATTATATGCAAGGGCAGTTTCAACTCAGTTCGGGAGACTATTCGCATACCAGCTATGCTTTTTATTTAGGCTCCTCGCATTTTACATTGTTTTTTATCTTGCCTGTCTTATCTATATTTAATCCGAAATTTCGTACTTATTTTCCGTACATTATACTTGATTCTTTTTTTTTTTTGGGGGGGGGGGGTGAAATCTACTCTTATACGCCTGTATAAACAAAAAACTGTTTTTTTTAATGTAAAATGTGGAATAAATAAAATTCAATTAACCAACCAGCATCGGGTCATTGACTGTCCTCGGCATATTCGACATTCATAACCAACACCCCCATCTTGGACTTGGTGTCCCCCATTGCCTACACACATTTCTGATCAGACACCATTCATAATGTGCATTGCAACACCCATTCACAACACACGATGGCCATAAGTTTTCTGTCATGGTTACCACACTTCATAAACCTTCTTTTAAAACAACTTGTTAAGAGCCACCCTAAACATCTGCATACACCACAACGTTCAGTTAAAATTGTGTTTTTATATCAGGGCATAATTTTAACATTTTAATTAGTTATCTTAGTCAATTTTGCCAATTCTTCGGAGAAAGAACGCATTGTAGTCCTCGAAATGAATTGGATATATGCAGTAGTGTTGTTAAAGGCCACATATGGCGCTATAGCAATATTGGAGCCAACACGGACAGACAGTGATGGGTTCAAGCTTGGTGGTCTCCAATTCCCTACGGTCTCCAATTCCCTACACCTACACTATATCCCGTTCTGTAATTGTAGTCCCGAGGTAATTAACAGAGGTGGCTTGCTTTATATGATTGTTGTTGATCTTAAGAGAGCATGGTATTCCTCCCTTCTTTGAAATTACCATGCATTCCGTTTTCTTGTAATTTAATGATAATCCTCTCTTGTCACTTTCTCTGACGACAACTTCCAAAAGTCGCTGCAGGTCCTTCTCTGATTCTGCGATTAATATATTATCATTTGCATACCGTATGTTTGTGATATTATGTCCTCCTACCTCAACTCACTGTAGTAATTGAAGAGATCTGGAGACATGACACATCCTTGCCGAACCCCCCTCTTAATGTTCATATTGCTCCGATTGTCTCATTTTCGCTCGCTCGATCACTGCAGCACAAACATAGCTCGTTCGACGTCACTACCAAACTAGCCAATCAGCTGTCAATGACGTCATATTGAATGCGGCGGCAAATATATTTTGTGAAATTATCGAGAAATTGACTAATTTCTAATTGCAAACTAGGTCCATTTTGTAGATAATTTTTTAATTTCTTAGAATGTTCCACTGTGTTGCAGGGTACCGGGTGTATGCCACTGGGTGTGATGTGTTCGCGCGCTATAAGTACAGGCATGCGCGGATCCAGGATTTCTTAGGGGAGGGGGCCCAACTTTTTTTTTTTTGCTCCCGAAAATTTGAAAATCGCGCCGGCCGAAAAGTCGCTCAGTGGGGGGGGGGGGGGGGGGGGGGGGGGGCTAGTGAGGCACATATTTTTTTCTTTTGGTCCTCAAAATTTTAAAATTTGCACCCCCCCCCCCCCCCCCTTGAGCGCCAGGGAGGGGGTGGCCCAACTCCCCAAAAAGGTAAAAATCACGTGTTTTTACATGATTTTTTTTTCTCAAGGGGGGCCCCCGGTCCCCCCCTGGATTCGCCACTGAGTACAGGCCACCGCGCCGTCGGGTGTATTCTCGTACTGATGTAGGTGCAAAGCTAGAATGGCTACCACGCCCACTTCCCTCTCTATGCCTTTCTGAACATTCTTTTTTTTTTTTTGGTCCTCGAAATTTTAAAATTTGCACCCCCCCCCCCCCTTTGAGCGCCAGGAAGGGGGTGGCCCAACTCTCCAAAAAGGTAAAAATCACGTGTTTTTACATGATTTTTTTTCTCAAGGGGGGGCCCCCGGCCCCCCCCCCCCCCTGATTCGCCACTGAGTACAGGCCACCGCGCCGTCGGGTGTATTCTCGTACTGATGTAGGTGCAAAGCTAGAATGGCTACCACGCCCACTTCCCTCTCTATGCCTTTCTGAACATTCCTTTCCTTCTCAATACAATAACTTTCACCTGCCTAAGTTATTCAAACCATACCGCCTCGCCACTTCCATTACGTAATCATTAAAAGGATCCGCATATACAATATTTTCCTGCTATACGTTGTACTCAGTGGCGTAGACAGGTTCGTACACCTGGGGGGGATGACTCAGGGGCGGATCTAGCTTTTTGCTAAGGGGGGGGGGTTGACCAAAATAATGACGATGCGGAGCATCGTCCACGAGCCGCGAAGCGGCGAGCCGATTTTTGTTGGGGTGTTTATTTGAACCCCGTAAGTGATTTTTTCCTGGCATCTATTAACACAATGGAGACCATAAAAAGCAGTGCATGATAACGTCTTTTTAAATCAAGTAACAGTTAAATACACAGTTATATCCAGAGTTATCATGTGTTTGGTTAAGTTACCAGATGAGTTGAATATCTTCTCACAATATTTGCACTTGAAAGGGTTTCTCTCCAGCGTGCGTTCTGTTTTCTTTCTTTTTTTTTTCTTTCTTTTTTTCCCCTTTTTTTTTGTTTGTTTGTTTTTTGGGCCGCCCAAGGGGGGGGGGGTTAAACCCTCTAACCCCCCCCCCCCGTAGATCCTGTTTAATCTTGTGGTTATCTTGTGGTTTCCAAACCACAAGATAACCACAAAATACTTGTAAGATTTTCTTTTTTTTACCGTCTGAATTGGCTTTCACCGTGTGAATGCGGCTAATAACAATAAACACAATTACAATAATGATGAGGATTATTATTATCATCATCATAATTATTATTATTATTAATATTATAATTGTTATCATTATTATTATTATTATTATTATCATCATTATGACTTATTAAGTAAGCAAATATCATTCCCCAAAACCTGGGGGGGGATGATTGTATATGCCATCCCCCCCCCCCCCCCCCACCTTGTGAGGTGGGGGGATGCATCCCCCTCATCCCCCCCGTTGTCTACGCCCCTGGTTGTACTGCAGGAAAATACAAATCTCCCTGGTATACCTCACAGTCCAAACGATAAATATGTGCCTTTAACGAAGCAGGCGACAATCGGCGTAGCAGACGACACTTGATAGTAATTTTGTATGTGAGATTGCTTTGCTAAATATAAATTACTTTGTTAATAAATATCAACTAAAATTTCTTTTACATTTCTTTAAACCACCATTGATATTTAATAATTCATGAGTGAGTAAAAGAAACATACCAAACTATATAATTATATGAAATACTTGGTGGCAATTAGGGGAGTTTGACGTGATGACCGATTGCACCCCTCTGTTAATAACCGAATAGTCCATGGTGTGTCATGAATATTCATTTTTTTGCTTACCTCGGCTAAATGTTTGCTTTTACTAAATTGAAAAATTACGGTGGGGGGTTGGATGAAATGGACATAATGAAATAGGCAGAAGTGATCTATGATAATTCATGCTTTTTATGTTTCGTGTGCTCGACCTATAATCTTCAAATCGCTTGTCAAACTGAGTCCAAAGTTAGACTTGTTTCACATGTGTATTATAGGCAATGACGAGCTTGCAACCTATTTTGAACAATTACGGTGGGTGAACTTTCAAAAGTCAATGAGACATGAGGGCTCCAATGAAAGAGCTAGTGATAACGTACGTCGGAGTGGATGTGCTTTTCGTTTAAACAAAAAATGAATTTTTAACGATTTAAAAAAAAAACGTCAATAGGCTAACATGTTAGGCTGCTGACTCTGACCATGCTCTGACGATAGGGGGCGTCGTGAAATGAGACTAAACGGAGCCACATGGATGTAGTCACTTAATTCTGTTTCCACCCTAACACATGCTGCTCCCAATACAGATTTTGCAATAACTTTATATCCTTTGTGTCTTGTCCAATCTTGGTTAAGTCGTCAAATAACTGATCGTGTCTTACTTTATCAAAGGTTTTTGTATAATCGATGAAACACAGGAAGACGTACGTCTTTCTGTATTTCTACGGCCCTTCGTTACTGATTAGAAAAATGAAATACAAAAGTATAGTAGACTTGGCATACACCTTCGATAAGGCCTCGAACCTAATCACATCATCCAGAACTGATATTGATGCGCAGACGCATAATCCGAGCTCATTGAGAAACCGCGCATCACAAATCGAGGTGGAATTAGCGTTTGACGTTCACTACCAAACAGCATCAACCACTCTCCGTCATTTAACGTCATCCTCATTCTCTTCATTTCAAGAACAGATCTTGTCAATATCACACCGTGCCAGCGTTCAACTCGTCTTTGAACAATGAACAACTCATCAGTAGTCGATGCGACGTATGATGATTCCTACTTCGACATCGACGACGATGGTAGTTGGTCCTACCCGTCGTGCTATATGCCTTTGAGTTTCATTAAAAGAATCACGTTGGCCATTGCGATGGCGTTGATGATCACCACCCTCATCTTGATTCCGTGTCATCGTCGACTTCGTAAGCAACATCATATCTTCCCTTACAACCTCGTACTCTCTGATCTGAGCGGTGCCATCGCGCTGGCATGTTTCGAAGCGGGCTATAATTTGAGACTACCCGAAGAGGTAAGACAGTCGATAATCATTGCCTTTCCATGAAAAGAGTCGATTTGGTAATGTAAGTAACATACGTTATCAACTACACATGGATGGCCTGTAAATATCGGGGCGGGAAATACCGGATGATAAATACTTGTATTTACTGGAAAATATCGTCTAGCAAATTTTTGACAAAAACGGGAAACAGTAGGAAATACTCCAATTTTTTGGTGTACACTATATAATCTCGGAATGTTTAGATTTTTGAAGAAGAATAAATAATAAAAACAAATAGACAATGAAAAGGTGACTTTAGTCATGATGGGGGGGGGGGGGGGTCATACAAAAGCTCGAAATGATAAATTCGAACGATATGGCTTTCAAGCTAACCTGTACATGAATATCTTGTTCAATGTACATGACATATACCCCTTTTTAAGAAAGAGGGGGGGGGGGAAATACTTCTTTTTTTAAAAGTAAATTAAATTCAACTTTTAATACATTCCCAATAATAACTGTTGGACTGCACTGGAATTCTTATAACAAACACATATTAATACACATCCTGGCAATCAAGCAGTAGGCCCATACACACATGCATTTCATTTAAACATTAATACATTTCAGTATGTGAATCGTCAATTATCAAAATTGTCTGCGTCATAATTTGTACGATTATCAATTTTTGACAAGATAGAAGTCATTACAAATCACTCTTGTACACGGCAAAGGTCTATGACAGTTGGCCCCCTAGGTATTATTACATCACATTCTGTTTGAAATCCCATCCACCATTAACTCTTCAAATGAACTATTCGGCCACCTGTTCCATAACTCCATGCATGTTTCCTCCCTACTAATTCTTGGGAAAAGGAGATGGAATGCATTAATGTGTAGCAATAAATTCTCATCATTTCATTACTTAAATTTCCCTTTTACACAATACCACTCGAAAATTGATTAGTCAAATATAAATTAATTAAAAGCATTACAAATATACCCATGAAGGGAAAATCCTGACATGGTAACCTAAAGAACCCAAAGCTTATTTCTGATATCATCTTAAGAATACTTTGTATATTAATTAATACGTAGATATTCTGTCTGATTAATATAACAGAGATTCAACATAAAATAAAACAAATCGTTTGTTGAGGTAGTTGTTCACACTAGTCGTAAGTGTTAGTCGTAGTCGCTATTGAAATACAATCCTTATCTCCCTTTCCAGGCTTATATGTTCATAAACATCTTCTTTCCAACATCCATTATGGTATCACTTCTAAGCATCGCCTTGGTAACCGGTTACCAATTCATCACCATCCGTGTGGACCCTTTTGGTTCTCGGAACATCATCACCACACCGCGACTGATCATGACATGTATCGTCACATGGGCATTTGGGTTCACCTGCTCTTCTTGCCTTGATGCAGTCAACTCCGATAAGATCTACATCGCTCTCCTCTTCATCTCCTGGTCGACCACCATCGCCACTGGCCTCATTTACATCTTAATCTACCGTTCTGTAGCCAGGGTACCTTGTGACGGCAACATCACCCAAGAACGTAAGGAGGAGAACCAGAGAGTACTCCGCACCTTCGGCCTAATCTTTGGGACCACTGTCCTTTGCTTGATCTGTCCCTGGGTATACTGGATCCGAGTATTAAGTCTAGATTATTTTGGTGACGAATGTCTATTCTACGCTTCGGACGTGATGATTAACATCAATTGGATTGCAAACTCCATCATCTATTGGTGGCGACTTAAGGAGTTTCGATTAATTTTCGGATTCTGTAGGAAACAGAGAATCGATCCTCTTCTGTGACTGATTTGAAACAAAGTAAGAACTGATTCGTGACCTTTTCATGTGACATAATGTTCATAATATGACAATATATTACATGTAAATTGTAACAAATACTTCTCGTGGTTCAGCGCCGAAGCAATTGTCTTTAGAACTAAATATTGTATTTTATGTATACATTTCTTGGAAATTTTGCCATATTTTACAGTACTCTTACTTGACAGAACAGACAAACACATTCTCTTAGTATTAGCCGACAGAGGTAGGTAAGTTTATTACTCTCGGACCCCCCTCCCCCCCCCCAAAAAAAAAAAAATATATATATATAGGCCTTTATATATTTAGTGAACGAGAGTAATGTTATTAGGTAAAGGGACAAAAGGCTTGGAGGGTGTAGTGAAGGCGGATAAGAGAAAGGAAAAAAGAATAGAGTAGGCTATGATTATTAAAGTCACCCAGATCTCAGAAGGTGAGATTCATAAAATTAAGAGTAAGATATAATTAAAATGAGTTGGGTTGACGTTGACACAGTCAAAGAAATATGATAAAAAGAAGAACTTGGGTGTATAAAGGTCGCTTGAGGTGAAATTTTGGAATGGGAGCATATTTCAAGAGATAAGATTAAAGAAAGATAAATGTTAGTATAGATTGAAGTTTTGATCTGAGAGTATGTTTAAAGAAGTATGGTCAAACTATTTAGTAGTAGGTGAAGGGGGTATAAAAGGACACTTGTTCCTAATTTAGACGCTTATCAAAACAATTTCTGGAGGTCCCAGGACTCGGAAATTGAACAGGTGAGTTTTGGACAATAATTATTGATTGGGTAAAGGGATAAGATGATATGTTCATTATTAGAACCTCATTTGGGATTGGGGCTGGGCTTGGGATACAGGGATAATCCAAGGACCAATAAAAAGCGATGTAAAAACAGTTGAACGTAGTAGAGGACAGAATAGAGCACACCGGGAGGAAAAGAAGATGAGAGTAGGAGCAGCGGAGTGTGGACGCCATCAGTTTATAGACTCTTGTAGATATTGTACATTATATAGACTTCACCAATTGTTGCACATCCCTTCTCGACATTTGACTTTTTCTTCCATCTTGAACTGATTTCCTGCGCGCATATATAAATTGCGTGGCCATATCGAGATTGAAATGGCTTTACAGACTGAAGTTATAAACTCGAGTAATTCCCCTGCATTGCACCTTTGTTTTGTTTAATGTATAATAATTTAAATTGCTATACATGAATATGTACTCGTTTGTGATTCAGCCGAAGAGAGACATGTTAGACACCAAGTATTTGTTTATCTTTTTGCTTAAACTTTAGTCCAGAACTTGTAATTGTAATCATTTCTGGGTCTTTTGATTTAGTTGGTTTGGAGAGAGAGAGAGAGAGAGAGAGAGATAGTATCAAAGAGACAGATAAAGCAACAAGGAGAGAACATGAGAATAAGGGCGTGGTCCTTAATTTCTGTTAAAATGTTAGTATTAAGCGTTTCGAATTAATTCAGTCTATGTACTAATCCCACCCTCTCACCGTACAGCCCAGGTAGGAGGCCAACCCAGTCCCGCCGGTTCCCCAAATCAGAAACCGATGGGGCAGTATTGAGATGGTGGGTTAGATATATATATATATATATATATAAGGTGACATTTTTCTTGGGAGGAGTTTTATTCACACCTCCATCTGTTGGTACCTCTTGTAACATATGCTAGTTTTCAATTTCTTTCATAAGGTCAATGTTTGCACTTGAATATTGAAGCAACTAGTACTTTTTTTATGCGTGTAAGTCGTCTCATTTTTATGCGGTTAAATTTATGCTCAAGCTGATGCTGCAATTATTGAAATACTTACTGGGAAGTCAAAAGCAAAAATAATGGTTTTCGCCTTTTTGTTCCTTATTTTATAGTCAGAAACCAACATTTTAAATATGTATGTGGAGAATGATAGGTGTCTGCTTTCTTTGTTATTTTTCTGACTGATTTGTAAAAACTAATTATAAAAATACGAATAACCTTGAAATACAGAAAGCTTTATAATTACATCCCGGCTATTAAGATTTTGTGAACCACCCCCTCCCCCTATCCCTGTGTGTCAACTTTATTTTTGTTCAATGTACAATAATATCGGTGATTTAAATTGCTTAACATGAATATGTCCTCGTTTGTGATTCAGCCGAAGAGAGACGTGATAAACACCAAATAAATTTGTTTCTTTCTCTTTGCTTAAACTTTATTCCAGAACTTGTCATTGTAATCATTTCTGGATGATTTAGTTGGTTTGAAGAGAGAGAGAGAGAGAGAGAGAGAGAGAGATTATCAAAGAGACAGATAAAGCAACAAGGAGAAAACATTAGAATAAGGGCGTGGTCCTTAATTTCTGTTAAAATGTTAGTATTTAGTGTTTCGAATTAATTCGGTCTATGTAAACTATCCCATCATCTCATCGTACAGCCAAGGTGGGAGGCCAAACCAGTCGCGCCGGTTCACTAAATCAGAAACCGATGTGGCAGGGTTGGGCTTTTGGGTTAGATATATATAAATACAAATATATATATATATATATTCAAGGTGAAATTTTTAGTGGGAGGAGTTTCATTTTTTCAATACTAACTGTAAATATAAGAATAATTTTGAGATGCAGAAAGTGTTATGATTTTTACACTTATCTCGTTTATATTTTATCAAAGGTGAAATCAGGATTTAGGCAATGGTTAAGGTTTTTCCTAAAATTATCAAATGCTCCCAAGGTTTTCAGCATGAAGTAGCAGAGAGGAAGTTTAATTCATTTTTCCCTTCAGCTTCTTGCTTACACCTGCATAGTGATTCATGACATAATAATAATAATAATAAATGACACATTCAATATTTATTCATGATACAAACAAAAAACAGGTTTATAAACTATTGGATTTCTAAAGTACATGGAGAAAACTTTCAAAAACATAATTTTATAATAAGAACTAGATTTTTGTCGTGGTTGTAGTGATTGGTTCACTCTCACCTCCTTTTCTCAGAAGCCTACCCGGTACTACGTATATCATATTAGAAAAGAAGAGAAGCTTCGACCTTGGCTGTAACATTGATACTTATCTACGATCAAATAGATTAGTTTGGAAGCTAATTCTGTCGAACCATCCATGTCTTTGGTCTTGGATTAGCCCTTTACTATCATCTGCAATAAGGCCTTAGTGACATATACCTTTTTTGTACCGCTTTCTTTTCATCTAGAGTGTAGTGCGGCAAATCAGAAATATCGGCTAACAACATTTCATTCAACCTCTTCATTATATTTGAAGATGGGGGTACAAGGAGTTACGAGAAGGATTGATACAATCAAATGAAAATTACGAGTCCGAACATTAATACAGCCAGTTTTTTTCAGGGTGAGGAAGAATTCGAAAATTCGTTGATACACTGAACTGAAATATATTCGAACAGTATTGTTATACCCGCAGAAAGTTGAAGGTCCTGGAACAATAATTTTTAAGATCCATGCAGGAAGGAGGGTGTTTTACAGGACACAAATTTGTGTTGGGTCTAGGGGACGGAGCCCCCAGAAGCTCAGGGGTTAAGTTATCGTCAGATGAGCATATTTGTATACCTTATTTATGACACTGGAAGGTCACGAATTGAACCTCAGGGGTTTGGGCAATAAATTACGGCCAGATTAGCATATTTTTATACCTTATTTGTGACACTGACAGGTCACGAATTGGCGTGGGGTCCTGGGGACGGAGCCCCCGGAAGCTCAGGGGTTTTGGGCAATACATTATGGTCAGATGAGCATAATATACCTTATTTGTGACACTAGCAGGTCACGAATTGGCGTGGGGTCCAGGGGGCGGAGCCCCCGGAGGCTCAGGGGGGTATTAGGTAATAGATTTCGGTCAGATGTGCATCCAGGAGTCGGCCTTGGGGCCATTGGTTGGGTTCAGGGGGGCAGAGCCCCGAAAGCTCAGTACTTTAGGCATTTTATAACGGTCAGACAAGCATGCAGGGCCCGCCTTATTGCCCCTGGTGGGGTCGAGGGGGCGGAGCCACCCGAAGTCGAGGATTTTAGGCATTTAATTACGGTCAGATGAGCATATTTTGATACCTTATTTTTGTGGCACTGACAGGTCACTAATTAATATGGGGTTTTAGTCATTAAATTACCGTCAGATGAGCATCAAGGTGCCTGACTTTAGGCCCTAGGTGAAATCCAGGGTGCAGAGCCCCCGGAAGCTCAAGGGTTTTAAGGCATTTAATCACGGTCAGATTTTTTTTTTTTTTTTTTTTTTTTTTTTTAGGGGGGGGGGGGGGGGCCCGAAAATTGGAAAATTACGTCTTCAGATATTTCGTTCAGTGACTTTGAGGGGGGGGGGGAGGGGGGTAAGGAACTATTTTGTTGTTGCTTTCTTTAGCACACAAAAAAAATCCCCCTTTTTCTCCTCCTTTTTGCCAGGGGGGGGGGGGCGGGCACTGTCTGTACCCATATGATTTAAGAATATACTCTCACGACAAAGATGTATATGTGAATGATACACCGTCCTTCAACATCACATGAACACGCACCCACACCCGCTCTCTTGCGAACACACACACTCTCACACCCACATCCCTCCCTCACATAGAACCTGTACTTTACACGTCCTCCCGTACACACAACTACACACACTCACCAGCCCATCTACCCACATCCCTCATCATCTCATACACCCACATACCTCCCTAAAACAATCTCAAATACGACGGACACGCACAGGCACACACACACATACACACACTCGCACACACGCACACACACACACACACACACACACACACACGCATTCTGATATCTTAGACAATGGGAAACACTACTAATAACATTTACCTGGGAAGAAACTCATCTTATTTACTTTAAGAAAATCGGACCGAGAGCACTTGTCCTAAGGAAACTTGCCTTGGACTATCCTCTCATTTGTTTTCATAGTTACAACACTTTCTTAATGCATTGTTACAAAAAGGGAAATCAAATAATCAAACCATCTAACATCTGTGTTGATCATATGAAATGGTAATGAGAACCAATCCTTTAGGTACCATTAATTTTATTTGAATATTTCCATATACAGTTGCATTATAGTTGAGTGTCCTTTTTATCAAGATTAAATACAACAAAATACCTGCGTCATTTAGGTCTAATCTTAGCTTCTATAGCTTAAAAGCGTTCGTTAAAGTCGGATCAAAAGTAAAACAGGAGGGGTTAATTCTGTCATAGGTTGTTGTCGAGTTGTCAAATCATCACATCATTGAATGTATTTGATTGTTATTCATCGTAAATTTAGCAAATAATTTGTTTAAGTACATATCCAATTAATAAAGTTATAGTTTAAGATAGAAAGGTTCTCTAATAACAAAAGGCAGGTCAAAAGTTCAGTAACTAGTTATTATGGACATCCGAGATGAATACAAATTTTGTAGCCGAGTGCAAAATAAAAGATGTTGAGTCCAACTGAAAGCGAATTGGCCAAACTCTGCGTATAGATGGCTCTGAACGCGTCTTCACACCTAGGTTAGGTATCAATTAAAGGTGGGAAGATGTGGGAAACAAGATTAATCAAATCCTGGTGATTTATTGAAGAGTTCTCGAATAGAACACCTAAGAATATAAGCATGATAATCTACATATTGACATTTTAACGAAGCTTTCCTAGAAATGTATTTAGTGCTTAGGTTTTAATTAATAAAATGACACTTACAAGCAGCATCTAACATGAAAGAATGTTCTGTAAATGTTCAAGATACCATCCAAGTATTTGTGTTACTACTTTCCACTGAATCCACTAACATTCACAAATAATATGATTCATTTTTTCCTTATAGCTACCCCCCCCCCCCCCGAAAGAACGAAAAAGAAGAAATAAAACACCTTTTAAATGGAAATATTTCACTGAACTGCAGACCAGCCACAATGAAATCCTTATTTCTCAGCATTGGAAACACATAGAAACGAGATGAGAGAGAATGAAAACCATGGCGACCAGAAGTGCATTGAATCGTGCACGACAAACACATATCATCATTACCCATTCACTGAACCAAGGCATGAACACGGTACCTCTATTAGTATAATTGTTGAAAGACGAATTTAATTCTACAACGATTAGGATAAGTAGATGCAATGTTGAAAAAGCGCAAGTAAACAATAGTTTAGGCATAGTGATATGTATCAATTATTCGAAAACAATATCTGCCATTCGAGGCCAATATGTAAGGCCAAATAAAATATTAAAAAGGTGTTTCTCGTCCCCGCCCGCCTCCTTTTTGGCCGTCGCCTCCCTTTAACAAAAACAGTGATAAATATTTTGTTTAAATAGCTTTTAGTAAGAGATACAATTTATACAAATTATTTGTTTTGTCATACATTGCATCAGTATACTCACATAGCACAATATATGTGAATTAATAGGCTTGGCCAACTGTAATTAGCATGGCAGCCATCTTGGAAAAGAATAGCAACAAATTGCAAATTAGTAAATAAACTTTTACAAAAGAGAGCAAGAGAGACACGGAGACAGGCATGCGGAGAGAAAGTGAGAGATAGAAATAAAAAGAGAGAAGGCAGAGAGAAAGACGGACAGATAGACAGAGACAATGAGACAGAGAGGGAACCTGAGAGATAAGATTTGAATGCCGTGAGGGATGTTGATAGGTGCATTCTGAACAGAGACAGTAGATAGAAATATTATGATAGGCCTAATGTTTTGAATTTCACCTCCACTAAGGGTCTTTAAAGTTGATGTTTAATCAATTGAAATAAATAAATCATGTTTGCAAGTGCATACACTGGACGCAAGTTATTTCGCAATGGGATAAAAAACAAGTAAAGACCGGTCGAGTTCATAAGAGATTCAAAAATCCATTTTGGAGGAAAAATTTAGATATGAAACTTGCCTAGCCCGATAATAAAAAAATCCATACACGTCGGGCCATGTGGTTGCACTGCACATCACTTGCATTTCATCTTAATTCATCAAGGAGGTGGACCATTCGTCAAAAATTGTCCCCTTTTAAAATAGTCCAGGTCTTAAACTAGTCCAGCTGAACAAATCACACTAGTCAAGTGTGCTGGACTTATTAAAAAATAGTCCATCAGACAAATAGCTAGTCCAGCAGGCCCGACTAGTTTGGAATGCAGCTTCATGCTAGTCCAGCAGTCTTGAATAGCCTGCTTGACTAGTTTAAGGTTTTTCCAGCCTTGGCCTGACTCGTTTGGATTTCAAGTGCAGAGGATTGTATATGTTTGAGTGTTTTCGTAGTGATATTATTACAGGACTTTACGTGCTCGGCTTTTGTCAAAACATCATGAGAAATACAAATATGACTTTTCGAATTCAAATATTTGCATTCCGTTGCAAATGAGTGATTTATCGTATTTTTTATTTATATCTAATGAAGAAAAAAAAGCATTATAATTTGTTACTAACATTGACATAAGGTAAAGACATGTATTGAAATAGTAAGTACTTGTGCATCATAGTAATAAATCACATGAGAGCATGTTCTGTATTAAATGTTCAAGATATCTTTCACTTCTACTTTGCTGTTGCTTACAGTAAGATGAATTTATATGTATCACACCTAACAAAAAGAGAATCCATTGTGACGATTTGCATTATGTTTTGAAACCAAATAATGCTATGCGGTTGGAAGAAGGTTAGCAAAGAGGAACTTGCCAAACGGAAAGTTGTTTTGTTTGCTTATGGGTTAATGGCTGTTAATTCGATGAACTTCTAATGGCTTCCTGTAAATAACATTGGACATGTTAATACCGAAAACACACTCTAAAGAAATACAACCTAGCGATATAGAGATTTTGGTTAACGATCATCAATGTAGTCTTATCACCGACATTATGTCCTGGGATTTATTCTCATATAGCTCCGTTTAGTCTCATCAGACAACGCCCCCTATCGTCAGAGTCCAGCAGCCTAACAAGTTAGCCTATGAACTTTTACCCCCCCCCCCCCAAAATCGTTAAAAATTCATATTTTGTTTAAACGAAATCACATCCACCTCGACGTACGTTATCACTCGCTCTTTCATTGGAACCCTCATGTCCCATTGACTTTTGAAAGTTCACCCACCGTAATTTGATCAAAATAGGTCGCGAGCTCGCCATTGTCTATATAACACATGTGCAACAAGTCGAGATTTGGACGCAATTTGCCAAGCGATTGTAAGGTTATAGGTCAAGCACACGAAGGATAAAAAGCATTAATTATCATTGATCAATTCTGATTGGTTCTTTATGTCCATTTCATCAAACCCCCACCATTATTTTTCCATTTAGTATAGGCAAGCATTTTGCCGAGGTAAGTGAAAACATGAATATTCATGAACATCATGGATTATTCGATTATTTACAGAGGGGTGCAATTGTGCACCACATCAAACTCCCCTACTTTAAGTCAAGTATTGCATCGATAATGTAGTTTGGTAGGTTTATTTTACTAGCTGTTTAATTATCAGATATCAATGATAGTTTAAAAATATGGAAAATTTATATTTAGCAAAGCAATCTCACATACAAAATCACTATCAAGTGTCGTCTGATCCATTCACAACTAATATGATTCATTTTCCCCTTGTAGCTACTCCCCCCGTAGACCTGCCAAAATGAAATCATTATTTCTCAGAATTGGTAACGAATAGTAACGATATGAGAAAAAACAACACCATGGCGACCAGAAGTGCAATGAATCGTGCACGACGAACACATATCATGCAGTGTAGAATACAGTGTTGAAAAAGCATGTTCTGCAAATGTTCAAGATATCTTTCATTTCTACTTTGTTGTTGCTTACAGTAAGATGAAAGTATATGTATCACACCTACGAAAAAGAGAATTCATTGTGACGGTTGTGTCATTATGTTTTGAAACCAAATAGTGCTAAGCGGTTGTAAGATGGTTAGCAAAGCGGAACTTTTCCAAACGGAAATTTGTTTAGTTTGCTAATGGGTTCATGGCTGTGAATTCGATGAACTTCTAATAGCTTCCTGTAAATGTAAATACCGAAAACACACTCTAAAGAAATACAACCTAGCGATATAGTGATTTTGGTTAACGATCTTCAATGTAGCCTCATCACCGACATTATGTCCTGGGATTTATTCTATCACATAATTAGGCAAAGAGTGCAAATTGAGTTATTGTACAAATATCAAGGTATTGGATTTGTCACTCCTTTCCACTGAATCCACTAACATTCAAAAATAATATGATTCATTTTTCCCTTGTAGCTACTCCCCCCGCAGACCTGCCAAATGAAATCATTATTTCTCAGAAATGGTAACGAAGAGTAACGATATGAGACCAAACAACACCATGGCGACCAGAAGTGCAATGAATCGTGCACGACAAACACATACCATGCAGTGTAGAATACAGTGTTGAAAAGGCGCAAGTAAACAATAATGTAGGCAAAGTGATGTGTATCAATTATTCAAAAACAATTTTCACCATTCGAGACCAATATGTAATGCTAAAATGCAACAACAAAACACAGATGAAACAAAAAATAGAGAGAAATTGATTTCTAGGTCTACGGCGTGACTATATCATTAAAACTAATGATTTAAACATGACAATGATGAAGCTCGATTCATCTGAAGGCTAATACTAATATCAAATATCAAATTTTTCACTTATGAATATACATGGAATTAAAATGAGACAAAATAGAAAGAAAAAAGTAAATGGCCTCCAATAAGAGGAGGGCACACGAGAAGAAAAAATGCACAAAAGAAGACCAAGGGTATTAAAAAGGAGAAAAGGTTAATGAAATGAGACAAGATAATGAATGATGTATAGATGAAGAAAAAAAGACCAAGAGTGAAGAAGGTGAGAGCATGCAGATGGGAGGAATATGACGAGAAGGAATTCGAAAGAGGGAGGAAAGGATTCGTTGATAGAAGAGCAAGAGAGATACGGAGACAGACATACAGAGAGAAGGGTAGATACAGATTAAAGAGAGAAGGCAGAGAGAAAGACGGACAGAAAGACATGGACATTCAACAGAGAGAGAAAGAAAGAGGGTACGTAGCGAGAACCAGAGAGATAAGAAATGGATGTCCTAAGAGATGTTGATAATTGCATTGTGTATTGTGTTGCCCCCCCCCCCCTTATGAAATCTTGGATCCGCCCATGATCATTACTAATATCACCATTTGAAGGTTCGATTGTGTTGTTAACTTGATGGATAAACGGAGCTCAAATTATAAATAACCACGGACTACGCGCCTTTTGAAATAGACCTGCGCACGTGTGTATAGTGATTTTTATATACCTCTCTTTAGAAACCTAGCCATCTGATTGGTCGAAATTGCAGTCGTGATCTTATCACCATTCTCCCCTAAAGAGACGAACAATGATAACAAAGGTCAATAGTTCATGAGTGATATTCCCGCAAGATTCGGGGTACCAGAAATATAGTTAAATTTTGCTGCGATCCTCATTCGTGAGGGATATGGTTTACGTGTTAAGACTTGCTTTGCGCGGCTACCGACAGTTTTTGTGCGATAAATTTGGTCGCTACATTTACACACAGCGCACACGACCGCCGATCTCTATTGTAGGCCTAGATCTCCATGTAATGACGAGATGACGCCCCTTTGAAAATATGGAGATAAAGCTGCTCTTTCATATGACACCTCATTTTTTTAGTATCATCTTCAGGATTACAAGCAATAAAGGTTAGTATCTCGATTTGGAAATAAACACAATTTCGCATGATCGCGCAATGTACGTAGACTGAAAAGCTGCGTAGGGGTGCGTGCAATCTCAATAGGAAGGATTTTAGCATACAAAAACAAGTGCGCAATCAGGGCCTATTAAAGCTAGACTAGGTCTACCTGCAAGTTATCAACACAGACTTTGATAGCGTAAACAAACTTGATTACCATGATTGGTAAGTCGCACTTGTATTCTATGACCTTTTTTGTACTGTATATAAAAGATGTAATGACTGCTTTAATATTCGAGGAATAGTTGTTTTATGGGCTCTCGGGGATGTTGCATGTTGCTTTTACCCCTCAGCACGCCCCGGGGTGATATCAGGATGCAACATCCCCTTGAGCCTATAAAACAACTATTTATCTTGTAGCAGTCATTATATCTATACTATTTCCAGGTGAAGAATGAAGAAACAGGATGTATATAAGATGAGACAGGAGTGTATAGTACAAAACTGGAATGAGAGATACATGGCCGGGTGCCGAGAAAAAGGGCAGAGGCGTATCCAGCTAGG
Source organism: Strongylocentrotus droebachiensis (assembly GCA_035222895.1). Taxonomy (NCBI): domain Eukaryota; kingdom Metazoa; phylum Echinodermata; class Echinoidea; order Camarodonta; family Strongylocentrotidae; genus Strongylocentrotus; species Strongylocentrotus droebachiensis. Next base: position 218,204 of record JAVYIG010000291.1, on the reverse strand, counting down.
ATATGGAGCCGGTGTACAAAGTCACCCGATAATAAATTGGAAGAAAATGAGTTAAAGGTAATACAATGGGGTCATGAATTTGGTGCAAATGAACATTTTTGAAGCATATGCGATCCTACAATATTCGGCAATCGTTGTCGCGGTTGAAATCGAGTCTAAAGTGATGAAATTGTAAATAAAAAAGTCTTTATGTTATATAGCTCCCTCTCAAAGTCAGGATATTAATTTAGCTTTAAAACAATGTTTCTTGACTAAAATAGACTGATTTGCTATTCCCGTTTGGAAATTATATATCAAACTGCATATTCTGATATTTTCGTGGTCGCAGCTACCATTGCATGGCCGTATATATAAGGTATTTGAAATTTATAGAAATTTACCGGTAGCACCGGTGAATTTTTGATATTTAATTTTCCTCGAAATCAAAAGTGTTTTAGGGGCTATTTTTTCGAGTGCTTATAATACATCCTCAGGGGCATCCAAATATATCCAAATTTTAAAGAATCATCATCCTGCCATTTTCAAAATTCCCCAAACTTTGTATTAGGCCATTAAAAATATATACATGTTTAGCGTCCCCGCCCGCTTCCTTTTTGTGGGCCGCCTCCTATTTTTTGTTTCTTAAACAAAAAAACATGAAAAACCCTGCTAAAATAAATCTAGTCTATTTCTGATTTTAAAAAATAAAAAATAAAATAAAATCATCGGCCATTTTGAAAAATAGCCCGAATGTCAGGGAAAATGTACCGAGCGGCCATTTTGAGCCATTTTAAAGAAAGAAAGAAAAAGAGCCTCCTCCTTCCTATTTTTCAAAAAGGCAGGACGCTAAACATTTTTTTTTTTGCGTATTTGGCCTTACCTTTAATAAGTAAGTTTGGGTAAAGAGCAGGCGGTAACAGAAAAGAGGGTATTAAACTTGAATATGGTCATCTGAGAAATTGAAGGATTGTCTTCTACGCGAGAGCATAGTTGTCTATTTGAATGGCAATTGTGGTGGTAAAATATATTATGCTCCGGGCGGCTTTATATAGACAGCGAAATCAGGTTAGGTTAGGTGTTGGGGTCAAGCAGTGTCGGATAAACAAAGCACAACCGGCCTGCGCCTTTCATTTTTAAAGCTTAAGTACACAAAACCACACACACACACACGCACACACACACACACACACACGCACCTTCATACACACACCCACACACCCACACACAAACACACATCCCTACAGACACCCCCACACCTTTCGAGTGCAAACTCTATCATGGTTTAAAGACTACTTGTCGAACAGACAACAATATGTTTCCTTTGATAGTACTGACTCTAGGGAAATAAGGCTTTCCAAATATTTTTTTTTTTTATTGGACGAGAATGAAATCCAATCAACATGAATTACATACCAAATCGACAGAACTTTTTATTGACAATGTTCATTTTTTAGCAATCAGAGGCCTATCTCTCACGTATCTGTCTTAAAATCTTCATTCTCTCTTGCAGGGTAATTTGACCCGTAATTTGGAGGGGTGCGCAGAAAATGAAGTTCAATGTGCTTTTGTGCAATACTGAAAGGAAACCCTATTTATTCCTTTATATTTGTATTTTACATTCATTCAGCTTTCCATTGATATAAAGCTGTATTACCATCGGACAGCCCCCACCCCTCTCTCTCTCTCTCTCTCTCTCTCTTCCTCTTTCTCTCTCTTCCCCCTCTCTCGCTCACCCCCTCTCTTTTCCACTTTCTGTCTCTACGTCTCCCTCCCTCCCTCTCTCTCTTTGGAACACCACTCGCAATCACAATAGAGTATGTCATTACTTTCTCCCACAAGTGAGGAAATAAAAACTGCAACACAAAATATCATCTTGATTCATGCAGACTGTCATATTTATTTGTAATATTTGCAAACATGGATTAGATTGTAAAAATAATAATGTAAAGAGCTATCATGCAAATGTAATAATCAAAATAATTTCAATCTGCATTATTGTTGTGGCACATTGCTAATCTACATGTAATTTTAAAATGAATCTGAGTGGTATATGCCTTTGCTTTCCCTCGCACATACATGTAATTCTAAAATGAATCTCATTATATGCCTTTGCGTGTGTATAAGGAAGGGAAATTGTTTAACCTGGATCTTAAGATTCTTAACCCGAGATTAATTACTTTCAGAATATACTTATATTCCACTTGAAAGTCCTATTCAATTACTTGAAAGCTACTGTATAAATGAAGATTAGTGGTGGTGGTGGTTACTTCACCAGACTGCTAAGAAAGCATAAATGCTTGTTAGTAAGCAACCAGAGGACCGACGGCTTTAGGTCCTCTCCTAGAGACCTGGTAATGAGGATTAATGCTAATACCAAAGGGCACTAGCGCATCGCCTTGGTTTCGAACCCGGATCGCTGGATTACAAGATTACGTATGCATTACATCATTAAAATGAAATAGTGATTCGATCCATGAATGGGAGAAACTGTAGTCTTAGTGAAATGTATACATTTAACGTTATTTAGGTGTTCATATACTACATCTACATGATACATTTCTGTCCTTCCATCATCTCCAATGTGAAAAATGGTAGGTTATATCTGCTATATTTCTTCCTCCTTTCATGACTTGATCTAATTTGACGGGAATTTGTAGTTGCGCCCCCTTGTGCCAGGCACATATTAATGTATGGTATGTTTGGAGTCGCAAGGTGCCACCACTGCGTTTAAGTATATGTTTTAATAAAATGCATATTACCAACAAAACAAACTTTCTGCTTGTAAAATTATGAACAGTAATGACAATATTCTACATTGTTAATGAATATTCTTGAGCTACATGGCTATGTGATAAATGAAACCTATGTGTATGTATGATGTAATTGTAACCTCAGTTAAAGTTCCAACAAAGAAATACATCCGACTTATCAATTATACTCAGAATGCACATGCAGAATCGGGCTCTTCATGGCCCGGTGCCACTGGCCGATGGACACAAAACTTATGCATAACGAACACAGCGGACGAGCAAAATTTCGGGTGTGGCTCCATCCGTTTTCATCCGCTCCAGAAATGGACAAAATTTGCGAAAATTTGCGAAAACAGAACGGAAAATAACGGACGTGGGTAGTATGTAGCGGGGATGTTAAACTGATGTTCATCGGAAGCCTAGCGGATGAAAGCGGATGGAAGTGGATGACAGCTTTGAATACTTTATATTAGAGATGCATACGCTTACATCCTTTCTATTTCCGTGCTACTAACGATGTTTAGACGTTCCATGTATCTTATCTTTCCTCCCTCTTTCCGTATTCAGTTGCAGCGGATGTGAGTTGCGAGGATGCCCAGAGGATGCAGAGAGGATACAGCGGACGTTTAACGGATGATAACGGACATATAACGTTTGTTGCTCGTACACTGTAAAAAAAATAATAGTCGAAAGAACTCAATAAAATTGAGGAAAAGAATTGCCTTATTTTTATTAAGTAAATATTACCTACGGCATCTTAAGTAGAATTTACTTATTTTGCTGAATAAATTTTTACTCAGTTAAATCGAGTTACATTAACGTAAATAATTTAAGTATTGTAATCATTTTAGATAATTAAAAAAAAGCTATGATAGGATTACATATTGCACGATTTGGTACCCATCTAATCTAACAAGTAACATCCACTAATTATTCACTACTTCTATTTAAGATTAATCACTAATCACTAACACTACTTCTATTTAAGATTTAACCGTATATATATATCTACCACCATCACAAACTATTACATTATACATACGCTTCAATTCGACACATATTGAAAGGCTCCAAATTTTATATATACTTGATCGTAGCATCTTAAAAGGAAAATTGGTTGACAATTTCCTGAAATATCAAGTTTTGATTTGTTTTGAATTGGGTAACAATTAAAAATTGTCTTGTCTTTGCTTAGCCATGTTAAATGAATTAGTAAATGTTTTAAAGTCCTTAAATTTTCATTCAACCACAAAAAAAAATTGTTTCATTTAAAAAAGAGTTTAATTTGGTCTTAATGAATATTCATAAATTATGTAAATATTTCTATTACGCACTGCATCGGTCCTTACTTTAAAAAGATAAGAATAATCAACATAAATTGTTTGAGTAATACGTATAATTTCTGATTTTGAGTTAAAATTACTAAATTAATACAAGCTGAAATTACTTAAAGTTCTTATGTAATTGATTTTACTTAAATATTCCACGTATGTTCTACTAAATTGAAAGTTTGAGTTAGCAAGACTTAAATTTAGTGCGTAAGTGGCAAAACTAATGTTTTCAAGTAAATTCTACATGGAAAAAATACGTAAAAATTACCAATGAACAAATTCTTTTTTACAGTGTATTTGTCGCGGATTTACATCGTACACGGCGGAAGTTCATCCGTTCTAAAAGTTTTGTGCAGCTCAAAAAAAAATTTGCGCGGATGAAATCACAGTGGACGGATGCTCGATGGATAGAGCGTATGAAACACGTATGCAATGAGTACACAACGGATGCATAGCGTTTTCCAACGGATGGCAAGATTTTTTTACGTTTTACATCCTCTTTGCATCCGTAAGTGCAGTGGGACCGGGCCTTAAAGACACATCGCATATTGAAACATAAAAGGGAAGACACACAAGTAAATCAATGCTAGCCAATAAAGTTCTACAAAGCAACAATATAAAAGAAAAGTTAAAGGCATACTGTACAATAATTTACCTTATTATAAAGTTGAAGCTACATAGCTGATTGTAAGTGCCTATTTCTATATGAAAGACTTTAAAGCCCCACTGTCCTACTTGTAGCTACTTTCTCCCTCGATATAGAAAACTTCCTCAAACGGTGCCTGTTGGTCCCCCATAATCCTCTTTTTCTTATGTTAGTTGAGAGCTGAGTTGATGAGATAGCCACCTGTCAGTGACCTGGCTGGGTGGTCTAATCCCTTCTGGCCCAGTAGTATTGACGGTCTTTAAGTAACACAATTAATCAAAACGAACATATGAGCACAAACAGCCACGAATTCATTCCTTAGGATATAACATGCCAATTGCTATTACTAATCAGAAAATGCCAATGCTAATTGTTATAAGACTACACCTCACCTTAATTAATTTCATATCCCTCCAACAAAATGAAGATAAAAGATTACTCGAGAGTTCTTATAATTGTCGTTCATGTTCCATGAAACATAATAGGGGTTTTCCTCAAATATAGAGTACCGAAGTGTGACGTCATACTCTGGCCAAGTTGTCAAGGTTGCTGGTTCCAAGTAATTTTGTGCTAAACAATGTTGTGGTGATCACACCAGCCCCAAACATTGACTTTGCCCTGCCCCAGCCCGTTACTTGAATGATTTTGTGTTGAACCTCATGCGCAGGCTTTGTTGTTTAGAACCAGTAACCCAGACGATGAGCGGATATGATACTAGCACTTCTGTGCTCTATGACTACCAATTACATATACTTAGCCCTTATTCTAATGTTTACAAACACTCAAGTACCTGAAACTACATGTAAAGCACCAAGTTTTGGTAAGATGTGCCTTCCAAAAGATTACTTTGGAGTCATGTGTGCTTTCAAATGCTCAATATGCACAAATGAAAGTACTAGCAACGTAATTTTAGAATTTATCAACTTCCTATGGCTTACAAACACCTCCTAAGGATTATCCAACCACAAAGATTAAGATTAGTAATGCATATTTCAAGCAAAAATGGTTTTCTTTCCACTAAAGAATATACTTGCTGCCATTAGTCAAAAGAAAAATGACAGTGCTTCTTAATTCTGTATTCGCTATGAATGAAAACCCTGCACGGCCAAAATGTTTGAAGTAACATGGTACACATATGTACATATCAATCAAATGGTCCTAGGACAAATACCCCTGGACAGCGGGAAAATTCGCCCCCCCCCCCGGACAATTTCTCCTTTTCTTAAAAATCAACTTATTTTCAGGATGGACTTCAGCTTTGAAGAACAAAGGGGGTAAATTTCGGAAGGTGGGTAATTGTCCACGGGGGCAATTGTCCAAAGGCGTAAATTTCAGATGGGGGTTTCCTTCGGGGGGTAGTTTTCCGGGAGGTATTGTCCAGTGGGTAATTGTTCTGATACCCAATCAAATCCTACCATACACTGAGAGGCTCCGGTAAAAACACCCTGAGTTGACTAGTACAAAATAATAACTTTGCTTGTCACGGAAAGAGAATCCATAATTTTACCAGACAGTGTCTCGAAAAAAGTGCATGGTATATTTGATTCATGTCCTTTATTTGTAAAGAAATCTTAAGCAACAAAGGCACTGTAAACCCTGACATTGTTGCATGTATATGAAATGTTCACAGTTGATATTAGTGGCTCAGATCCCTACAGGTTTCATGCTGCGAAAAGATTGAATCACAGCGGACACACTTTTTTTTCCCGGAAGTATTGCCGTGAAAGTGGCTAAATTCATATGATGTAACAAAGGGGAATATGAAATGAGGTAATAGAATCCGCTCAAATGCGACCACAGAACTCCCAATAAATGTAATGAATTATATTTTGTTCTTCATATTTGTAGTCGCTGTAACAATGTGTTTTGCCAGTTCCCAGATTTTTCCGGCGGCCGATTCACTAGTTCGAAATTCTTTGACAAGTGAAATAAATAAATATATAAATACATGAATGATTGATAACGACAGATACAAATTAATAAAGTTTAGATTATCCAGAATGTGTTTTTTAATGCCCCTTGCCCTGGATCCGCAAGTGAATGTCAAGTAATAGGGACTTTTAGAATGAGTGAACGAGAACACGACGAACGCCGACTGATCATGCGTGTCAACGTACTTAACTGCCCATGTTGGCTACAATTAGAAATCTTTTAGATTGCACTCGACGATATGCATGCAGGAAGTAACACAATAAACATCACGGACAAAGAAAGAGGACATTCCTCATTCTACCCTCAACAAAAGAACATCCCTTCACTTATGTAAATATGTGTAGAACAGGTGCATGTGACACCTGTTCTACACATTTCAGCATGTAAAGGCGCTTTATAAATGTCAATATGTATGTACGTATTGCATGTACTAGATTTAGGAAAATCAAGGTTGACGCATTCTCGATCGCCGACTGAGACCACGTGACGCAGGCGCAGTGCCTTAAAATGACGTCACACGTTGCAGTCAAAGCTCTTGACGTGCATTTCTAAAAGTCCCTAATGAGAGAACGTGGACTGCGACGTGTGACATCCTTTTAAGGCACTGCCGGGCACTGCCAGTGTCTCAAAAGGACGTCACATTGTCTTAAAAGGATGTCACACGTGGCAGTCCACGTTTTCGTCGTGCAAATCTAAAATTCCCTATTCTCTTCTAGTGGTTGGTGAACGTCGGAAATAACAGTTTTTGATGAATAATATCTTAACCATATCTGTTAATATGTCCGTAATTAATAGCTCAAACATTTAATCACCTCCTCAAGAGAAATTCCTAGCGTCAGGACACTTGAAGGCAAATAGAGGCGGCCCATGCATAGCCATAACAAAATACACTCTTTATTGACGAACATAGATTTGATTTTTAAAACAAGGTCAGGGCAAATTTTGATAGAAGAAAGAGCAAATGTATAAAAGATAACCCTTCATTGAGGTAATTATATGCAAGGGCAGTTTTAACTCGCAAATTATGAATGATATGAAACAATCACATGTACTTTGGGGAACCTATTCGTAAGGTACCTTTAAATTTAAAGGAACGTTGTCACCGATATAAGGTAAATTGTAAATTGCACAATAATTCACTCTGTTCATAATTGTTCTGGAGTACGCAGTCCTGTGGTTAATGTTCAGCAGTCAAAAAACTTATTCAAGCCCTCCCCATTCTTCATTATAAATAAAATATGTAAGCGATGCACAAGTAGAGATTGAGTGCAGATTTGGTCAGATTTATTCCTTAAGCCTTTGCAGGAGCAAAGATGGAAAAAAGAATACGATTTTCTTTAACCGGGAACTTTTTTTAGTTACTAATTGGAATCAAAGGAAAGTAGACCTGGCTATGTCCATTCATACACCCTCGAACCTAATCACATCATCCAGAACTGATATTGATGCGCAGATGTATAATCCGAGCTTATTGAGAAACCGCGCGCATCACAAATCGAGGCATCAGGTATTAGCGTTTGACATTCACTACCAAACCAGCATCAACCGCTCTCCGTCATTTAACGTCATCCTCATTCTCTTCATTTCAAGAAAAGATCTCATCAATATCACACCCTGCCAGCGTTCAACTCGTCTTTGAACAATGAACAACTCATCAGTAGTCAACGCGAGTGATGATGGTACCAACAATACGATGTCGCCGGTGACGGCCGACTACGACGATGGCGATGGGTCCATACCGTCCAACCAGTCGTGTCGAATGCCTTTGTTTTACATTAAACTCATCACGTTGGCCATTGCGATGTCGATGATGATCGCAACGCTCATCTTGATTCCGTGTCATCGTCGACTTCGTAAGCAACATCATATCTTCCCTTACAACCTCGTTCTCTCTGACCTGAGCGGTGCCATCGCGCTGGTATGTTTCGAAGTCATAGAGTACTTTAATATCAACCCCCCCGAAGAGGTAAGACATTCGATAATTATTGCCTTTCAATGAAAAGAGTTGATTTGGTGATGTAAGTAACATACGTTACCAACTACACAGGGTTGGCCTGTAAATACCGGGGCGGGAAAAACTGGAAAATATCGTCTAGCAAATTTTTGACAAAAACGGGAAAAAGTAGGAAATACTCCAATTTTTGTGTGTACTATATAATCTTGGAATGTTTAGATTTTTGAAGAAGAATAAATATTGAAAACAAATAGACAATGAAAAGGTGACTTCAGTCATGATGGGGGGGGGGGGCATACAAAAGCTCGAAATGATAAATTCGAACGCTTTGGCTTTCAAGCTAACCTGTACATGAATATCTCGTACAGTGTACATGACATATACCCCTTTTGAAGAAGGCAGTGGGAAATACATTCTTATTTTTTTTAAGTAAATTAAATTCAACTTCTAACACATTCCCGATAATAAATGTTGGACTGCACTGGAATTATTATAACAAACATATATTATACACATCCAGGCAGTCAAGTAGTAGGCCCGAACACACATGTATTTTATTTAAACATTAAAATATTTCAGTATGTGAATCGTCAATTATCAAAATTGTCTGCGTCATAATTTGTACGAATATTAATTTTGACAGAATAGAAGTCATTACAAATCACTTGTGTACACTGCAAAGGTCTATGACAATTGGTCCCCTAGGTATAATTACATCAGATTCTGTTTGAAATTCCATCCACCATTAACTCTCCAAATTAGCTATTTGATCACCTGTTCCTTTCTACTAATTCTTGGGAAATGGAGATGAAATACATTAATGTGAAGCAATAAATTCTCATCATTTAATTTCTCGAATTTCACTTCTACACAGTACCACTCATAAATTGATTAATCAAATGTAAATCAATTCAAAATATTACAAATATAACCATGAAGGGAAAACCTTGACACGGTTTACCTGAACAACCTACAACTTATTTCTGATGGAATGTTAATAATATACTTTAAATATTAATAAAAACGTAGATATTCTGTCTGATTTATGTAAAATAGATTTAAAAAAAAAAAAAAACAAATCGTTTGTTGAGCTAGTTGTTCACACTAGATGTACGTTTTAGTCCTTGTCGATATTAAACTGCAATCCCTTTTTCCCTTTCCAGGCTTTTAATGCCATTTTTATCTTCTGGTTAACATCCATCATGGTATCACTTCTAAGCATCGCCTTGGTAGCCGGTTACCAATTCATCACCATCTGTGTAGACCCATTTGGCTCTCGGAACATCATCACCACACCGCGACTGATTACGGCATGTATCGTCACATGGGCATTTGGGTTCACCTGCTCTTCTTGCCTTGTCGAAGTCGACTTCGATAAGATCTACATCGCTATCCTCTCCATCTCCTGGTTGACCACCATCGCCACTGGCCTCATTTACCTCTTCATCTACCGTTCCGTCGCAAGGGTACCTTGTGGCGGCAACATCACCCAAGCACGTAAGGAGGAGAACCAGAGAGTACTCCGCACCTTTGGACTAATCTTTGGGACCACTGTCCTTTGCTGGATCTTTCCCTGGGTATTCTGGATCCGAGTAATTCTAGTTTATGGAGACGAATGTCAACTCAACGTTTCGGACGTGATGATTAACATCAATTGGATTGCAAACTCCATCATCTATTGGTGGCGACTCAAGGAGTTTCGATTAATCTTCGGATTCTGTAGGAAACAGAGAATCGATCCTCTTCTGTGACTGATTTGAAACAAAGTAAGGACTGATCCGTGACCTTTTCATATGACATTCGTATGCCTTCATGTTCGTAATATGACATCATTATACGTGTAATTTGTAACAAATACTTCTCTACAGAGGTAGGTAATTGTGTTAATCTAGGACCCTCCCCCCCCCCGAAATATATGTGTGCACTGTTGGTCTTAATGGTGGAATAAACACTCGCAAGTTATTATTCAATACAATCTGAGAATGTATACTATTAATTAGATCTATTAGGAATATATCATTGTCAAAATCATTCCATAAATTGGGGTAAAAATAATTATTCAACCATTATGACCAACAGTGTATATATATATATATTTATACTTCTTAAACGAGATGGTTGAGGGAAAATGTTCAATCAAGATAATAAAGATTTTGAGGGGGTAGTGAGGGCGGATCAGAGAACGGGAAAAGAAATAGAGAAGACTGTGAAATAATAACGTCCACCAGCTTTCAAAATGTATGATTTATAGAAATAAAGAGTAAGATATAATCAAATTGAGTTGGGTTGACAGAGTTAAAGAAATATGATAAAAAGAAGGACCTGGATGTAAAAGGGTCGCTTGAGGTGAAATTTTGGAATGGGAGCATATTTCAAGAAAGAAAATTAAAGAAAGATATATGTTAGTATATGTTGAAGTTTTAATACGGGAGTTTGTTTAAAGAAGGAAGGTCAAAATGTTTAGTAATAGGTGAAGGGGATAGAAAAGGAGGCTAGTTCCTAATTTAGACGCTTATCAAAACTCAGCTATGTTAGTGCCCTTTGTGAGGCATTAATCATCATTACTGTCAGTTATAACTTCAGGACGTAGGTCCCCTAGTGGGTTAGCATAGTAGCGTAAACATGCTTTAGCATTCACGCAAAATAAACATTCGTAAACTATTATTCAATAAAATCTGAGAATGTATACTATTATTTAGATCAATTAGGAATAAATCATTGTAAAAATCAGTCCATAAATTGGGGTAAAAAATAATTATTCCACCTTTATGACCAACAGTGTATAAATTGTGAGACCAGACGGACATTAAAATGACACCACAGACTGAAGTTATACATCTGACTAAGAGGCATTAATTAATTATTTCAAGCTACTCTGAATATTTTGTGGTGTCCCGAAATGCGGTTTTGTTTGTTTAACGGACAAGTTTGAAGACGAAAGAACAAAAAAATGCCGAATACTGATTGACCGTCGAGAATCGCTTCGCCTGTCGCGTAAACATAACATGAGGATAATTCTTGTTTGTGAATCCTACCCCATGTATGAACTCTGCATATAGGCCAACGTATCCGGCCGTGTGAGTATTAACTAATAGTAACTGAACTTGTGGTCGACCACCAAAAACTTCTCCTTACGAACTCCTCTTTCCCATGCACTGCACTTTATCTTGTGTTCAATGAACAACCGTTTCGGCGATTTTAATTGATAATAATAAATATATTTTCTAGTTTGTGATTCAGCCGAGGAGAGACATGAAAGACACCAAGTAATTTGTTTATCTTTTTGCTGAAACTTTAATCCAGAACTTGTCATGTAGTTATTTTTGGTTGTTGTGCCATAGTAGTCCAGATTCAGTCCGTTCGTTCTTTTTATCCCCCACACACATCGCGGTCTCTCCACTGATCGCGCAATCCCCAAATTTCCGTCCACATGAACCAGATTTAGAGGAATGGCTAGGTCTACTTTCAACGTTGAGGGTGTGTTATTTTATCAGCTGATTGGGTGCGCTAAACGAAAACGGTACTTTAGAGGAATGGCTAGGTCTACTTTCAACGTTGAGGGTGTGTTATTTTATCAGCTGATTGGGTGCGCTAAACGAAAACGGTACAGAGGCTGGACTAGTGCCATAGTTGTTTTGGAGAGAGAGAGAGAGGGAGAGAGAAAGAGAGAGAGAGAGAGAGAGAGAGAGAGAGAGAGAGTAACAAAGAGACAGATAAAGCGACATTGAGAGAACCTAAGAAGAATCCATGAAGGAAGGAGGGTGTTTTGACTACCGTGGCACCCCAGGCCTCCTTTTTAGGAAAAACTGACCGATTCTGAGCTATTCATACAGATTCTGTACCCATATGATTTAAGAATATACCCTCATAACAAAGATGTATATGTGAGTGATTCACCGTCCTTCAACACCACATGAACACGCATCCACACCCTCTCTCTTGCGAACACACAAACTCGAACCCACATCAGAACCTCTCCTTCACACATCCTCTCGTACACACAACTACACACACTCACCAGCCCATCTACCCACATCCCTCATCATCTCATACACCCACATCCCTCCCTAAAACAAAACTCACATACGACGCACACACTCGAACACACACACACACACGCACACACACATACATACACACCCACAAGCATTCTGATATCTTAAAAAATGGGAAACACTACTAATAACATTTACCTGGGAAGAAACTCATCTTATTTACTTTTAAGAAAATCGGACCGAAAGCACTTGTCCTAAGGAAATTTGCCTTGGACTATCCTCTCAGTTGTTTTCATAGTTACAACACTTTTTCCATGTTTTAATGCATTGTTACAAAAAGGGAAATCAAATATTCAAACCATCTAACATCTGTGTTGATCATATGATATGGTAATGACAACAAATCCTTTAGATACCATTAACTTTATTTGAATATTTCCATATACAGTTGCATTATAATTGAGTGTCCTTTTTATCAAGATCAAATACAACAAAATACCTCCGTCATTTAGGTCTAACCTTAGCTTCTATAGCTTAAAAGCGTTTGTTAAAGTTGGATCAAAAGTAAAACAGGAGGGGTTAATTTTGTCATAGGTTATTTGCTGTCGAGTTGTCAAATCATCACATCATTGAATGTATTTGATTGTTATTCTTCGTAAGTTTAGCAGATAATTTGTTTAAGTACATATTCAATTAATAAAGTTATAGTTTAAGATAGAAAGGTTCTCTAATAACAAAAGGCCAGTCAAAAGTTCAGTAACTAGTTATTATGGACATCCGAGATGAATACTAATTTTGTAGCCGAGTGCAAAATAAAAGATGTTGAGTCCAACTGAAAGCGAATTGGCCAAACTCTGCGTATAGATGGCTCTGAACGCGTCTTCACACCTAGGTTAGGTATCAATGAAGGTGGGAAGATGTGGGAAACAAGATTAATCAAATCCTTGTGATTTATTGAAGAGTTCTCGAATAGAACACCTAAGAATAAAAGCATGATAATATACATATTGACATTTTAACGAAGCTTTCCTAGAAATGTATTTAGTGCTTAGGTTTTAATTAATAACATGAAAGAATGTTCTGCAAATGTTCAAGATACCATCAAAGTATTTGTGTTACTACTTTCCACTGAATCCACTAACATTCACAAATAATGTGATTCATTTTTTCCTTATAGCTACCCCCCCCCCCCCGAAAGAACGAAAACAAAAGAAGAAATATAATACCTTTAAAGGTACTATGTCCCTTTTGCAGCCAACCTCAAATGCTGTAGAACTTTGCAGGAATTATGAATATGTCATGTATGTCATATCTGTGAAATTTAAACGTTAGCAGTGTCCTCATATTCAAATTATGCAAGGAAACCCGTTTACTTGCTAGACTTCACTGTCAGACACTATTGAGTGACTGACTGGCATTCCGTTGCAAATGAGTGATTTATCGTTTTTTTTTAAATTTATATTAATGCAAATAAAACAAAGCATTATAAAATTTTCCTTACATTGACATAAGGTAAAGACATGTATTGAAATAGTAAGTAATTGTGCATAATAGTAATAAATCACATGAAAGCACGTTCTGTAAATGTTCAAGTTATCTTTCATTTCTACTTTGCTGTTGCTTACAGTAAGATGAAAGTATATGTATCACACCTACAAAAAAAAGAATTCATTGTGACGGTTGTGCATTATGTTTTGAAACCAAATAATGCTAAGCGGTTGGAAGAAGGTTAGCAAAGAGAATCTTTCATTCTTGAAATTTTAACCCTGTATAGTCAACTAAAATACAAGGGCACCCAGTTCAATTTCGAATGAATTCCCAGTCACTGTGGTCTACAGCACAATGAGATATCAGATAAGTTTGCTAAAGCAGGACTACATAGAAATATAGAAATCAACAACGCTCTTTTCAGAGCAGAATCAAATTATGTTATAAAGAAATACTACATAGAGATATGGCAAAAAAGATGGAATGAAACATCATCCCCCCTACGGGAAACGAAAACTCTAGTATCAAAAACATTTGTATGTTACTTGAACAACAGAAATCACGAAACTATTCTTCATCGCCTAAGAATGGGGAACTTAGGTTTAAATGCAAATCTATTTGAGTTGAATCAACATGAGACCGGTCATTGTTCAAACTGTGAGCACGAAAAAGAAACAGTTAAACATTTTGTATGCAAATGCCCACTCATTCTAATACCATGTGAGTCCAAAAAAAAATTACACCTAGAACATTGCTAATTATTTAAAAAATCATCTATGAACAGTAAATTATTATACATTTTATGAAAGAGTGTTTTATCCCAAATCATTTGATATCATTTTTGTGCGGTATGTGTTCACGCTTGGATGAATAGGAGGCATTGTTTGCGAGAGTGCAAAAATCAAGTTGCGCCAAAGTGATGCCTACAGTACGTATTATGTTGGGATTAGCGGAGTGAGAGAATGAATTAAATGTATCAAATTAAATGCATTGCATATGCTTTTTGCAAAGGGCAAAGTCACACCACCCACACACGCGCACACAAATGTTCGTTCATATTTGATATTCGATATGTGATATGTGTGGCATGATTAATTTTGTTAGGGATGTTATTTGGATCTGCAAAGACCGAATTAATACCCAAATCCAAATTGTTTTATTCCAACATCACATAAGCAACTTTGGCGCAAGTCGATTTTTGCACTCTCGCAAAAAATGCCTCATGTTCATCCAAGCGTGAAAATATACCACACACAAATGATACCAAATGATTTGGGGTAAAACACTCTTTCATAAGATGTATAATAATTTACTGTTCATAGATAATTTTTTTAAATAATTAGCAATTTTCTAGGTGTAAGCTCTTTTTTGACTCACACGGTATAGATGTAGGATAAAAGACCAAGGTTGAAGGTGGAAGAGCATGAAGATGGGAGGGAGATGACGAGAGAAATTCGGAAAAGGAGGAAAGGATTCGTTGGTGTAAGAGCAAGAGAGACATGGAGACAGGCATACGGAGAGAAGGGTAGATACATATGAAAGAGAGAAGGCAGAGAGAAAGAGGGACAGAGAGATACGTCGGGCTATGTGGTTGCACATCACATGGTTGCTTTTAATCTTAGTTCATCAAGGAAGTGGACCAATCGTTTAAGCTAGCCCCTCCCCCTTCTCAGCATTGGTAAAAAATGGAAACGAGATGAGAAAGAATTAACACCATTGCGACCAGAAGTGCAATGAACCATGCACGACATACACATATCATGCAGTGTAGAATGCAGCGTTGAAAAAGCGCAAGTAAGCAATAATGTAGGCATAGTGATGTGTATCAATTATTCAAAAACAATTTTCACCATTCGAGGCCAATATGTAATGCTAAAATGCAACAACAAAAAACAGAGGAAACAAAAATTAGATAAATGGATTTCTAGGTCTACGACGTGACCTATATCATTAAAACTAATTTAAACATGAAAATGATGAAGCTCGATTCATCTGAAGGCTAATACTAATATCAAATATCAAATTTTTCATTTATGAGTAGACGTGCAATTGAAATGAGAAAAATTAAATTAAAATAGTAAATGGCCTCCAATAAGAGGACGGCACACGAGAAGAAGAAGAAAATAAATAAAAAGAAGACCAAGGGTATTAAAAAGAAGAAAAGGTTAATGAAATGAGACAAGATAATGAATGATGTATAGATGGAAAAAAAAGACCGAGGGTGAAGAAGGTGAGAGCATGAAGATGGGAGGAAGATGACGAGAGGGAATTCGAAAGAAGGGGGAAAGGATTCGTTGGTGGAAGAGCAAGAGAGACACGGAGACAGGCATACGGAGAGAAGGGTAGATACAGATGAAAGAGAGAAGGCAGAGAGAAAGACGGACAGAAAGACATGGACATTCAAAAGAGAGAGGGTACGTAGCGAGAACCAGAGAGATAAGAAATGGAGGCCCTAAGAGGTGTTGATAGTAGCATTGTGTATTGTGTTGTGCCCCCCCCCCCCCCCTCCTTTTTGAAATCTTGGATCCGCCCATGATCATTACCAATATCACCAGTTAAAGGTTCGATTGTGTTGTTAGCTTGATGGATAAACGGAGCTCAAATTATAAATAACCACGGACTACGCGCCTCTTGATAGACCAGCGCACGTGTGTATAGTGATTTTTATATACCTCTCTTTAGAAATCTAGCCATCTGATTGGTCGAAATTGCAGTCGTGATTTAATAGCCATTCTCCCGTAAAGAGACGAACAATGATAATGATAGTCAATAGTTCATGAGTGATATTCCCGCAAGATTCGGGGTACCAGAAATAATAGTTGCGATTCCCATTGGTTTACGTGTTAAAACTTGGTTTGTTCGGAGCGCGCGCGGCTACCAACAGTTTTTGTGCGATAAATTTGGTCGCTACATTTGCACACAGCGCAGACGACCGCCGATCTCGGTTGTAGGCCTAGATCTACATGTATGACGAGATGACGCCCCTATGAAAATATGGAGATATACCTGATTTTTCATATGACACCTTATTTTTTGTATTATCACCTTCAGGATTACAAGCAATAAAGGTTTGAATCTCGATTGGAAATAAAAACAAAGACCAATTTCGCATGATCGCGCAATGCACGTAGACTGCAAAGCTGCGTAGGGGTGCGTACAATCTCAATGGGAAGGATTTTAGCACACAAAAACAAGTGGGGCAATCAGGACCTAAGCTAGACTAGGTCTACCTGCAATTTATCAACACAGACCTCGATAGCGTAAACAAACTTGATTACCATGATTGGTAAGTCGCAAATGTATTCTATGAACTTTTTTACGGTATATAAAAGATGTAATGACTGCTTTAATATTCGAAGAATAGTTGTTTTATTGGCTCTCGGGGATGTTGCATCTTGCTTTTACCCCTCAGCACGCATCGGGGTGATATCAGGATGCAACATCCCCTTGAGTCTATAAAACAACTATTCCTCTCGTAGCAGTCATTATATCTATACTATTTCCAGGTAAAGAATGAAGAAACAGGATGTACATAAGATGAGACAGGAGTGTATAGAACAAAACTGGAATGAGCGATACATGGCAGGGTGCCGAGAAAAAAGGACAGAGGCGTATCAGGCACGGGTATGGAGCCGGTGTACATCGCCCCCTCCATTGGTGAAGGCCCGTTAAAGGGCAATACAACATTAATTGTGTCAACACTGGGCTACTCAGATTCAAGCGCCCACCCCCTCCCCGCCCCTGATGATTCCATAGTAACGTTCGCCATAACATTCGGAATGGAGGGAGGGGTTGGGTCATGGGACCCAATTTGAAAAAGCGTAAGCGCACAATTTTCCAACATACAAACAGACAAAGGCCAGTAGTTCAATGATTTGCTGTCAAACTTCTAAAAGTTCCAAATAAGATGCTGTGATCCCACCCTATGTTTTTATCATTGTCTGAATACGCCAAAGTCACCCGATAATGAATTGGAAGAAAATGAGTTAATAAGTAAGTTTGAGTATAAGAGCGGACGGTTGCAGAAAAGAGGGAAACTGGAATATGGTCATCTAAGAAATTGGGTTCTACAAGAGAGCATAGTTGTCTATTTGAATGGGAACTGATGTGGTGAAATATATTATGTTCCAGGCGGCTTTATATAGATAGCAAAATCAGGTTAGGTTAGGTGTTGGGGTAAAGCAGTGTCGGATATACGAGGCACAACCGGCCTGTGCCTTTCATTTTGAAACCCAACTGGCATAGCTTAAGAACACAAACACACCCACGAGCACGCACACATACACACACACGCACCTTTACACACACGCCCACACACGCCCACACACGCCCACACACGCCCACACATGCCCACACACCAACACACATCCCTACAGACACCGCCACACCTTTCGATGGCAAACTCTATCCTGGTTTAAAGACTACTTGTCGAACAGACAATAATATGTTTTATTTGATAGTACTGACTCTATGGAAATAAGGCTTTCCAATTTTTGTTTTACTTCTTTTAATTGGACGAGAATAAAATCCAATCAAAATGAATAACATAGGCCCACCTGTTTTCAAATCGTCATTCTCTCTTGCAGGGTAATTTCACCTGTAACTTGTAGGGGTGCGCAGAAAATGAAGTTTTAATGCCCTTTTGTGCAATACTGGAAGGGAAACCCTATTTATTCCTTTATATTTGTATTTTACATTCATTCAGCTTTCCATTGATATAAAGTTGTATTAACATCGGACAGCCCCCACCCCCCCCCCCCTCTCTCTCTCTCTCTCTCCTTTTCTCTTTCTCTCTCTTTCCCCTCTCTCGCTCTTCCCCTCTCCCTTCCTTCCACTTTCTGTCTCTGCCTCTCCCTCCCTCTCTCTCTTTGGAACACCACTCGCAATCACAATAGAGTATGTCATTACTTCCTCCCACAAGTGAGCAAATAAAAAATGCGACAAAAATATCATAATCATTCATGCCGACTGTCATAAATATTTGCAAACATGGATTAGATTGTAAAAAATAATAATGTAAAGAGCTCACATGCAAATGTAATAATCAAAATAATTTTAATCTGCATTATTGTTGTGGCACATTGTTAATCTACATGTACATGTAATTTTAAAGTGAAGCTCATTATATGCCTTTGCGTGTGTATAAGGAAAGGAAATTGTTTTACCTGGATCCTAAGATTCTTAATCCAAGATTTAGTACTTTCAGAATCTACTTATATTCCATTTGAAAGTCCTATTCAATTACTTGAAAGCTACTGTGTAAATAAAGCTATGATGAAATCAAAGGGTAGTGGTGGTGGTGGGTATTTTACCTGACTGCTAGGAAAGCATAAATGCTTGTTCGTAAGCAACCAGAGGACCGACGGCTTTAGGTCCTCTCCTAGAGACCTGGTAATGAGGATTAATGCTTATACCAAAGGGCACTAGCGCATCGCCTTGGTTTCGAACCCGGGTCGCCGGTTAACGAGATTACTTATGCATTACATCATTAAAATAAAATAGTGATTCGATTCATGAATGGGAGAAACTGTATAATTTTAGTGATCTGTATACTTTTTTTGGTGGTTTTTATATACTACATCTACATGATACATTTCAGTCCTTACACTATCTTCAGTGTGAAAAATGGTAGGTTATATCTGCTATATTTCTTCCTCCTTTCATGCCTTGATCTAATTTGACGGGAATTTGTATTTGCGCCCCCTTGTGCCAGGCACACATCAAGGTATTGTCTGTTTGGAGTCGCAAGGTGTCACCACTGCGTTTAAGTATATAAGCTAACACCATTTTAGCTCATAAAAGACAATACCAATTGTTTGGAGCCTGGTGGGCATTAACCATTCCAGAACATGATTTACTTTCAGGACTAAGTTGATCCCATGTTGTTCTTCAAATTGGCAACAATCATATACTTATTCTAAATTGTTTTAATAAAATGCATATTACAAACAAAACGTATTTTCTTCTTGTAAAATTATTAACAGTAATGACAATATTCTACATTGTTAATGAATATTCTTGAGCTAGATGGCTGTGTGATAAAAGAAACCTATGTGTATATTATGTATGATATAATTGTAACCTCACTTAAAGATACTATGTCCCATTTGCAGGCCAAAAAAAATGAAAATGTTAAATTCCAACGGCATTTGAAACATAATACTAATTTAGAACTTCCCTAAAAAAGGTGGGGCTTGAAAGTGTCTTCAAGTGGGAAAATAACGACTATTAGTTGTCAAATCGACTTGGGAGCTATAGAGCCAATAAGTAATAGTCTTGACCATTGTACCGAATGGTCATACGTTTTATGCTGCGCAAAGATTCAATCAATAATTTGACCATCACAGCATATACGTATTGGTGTGTACTGCAAGTTTCATGAATCATCAAAATGATAAGAAATTTGGCCCAGTCTTCGTAAAGTTACAAGCACTGTACACAGAAAGATGTATATGGGACAACACGAAAATGGAGCATAAAAATCCGTCCCGATTGTTATGCTGTTACATGCCATATTTAGAATATTAAGGCATTTGAAGAGCCATGCTCTTCAGGGATCATTTGTTATCTGATGTTCTTCCACACTTGCACAATAACAATGATAACGCTCACAAATTAATTTTCACCTCTTCCCAGAACTCAACCTTCTCTTTAAAGATACCATGTCCCTTTTGCAGCCAACATCAACTTCTGTAGAACTTTGCAGGAATTATGAATATGTATCATGTATGTTCTATCTGTGAAATTTAAACGTTAGCAGTGTCCTAATATTCAAATTATGCAAGAAAACCCGTTAGTTGCTAGACTTCACTGTCAGACACTATTGAGTGACTGAATTGCTTTTTTCGTCTTTGGTAATATGAAATGAGCTGTAAAGGGTACATGAGCATTTGTCTACATCAATAACCCACTTCTTGTAATGGCCAAAATTAAACTGTAAAATAGAAAATATTGACGGTTTAGCTTAGAGTATTAGTATTAGAGTATTATTATATTGACTTTGAGAAAACTTTTGATATGATAGACTGGAATTTTATGTACAACGCTCTTCATGTATTTGGATTTGATCAGAATTTTATTAATTGGGTGAAATTACTGTATACAGATATACAAGGACGAGGTATTAATAATGGGTTCGCGTCAGATTCTTTCGAGATAAAGCGTGGTGTGCGACAGGGATGTCCTTTGTCTCCATATCTTTTTATTATTGCAGTTGAAGTACTTGGCTGTTTCATGAGACAAAATAAAGATATTCGTGGGTTAAAAGTATTTAATGAGGAGGTAAAGATTAGTCAATACGCAGAAGACACGGTTATTTTTCTTGAACCCGATGAATCGAATATTCGTAGATGCGTTAAAGTCTTGAATGATTTCAGAGAAGCTTCTGGTTTGAAAATTGATTTTGAAAAATGTAATATGATTAGACTGGGAAATTGTAAAGTTACCATGCCTATGTGTCAAGAAATTCCATTTATTTGGCCTTCAGATTATTTTACATACTTAGGTATCAAAATTTCTTTGAATGGTAATTTGAGTTTTCATGATCTTAATTTCAAATCAAAATTTGAGGAAATTAAGACAACGTTGAATATATGGAATCGTAGGTCTTTAACCTTGTATGGAAAAGTGACCATTACTAAATCTCTAGTTATACCAACATTGATTTATTTACTTTGTATTCTTCCTGATCCCCCTTTATCATTCTTTTCAGAACTTCATAGAGTACTCTTAAAATTTGTATGGAGTAATAAGAAGAGACAAAATTAGACGCTCTTTGCTTTACAATGAATATAAAGAAGGAGGCCTTATAATGCCACATTTACTATCTTTTAACCCTGCAATGAAAGTTACTTGGATTAAGAGATACTTTGATGAAGAAAACAATAGTAAATGTGAAATGTTTTTTTGCACATTCTCTGAGACATATGGGAGGTGATATATTTGTTAACGGCAATCTCCGCTCTGATCATTTAATGTGCAATAAATACGCAGATTCTTTCTGGAATGATATATTGATTGCATGGAGTCACTACAAGTACTACAACCCAGTTAAATTCAACGAAATTATTTCCCAACCCCTTTGCCTGAATTGTCATATACCGGTAGGCGGATTGATGGTTCTTTTATGTCCATTGATCAAATCCATGATTAATTTTCTGTCTGGTTCATTTATGTTATATTATTCAGTTCTTTCCGCATTACCTAGTAGTTGGAAAAGTATTCTAAAACGGGGAAATTTTGAAACAGAAAGTTCTTCTCTAAATTGTGTTGATACTTTATTGAACGAATTCCGTAAAACCTAAAAAGATATTAAACCTTAGGTACAATATTTTCTTTAAAAAATCTTTGGCAAATATCTCAGAAACAAATCAACAGGATAAATGGCAAAGGGATATACAAATATAATTTAAACGATTCACTAAATGGAAATCCCGTTTTACATTACTTTATAGGTCATCCATAGATAATAAAATGAGAAATTTCCAATTTAAACTTATTCATAGAAAAATTGCAACACAAAGTTTTCTTTATAAGATAGGTATAAGTAATTCTTCCATGTGTACTTTCTGTAAAAAATCATGAACAGACGTTGTCTCATTTATTTGTAAATTGTGAAAAGTACGATCTTTCTGGAATGAACTGAAAGAACTTACGAAATGTTTTGTTCACAGATGAAAAATATTTTTTGGGTACTCTTATAATCAATATTTTTTATTTCGTCAATACAGTTATTATTTTTGCAAAATTATATTCACTTGTAAAATGCAAAACGTTATTCCACTATTTTCTTCTTTTCAACGAGCTCTCAAACATTTAGAAAATATGGAACGTATAATCGCTTTCAAGAAAAATCGTCTCGATCTTCATAATATGAAATGGCAGATATTTTGTTAACTTTTTGTATTGCTGATGAGTTAACTATTACACTATATTTTTATTATACATATTCTATGTCTATACGAACATGTTATTATTACTATTATTGTTATCATGTATCATACCTCACTTAAGAAATCCAGCCATCTGATTGGTCCAAATTGCAGTCGTGGTTTTAGCCATTCCCTTTAAATAAACGAAAAATGTCAAACCTATGTAATATTTCTAGAGTAAATCAGTAAAATCCCGGCAAAATTCCAGTTACCGAGAAAATAGTTCAATCTTGCTGAAATACCCATTGGTTCACGTGTTAAAATATGCTTTGAGCGAGCACGGATACCATACATTGTGTGTGTGCGAATTTGTCGCTCAATTTGTTTCTAATAAGACGAGACGATGTCGATCGTAATACTAAATCCGGCCTAGATTCTACTTATAATTTTCAAACAAGGCAAAAATGCCTAAATAAACTATTCTTAGATTTCAACTTCTTGATGATGATCAATTGCATAACTTGATTAATTCTACTGACAGCAAGAACACCAAAGTTGTACGTAAAATTCTCCATACAAGTATTTCAAGATTAGGTCTAGAGAGTCTAAATCAAGGCTACCTGCAAGTTTTCAACACAAACCTCGATAACGTAAACAAACTTCCAAATTTAAAGCTGGACAACGTAGAAATATCCTACTCCAAAACGGAAGAACGGTTCTGTATACATGAAGAAATCAATTTTAACTATTAGATTCGGACTTCGGTGTCATTTCCTCAATTCTAAGAATGTCGACATCATAAATTAAGCATGAAGATTTTTTCCAATTCGACGAGAGTTTTTAAGTGTTTTTCAGCAATGCTTAAACAAGAAGGAAAGGGAGTTGTGACTCACAAACCAGCTATCTCGGTAGAAGACATGGACAAAATCCAAGGTTCGCTTGATTTGGATGATCCTGTAGGTCTTCAGGACAAGGTGTTATTGAATTTCTGACACTCAACAGCTTTGAAATTTGTGAGGAATCAGGGGGAAATGCTACATACTTAGATCTAGTCTAACTCTCAAAGATAAACTCACAAAAAACAACCGTGCAGATTAACTAGAGAAAAGCCAAGGTGGTGTCATCAGTTGACTCTTTTTTTCAGTATATAAAATTAATAATGACCGCTTTAATTTTCGAGACATAATTGTTTTTATATGCTCTCGGGGAAGTAACAATCGAGCTATTTCCCTCGGCAAGCCTCGGGCAATAGCACGATTGTTACCTCCACTTGAGCGTATAAAAAACTATGTCTCTCAAAGCAGTCATTAACCCTTATTATATACCTCACTTAAGAAATCCAGCCATCTGATTGGTCGAAATTGCAATCATAAACTTTAACTATTCCTGTAAAATTCCCGGTAAAATTCCAAACCCATGTAATAGTTCTAAAATAATAGTTCTAAAATCTCGGCGAAATTCCAGTTACCATGATTACCGGTAAAATAGTTCAGTCTTGGTGAAATACCCATAGGTTCACATGTTAAAAACTGGTTTGAGCGATCGAGGATACCGTACGTGTGCGAAGAATTGGTCGGTAATTTCAATATCCAAACCGAAGGCAAAAATGGCTGAAGAAACTCTCCCAAGATTTCAACTTCTTGATGATGATCAAATGCAAGACTTGCTGACAGTAAGAGCACCAAAAAGGGTACGTTAAATTCTCCATAATTTTTTTTCTCAAAATAGATCTCGTAGGCCTAGATTCTAGTAAGTAGGTCTAGAGTCTAGACTCTAGTAGTGCTAAAATCCTTCCCGTAGAGATTGCACACATCCCTATGCATTGGCCATTGTGCATTGCACTCATGCTAAAGTAAATTGGTCGATGTTTTAATTGCCAGAGACTCAAACTAATATTGCTCGTGATCCTGAAGGTGATACTCAATAAGTGAGGTGTCATATGAAAGCGCAGGTTTTTTTTCCATATTCCCCACAGGGCCGGCCCACCCCCAAAATTGTAAAAATATCTTGCTTAGACTAGAATCTAGACCTAGTCTACTCTCAAAGATACACTCATAAAAAACAACCGTGCAGATAAACTAGAGAAAGGCCAAGGTGGTGTCATAAGTTGACTCTTTTTGGGGGGCATATAATAGTATTAATGACTGCTTTAATATTCGAGAAATAGTTGTTTTTATACGCTCTCGGGAAGGTTACAATTGGGCTATTGCCCTTGGCACGCCTCTGGGCAATAGCACAATTCTAACCTTCCCTTCAAGAGCGTATAAAAACAACTATTTCTCTCAAAGCAGTCATTAATACTATACTGTACTGGGCTATTTTGAGCACCTCGTGACTTGCATGTTTGTAGATATTTAGGTAAGGAACAAGATGGTATAATTAGTTTTTTCCTAATACGCACATTTTTGTCGTTATAGCCTAATTCATTATGCAAAATGCTTATTGTATGCATTTTACAGAAAACTCTACATATTTGTCTGTAAAGCGCTTAGAGACATAATAATTATGTGATAAGCGCTATATAAGAGCTAAATATTATTATTATTATTATTATAGACTTGTGAAGAATGTTGAAAATGTATTGAATAAATGTTTCCTTTATCTCAAATTCATGAGGTTACATTATTTTTATGATATTTGAAAATGCATAGGTTAATTTGCATCAATTATGAATACGCATTCATGAATATTAAATCTGGAAATATAAAGGGAACTAGAATCATTACAAAATTGTCAGATTCCACTTTTTGAATGTCATTATCCAAAATAGTTATTTTGATGTAATTAATAATGATAATTTATGCAAATTTGATGCGATTTTCAAATATCCATTTTCTTTTGTATTTATTGTTTTTTATTTCTTATTATATCTATTGTTTTATTTCTAATGTATTATTTTGTTCTGGAATACATCAAGTCACTTTGAAAAACAATTAAAAGCAATTTGATATCAATTCATATCTCCCACTTAGGAAGAAATACATCTAAACCTGTATTCACATTTATGCTTGTACATGAATATATGCAATTATAGCATTATTTTCCAGGACATGCGCATACTAATTGTTATGTAACACCTTACAGGTATATCCAATTTCGGCGAGAATGGTATCAAAATGTGTTTAAGACTTGCGGCGCAATCTCCGAAAATGTCGAGGGGGGGGGGGGGGGGTCCCAGGCCCCCCTCCCAGTACAGTAAGGGTTAATACTATACTATTATTATCATGAATGAGATTTGTTTTCAATAAATACTTTGAAGAAAAAAAATTAAGCTGATTGAATCTTTGCGCAGCATAAAACGTACGACCATTCGGTACAATGGTCTGAAAATCAGACTATTACTAGTTACTGGCTCTATAGCTCTTAAGTCGATTCGACAACTAATAGTCATTATTTTCCTACTTCAAGTCATTTTCAAGCCCCCTCTTTTTTAGGGAAGTTCTTAATTAGTATCTTTCAAATGCCGTTGGAATTTAATCTTTTAATTTTTCTGGCCTGCAAATGTGAAATAGTACCTTTAAGGTGTTGAGAGCCCCAAATTCGCCAACAATTTGATGGCAAAATTTCCCTTTAATTGTATCATAATGTGCAAAGATTCCCCCCCCCCCCTCCCCCCCCCCAAAAAAAAAATAAATAAATAAATAAAAATGTGCTTGAAGACAAATATTGATAAAAGAATACATAAATTTGGGTTTTCTTCCACATTATGATGCAATCTAAAACCCTGGACCTACAGGTTGCAAGCCTGGCCCCTATGACTCTACAGTGAACCTGTGTGTCTATATACGGTGGCAAAGTAAAGGCTTTACATGTGAATGACTTATTAATCGCGCTAGTTCAAAGTTCTTTGACAAGTAGAATAAATAAATAAACGCATGATTAATAATGACAGATAAGAATTTATGTAGTCTTAAATATTCAGAATGTGTTTTGTTTCGGGGGTTGCAGGGGCAAGCCCCATACGGAAACGTTTGCTTGGATTTGTCTCATAAAAGAAGTTGACCACAAACTAACTGGTCACACGGTGTTGAGTGCAGGGGCCACGGGCCACTGGCTTCAACGAGCACGTAGTTCCATTTTGTGAACGCGTAAATTCCGACAACAATATACATGCTAAATATATTACTCATTGCGAATATAGTATCGAAAATAATATCGCTAGTGATATTCGTTTGTCTCGCAATGTGGTCAATAAGGAATCTAAAAGTTCACGACGTTTCGTGCGCATCTGCAACACTTCGTCTGGTGATAATAACACCGGTCGATTCCATTCAGCAGACGGTCCGAGCCAGCCGCCCGTTGATTGGTTGAGTACCGTATGCAATCGGCCAATAGGCCTGGTGCATTAGCCGAACCAGCGGCCGAATCCAGCGGCCTGGTGATTGGTCGATCACCGTGTGTGTCGACCAATAGGCATTGTGCGTTATTGTTCCAATTATCGATCGAATTATGGACCGCTCCGCCGGTCCTCCCGTAGAGTATAAAAGACCCTTGCTTACAGTAGTTATTATCACCAGACGAAGTGTTGCAGATGCGCACGAAACGTCGTGAACTTTTAGATTCCTTATTGACCACATTGCGAGACAAACGAATATCACTAGCGATATTATTTTCGAAACAATATACATGCAATCAAAACAAGTTTATTAATACCAGAAGAAAGCTAACGCTTAGAATATATATTAGCCGCTCACCCCAAAGCCGCCTGACCACCGTCAATGGAACGAGTGAGGGCTTGCGAGAGCGGCCGAAGTGCAATTAAAACTCGCTGTTTGTTCTTCTCCAACTCAGACGAGATGCGCAGTACACTAAGCTTGCCCAAAAGCATTACAGAGATAAATGCCTTGTTCCTGCCCCCTCTGTCTTTGAAGGACAGCGTCTCCCTAGAAGACACTTTGCAATACAGGCTGCGGAGCTGCCGCTTGAGAAGCCCCCTCCACCTTACCCACTTGGATAGCAAAACGCTGGTCAGACCAGTGGAATTCGTCTACTACCAACTTGAAGGAGTTCATCCCAAAGCCCTGTGCAAAACCAAGTGGCTGCGACCTCTCAGGAAAAGCCTGGGTCAACCTCAACAGTATCCGTATGGAGTTGGCCGTACACAATATTAGTGCATACAATTAGAGCTGAATCATCACCAAACTGTGCTTTTTGAGAGATCCAAACTATGGATCATGTCATCGATGACTGTCCTATCTACAAATCCCCACACGGTCCTTCTGGACTTCGAGAGCTCGATGATGAGACAATCAGTTGGCTAAATAAGGACCTTCCTATCTAGATGATGTACTCCCTGATATTCTTTGTACGAACGAACGAGCAAAGAGAGTCCACATTGTGCTGGATTACTTTGTGTTTTCCGTCAAAAGTGCAGAGACAGTGCCATATTCTGTGTATATTATACTTTTTGAAATGTTAACCAAGTGACTCCCGGGCACCCGTATGCTGGAAAGAAACGCACTTTTTGGAAAAACTTCACTTTTTCATGCAAAAATGCTTATTTGTTTCATGCACGCAAGTCAGATTGAGCGGATGATACAACCGTTCCATATGCTTGCCCTTGTTTCGCTAGTTAATGTCATATTGCAGACAGAGCGTGGTTATTGGTTGAATGTATAACGTCCAGTAATGACGAGCCATATTAACATATCATTGGATTACTCAAAGACGTCATAGATGGATTTTTACATATGAGAGTAATCATTTTCTAGAGGTTGGTGAATGTTGGAAATAGTTTTTGATTTAATGATATCTTAACCAAATTTGTTAATATGTCCGTAATACATAGCTCAAACATTCAACCACCTCCTCACGAGAAATTCCTAGCGTCAGGTCACTTGAAGGCGGATAGAGGGAGAGC
This sequence comes from Strongylocentrotus droebachiensis, assembly GCA_035222895.1. NCBI lineage: Eukaryota > Metazoa > Echinodermata > Echinoidea > Camarodonta > Strongylocentrotidae > Strongylocentrotus > Strongylocentrotus droebachiensis. The sequence goes on along the minus strand of JAVYIG010000291.1, from coordinate 189,399 downwards.
CCATGCATGGCCATACAATACACTCTCTACAGACGAACATAGATTTGATATTGAAAAAAAAATCAGTGCAAATTTTGATAGAGGAAAGAGCAAATGTATAAAAGATGACCATTCATCGAGGTAATTATATGCAAGGGCAGTTTCAACTCACAAATTGTCAATGATATGAAACAATCACATGTAATGTGGGGAATCTATTCGTAAGGTACCTTTAAACATAAACGAATGTTGTCATCGATATTAAGTAAATTGTAAATAGCACAACAATTCGCTCTGTTCATAATTGTTCTGCAGTCCTGTGGTTAATGTTCAGCAGTCAAAAACTTATTCAAGCCCTCCCCATTCTTCATTACAAATAACATATATAAGCGATTCACAAGTAGAGATTAAGTGCAGATTTGGTCAGATTTATTCCTTAAGCCTTTGTAGGGGCAAAGATGGAATAAAGAAAATGTTTTTCTTTAAATGGGACCTTTTTTAGTTACTAATTGGAATCAGAGGAAAGTAGACCTGGCAATTTCCATTCATACACCCTCGAACCTAATCACATCATCCAGAACTGATATCGATGCGAAGACGTTTAATCCGAGCCTATCGAGAAACCGCGCGCATCACACATCGAGGTGGTATTAACATTTGACGTTCACTACCAAACCAGCATCAGCCGCTCTCCGTCATTTAACGTCATCCTCATTCTCTTCATTTCAAGAAAAGATCTCGTCAATATCACACCGTGCCAGCGTTCAACTCGTCTTTGAACAATGAATACCTCATCACCATTCAACGCGAGCTTCGATGATGCCAACATTACGATGTCGCCGATGACGGACGATGACGACGATGGTGGTGGGTCCACACCGTCGTGTCAAATGCCTTTGTATTACATTCGACTCATTACGTTGGCCATTGCGATGTCGATGATGATCGCAACGCTCATCTTGATTCCGTGTAATCGTCGACTTCGTAAGCAACATCATATCTTCCCTTACAACCTCGTACTCTCTGATCTGAGCAGTGCCATCACGCTGGCATGTTTCGAAGGGTTCGTTGGATTCGAACCCCCCGAAGAGGTAAGACATTCGATAATCATTGCCTTTCAATGAAGAGAGTTGTTTTGGTGATGTCTGTAACATACGTTACTGACTATACAGGGAGGGGAAATACCGGAAGATAAATGCTGGTACTTGTAAATACCGCCTAGCAAAGACGGGAAATAGTAGGAAATACTCCAAAAACATTTTGTGTACACTATATAATCTTGGAAAGTTTAGATTATTGAACAAGAATAAATATTGAACACAAATAGACAATGAGAAGGTGACTTCAGTCATGGTAGAGGGTCATAAAACTGCTTGAAATGATAAATTCGAACGCTATGGCTTTCAAGTTAACATGTAATAAAGCTACATGTACATGAATATCTTGTACAGTGTTCATGACATATACGGCTTTGGACGAATGGTCGTGTTCCAGCAGTTAACGCGACGCGACACCCCAACGCACCCTTTCGGCGAAATCGGGGGGGGGGGGCTTTGGACGAATGGTCGCGTTCAAGTCAACGCGACGCGACGCTACCACCCTTTCGGCATACCGACATATACCACCTTTGAAGAAGGAAACGGGAAAATACAGTTTTATTTTTTTTAAGTAAATTCAATTCAACTTGTAACACATCCCAAATAATAAATGTTGGACTGCACTGGAATTCTTATAACAAACATACATTATACACATCCTGGTAATCAAGTAGTAGGCCTTTTATACACACATGCATTTTATTTAAAATTTAATACATTTCAGTATGTGAATCGTCAATTATCAAATGTAATTACTGCAAAGGTCTTTGACGGTTGGTCTCTTAGGTATAATAACATCACCTTCTGTTTGAAATACCATCCACCATTAACTCATCACATTATCTATTTGATTACCTGTTCCTTTCTACTAATTCTTGGGAAATGGACATGAAATGCATTAATGTGAAGCAATGAATTCTCATAATTTCATTACTTAAATATCCCTTCTGCACATAACCACTCAAAAATGTAATAGTCAAATATAAATCAATTAAAAACATTACAAATATACCCGTGAAGGGAAAACCTTGACACGGTAACCTAAAGAACCTAAAGCTTATTTCTGATGGAATCTTAAGAATATACATTAAATCGTCCTTGTTTTCACGAAGTGACGGTAGTGAGGAAAATCGTAACGCAAAGTGAATGCAATTTTTTTTCACTACCGTCACTTCGTGAAAACAGCGACGAAATATTGATAAATTCATAGATATTCTGTCTGATGTATGTAAAAGAGATTTAAAGGAAGATAAAAATCGTTTGTTGAGCTAGTTGTTCATACTAGTTGTACGTTTTAGTCATTGACGCTATTAAAATGCGATCCTTTTTTCTTTGTCCAGGCTTATATGTTCCTGGTCATCCTCTTAACAACATCCATCATGGTATCACTTCTAAGCATCGCCTTGGTAACCGGATACCAATTCATCACCATCCGTGTGGACCCCTTTGGCTCTCGGAACATCATCACCACACCGCGATTGATCATAACATGTATCGTCACATGGGCATTAGGGTTCACCTGCTCTTCGTCCATTGCCACCACCAACGACGATAAGCTCTTCGTCGTTCTCCTCTCCCTCTCCTGGTCGACCACCATCGCCACTGGCCTCTGTTACATTTTCATCTACCGTTCCGTCGCCAGTGTACCTTGCGGCGGCAACATCACCCAAGAACGAAAGGAGGAGAACCAGAGAGTACTCCGGACCTTCGGACTAATTTTGGGGACCACTGTCCTTTGCTGGATCTGTCCCTGGGTAGCCTGGACCCGAAATAGTCTAGGTTATGAAGACGAATGTCTAATCAACGCTTCGGACGTGATGATAAACATCAATTGGATTGCAAACTCCATCATCTATTGGTGGCGACTCAAGGAGTTTCGATTAATTTTCGGGTTCTGTAGGAAACAGAGAATCGATCCTCTTCTGTGACTGATTTGAAACAAAGTAAGAACTGATTGGTGACCTTTTCATGTAACATAATGTTCATAATATGACAATATATTTCGTGTAAATTGTAACAAATAATGTTCGGGGTTCAGCGCCGAAGCAATTGTCTTTAGAACTAAATAATGTATTTTATGTATACATTTCTTGGAAATTTTGCCATATTTTACAGCACTCTTACTTGAAAGAACAAACAAAGAGGTAGGTAATTTTATTACCCCCTACCCCCAAAAATAAAAATATATATAGGCCTATATATATTTAGTGAACGAGAGTAATGTTATTAGGTAAAGAGACAGAAGGCTTGAAGGGTGTAGTGAAGGCGGATAAGAGAAAGGAAAAAAGTAATAGAGTAGGCTATGATTATTAAAGTCACCCAGATCTCAGAAGGTGAGCTTTATAACATTAAGAGTAAGATATCATTAAAATGAGTTGGGTTCACGTTGACACAGTTAAAGAAATATGATAAAAAGAAGAACTTGGGTGTATAAAGGTCGCTTGAGGTGAAATTTTGGAATGGGAGCATATTTCAAGAAATAAGATCAAAGAAAGATATATGTTAGTATAGGTTGAAGTTTTGATCCGGGAGTATGTTTAAAGAAGTATGGTCAAAATATTTAGTAGTAGGTGAAGGGGATAACAAAAAAGGAGGCTTGTTCCTAATTTAGACGCTTATCAAAACACTTTTAGGAGGTCCCAGGACTCGGAAATTGGACAGGTGAGTTTGTGGACAAAAATGATTGATTGGGTAAAGGGATTAGATGATATTTTCATTATTAAAAGCTCATTTGGGATTGGACAGTGTATTGAGGCTAGACTTGGGATGCATCGAAAATCCAGGGACCAGTTAGTAATAAAAAGCGATGTAAAAACAGTTTGAAAGTAGTAGAATACAGAATAGAGCACACCGGGAGGAAAAGAAGAAGGGATGAAGTAGGAGCAGTGGAGTGTGGAAGCCATGAGTCGATAGACTCTTGTAGATATTGTATATAGACTTCACCAATTGTTGCGCATCCCTTCTCGGCATCTGCCTTTTTCTTCCATCTTGAACTGATTTCCTGCGTTTATATATAAATTGTGTGGCTATATCGAGATTGAAATGGCTCCACAGACTGAAGTTATACATTCGAGTAATTCTCCTGCACTGCACCTTTGTTTTGTTTAATGTATAATCATTTAAATTGCTATACATGAATATGTACTCGTTTGTGATTCAGCCGAAGACACCAAGTATTTGTTTCTCTTTTTGCTTAAACTTTAGTCCAGAACTTGTAATTGTAATCATTTCTGGGTCTTCTGATTTAGTTGGTTTGGAGAGAGAGAGAGAGAGAGAGATAGTATCAAAGAGACAGATAAAGCAACAAGGAGAGAACATGAGAATAAGGGCGTGGTCCTTAATTTCTGTTAAAATGTTAGTATTAAGCGTTTTGAATTAATTCAGTCTATGTACTAATCCCACCCTCTCATCGTACAGCCCAGGTGAGAGGCCAACCCAGTCCCGCCGGTTCCCCAAATCAGAAACCGATGCGGCAGTATTGAGCTGGTGGGTTAGATATATATATATATATATATATATATATAAGGTGACATTTTTCTTGGGAGGAGTTTTATTCACACCTCCATCTGTTGGTACCTCTTGTAACATATGTTAGATTTCAATTTCTTTCATAAGGTCAATGTTTACACTAGAATATTGAAGCATCTAGTACATTTTTTATGCGTGTAAGTCGTCTGATTTTATGCGGTTAAATTTATGCTCAAGCTGATGCTGCAATTATTGAAATACTTCCTGGAAAGTCAAAGGCAAAAATAATGTTTTTCGCCTTTTTGTTCCTTATTTTATAGTCAGAAACCAACATTTTAAATATGTATGTGTAGAATGATAGGTGTCTGCTTTCTTTGTTATTTTTCTGAATGATTTGTAAAAACTAATTATAAAAACACGAATAACCTTGAAATGAAGAGCTTGATTCCAAAAGGAGCTAAATCCATATTTTATCCAAACTGACTTTTTTGTCTTAAAATAATGGTTTCCAACATGGGGACAAAATGCACTACATCACATTCTAAAATTTCACCAGGAAGTATGAACATTTTTAGTTACAATATCATGTTTCATTCCAAAAGGAGCTAAATCCAAATTGGTTTCATTCCAAAAGGAGCTAAATCCACTTTGGGTACTTGTGAGTAAATCACCTGTTTTGTTTCTCCTCTTTCCCTTCAGCCATGTACTTTCATGTTGTTATTTACGTTAAAGGTGTCGCCCTGGACCAATAATATATGATAAGAAAAAAAATCTACCAGTTATTTCTGATTTTTACTAAATTATTAAAATTTGTGGATTTAGCTCCTTTTGGAATGAAACATGGATTTAGCTCCTTTTGGAATGAAACGGATATCTCTCCTTTTGGAATGAAACTGTAATATGTTGTTTACTTTCTTTTCAAAAGGTATTTTTAGATGTGATTTCACTGTTATTATTTAAAAGGAAAGGTTTGCTACTAAATTTAAATAAATTTCAGTGGCTTTATTGAGAAAATATTCTAAAATTTCACAAATTTTAGGTACAATATCATGTTTCATTCCAAAAGGAGCTAAATCCATGAAAAATAAAAATCTAAAAATTAATAAAAAATCAGAAATAACTTCTAGATTCTTTAAAATCATATATTATTGGTCCAGGTTGACACCTTTAACATGTATAACAGCATGAAGGTACATGGCTGAAGGGAAAGTGGAGAAATAAAAAAAGGCAATTTACTCAGAAGTACCCAAAGTGGATTTAGCTCCTTTTGGAATGAAACTCTTCAAATACAGAAAGCTTTATAATTACATCACGGCTATTAAGATTTTGTACACCACTCCCTCCCCCTACCCCTGCATGTCAACTTTATTTTTGTTCAATGTACAATAATATCGGTGATTTAAATTGCATAACATGAATATGTCCTCGTTTGTGATTCAGCCGAAGAGAGACGTGATAGACACCAAGTAAATTTGTTTCTTTCTCTTTGCTTAAACTTTATTCCAGAACTTGTCATTGTAATCATTTCTGGGTGATTTAGTTGGTTTGAAGAGAGAGAGAGAGAGAGAGAGAGAGAGATAGTATCAAAGAGACAGATAAAGCAACAAGGAGAGAACATGAGAATAAGGGCGTGGTCCTTAATTTCTGTTAAAATGTTAGTATTTAGTGTTTCGAATTAATTCGGTCTATGTAAACTAACCCCATCATCGAGGTGAAATTTTTAGTGGGAGGAGTTTCATTTTTTCAATACTAACTGTAAATATAAGAATAATTTTGAGATGCAGAAAGTGTTATGATTTTTCCACTTATCTCGTTTATATTTTATCAAAGGTGAAATCAGGATTTAGGCAATGGTTAAGGTTTTTCCTAAAATTATCAAATGCTCCCAAGGTTTTCAGCATGAAGTAGCAGAGAGGAAGTTTAATTCATTTTTTCCTTCAGCTTCTTGCTTACACCTGAATAGTAATTCATGAAATAATTATAATAATAATAAATGACACATTCAATATTTATTCATGATACAAACAAAAAACAGGTTTATAAACTATTGGATTTCTAAAGTACATGGAGAAAACTTTCAAAAACATAATTTTATAATAAGAACTAGATACTTGTCGTGGTTGTAGTGATTGGTTCACTCTCACCTCCTTTTCTCAGAAGCCTACCCGGTACTACGTATATCATATTAGAAAAGAAGAGAAGCTTCGACCTTGGCTGTAACATTGATACTTATCTACGATCAAATAGATTAGTTTGGAAGCTAATTCTGTCGAACCATCCATGTCTTTGGTCTTGGATTACCCCTTCACTATCATCTGCAATAAGGCCTTAGTGACATATACCTTTTTTGTACCGCTTTCTTTTCATCTAGAGTGTAGTGCGGCAAATCAGAAATATCGGCGAACAACATTTTATTCAACCTCTTCATTATATTTGAAGATGGGATACAAGGAGTTACGAAAAGGATTGATACAATCAAATGAAAATTCCGAGTCAGAACATTAATACAGCCAGTTTTTTTTCAGGGTGAGGAAGAATTCGAAAATTCGTCGATACACCGAACAGAAATATATTTGAACAGTATTGTGATACCCGCAGAAAGTTGAAGGTCCTGGCACAATAATTTTTAAGATCCATGCGGGAAGGAGGGTGTTTTACAGGACACAAATTGGTGTTGGGTCCAGGGGACGGAGCCCCCAGAATCTCAGGGGTTAAGTTATCGTCAGATGAGTCTATTTTTATACCTTATTTGTGACACTGACAGGTCACGAATTGGCGTGGGGTCCTGGGGACGGAGCCCCCGGAAGCTCAGGGGTTTGGGGGCAATACATTACAGTCAGATGAGCATAATATACCTTATTTGTGACACTAGCCGGTCACGAATTGGCGTGGGGTCCAGGGGGCGAAGCCCCGGAAGCTCAGGGGTATTAGGTAATAGATTTCGGTCAGATGTGCATCCATGGGCCGGCTTTGGGGCCATTGATTGGGTTCAGGGGTGCAGAGCCCCAAAAGCTCAGTGCTTTAGGCATTTTATAACGGTCAGACAAGCATGCAGGGGCCCGCCTCATATCCCCTGGTGGGGTCGAGGGGGCGGAGCCCCGGAAACTGGCAGGACACTAATTGGCGTGAGGTCCAGGGGGCCGAGACCCCAGAAGCTCAGGGGTTTTAGGCATTAAATTACCATCAGAATAGTATTCAGCCGTCCGCTTTGGGCCCTAGGTGGTGTCCAGGGGGAAGAGCCACCCGAAGTCGAGGATTTTAGGCATTTAATTAAGGTCAGATGAGCATATTTTGATACCTTATTTGTGGCACTGACAGGTCACTAATTGAGTTGGGGTTTTAGTCATTAAATTACCGTCAGATGAGCATCAAGGTGCCTGACTTTAGGCCTTAGGTGAAATCTAGGGTGAAGAGCCCCCGGAAGCTCAGGGGTTTTAAGGCATTTATTCACGGTCAGATTTTTTTTTTTTTTTTTTTTTTTTTTTTTTTTTAGGGGGGGGGGCCGAAAATTGGAAAATTACGTCTTCAGATATTTCGTTCAGTGACTTTGAGGGGGGGGGGAAGGAACTTTTTTGTTGTTGCTTTCTTTAGCACACACAAAAATCCCCCTTTTTCTCCTCCTTTTTGCCAGGGGGGGGGGGGGGCGCTGTCTGTACCCATATGATTTAAGAATATACTCTCACGACAAAGATGTATATGTAAATGATACACCGTCCTTCAACATCACATGAACACGCACCCACACCCGCTCTCTTGTGAACACACACACACTCTCACACCCACATCCCTCCCTCACACAAAACCTGTACTTTACACGTCCTCTCGTACACACAACTACACACACTCACCAGCCCATCTACCCACATCATCATCTCATACACTCATCTCATCTCATCATCATATCATACACCCACATACCTCCCTAAAACAAACCTCACATACGACGCACACGCACAGGTATACATACATACGCACACAAACATAAACACACATAAACACACATAAACACACACCCACAACATTCTGATATCTTAGACAATGGGAAACACTACTAGTAACATTTACCTAGGAAGAAACTCATTTTATTTACCGTAAGAAAATCGGACCGAAATCACTTGTCCAAAGAAAAATAAAGACTTTATTGTAACAGCTTGCCTTGGACTATCCTCTCAGTTGTTTTCATAGTTACAACACTTTTTCCATGTTTTTATGCATTGTTAGAAAAAGAGAAATCAAATATTTAAACCATCTAACATCTGTGTTGATCATATGAAATGGTAATGAGAACAAATCCTTTAGGTACCATTAACTTTACTTGACTATTTCCATATACAGTTGCATTATAATTGAGTGTCCTTTTTATCAAGATTTAGAACAACAAAATACCTGCGTCATTTAGGTCTAACCTTAGCTTCTATAGCTTAAAAGCGTTCGTTAAAGTCGGATCGAAAGTAAAACAGAAGGGGTTAATTCTGTCATAGGTTATTTGTTGTCGAGTTGTCAAATCATCACACCATTGAATGTATTTGATTGTTATTCTTCGTAAGTGTAGCAAATTATTTGTTTGAGTACATATCCAATTAATAAAGTTTAAGATAGAAAGATTCTCTAATAACAAAAGGCGGGTCAAAATTTCAGTAACTAGTTATTATGGACATCCGAGATGAATACTAATTGTGTAGCCGAGCGCAAAATAAAAGATGTTGAGTCCAACTGAAAGCGAATTGGCCAAACTCTGCGTATAGATAGATGGCTCTGAACGCGTCTTCACACCTAGGTTAGGTATCAATTGAAGGTGGGAAGATGTGGGAAACAAGATTAATCAAATCCTTGTAATTTATTGAAGAGTTCTCGAATAGAACACCTAAGAATAAAAGCATGAGAATCTACATATTGACATTTTAACGAAGCTTTCCTAGAAATGTATTCAGTGCTTAGGTTTTAATTAATAACATGAAAGAATGTTCTGTAAATGTTCAAGATACCATCCAAGTATTTGTTTTACTACTTTCCACTGAATCCACTAACATTCACAAATAATATAATTCATTTTTTCCTTATAGCTACCCCCCCCCCCCCGAAAGAACGAAAAGAAATATATATATAATACCTTTAAAGGTACTATGTCCCTTTTGCAGCCAACCTCAAATGCTGTAGAACTTTGCAGGAATTATGAGTATGTCATGTATTTCATATCTGTGAAATTTAAACGTTAGAAGTGTCCTCATATTCAAATTATGCAAGGAAACCCGTTTAATTGCTAGACTTCACTGTCAGACACTATTGAGTGACTGACTGGCTTTTTTTCTTCTTTGGTAATAACATACATGAAAAGAGTTGTAAAGGGTACATGAGCATTTCTCTACATCAATAACCCACTTCTTTTGATGGCCAAGATTAAACTGATTGAATCTTTGCGCAGCATAAAACGTATGACCATTCGGTGCAATTGTCTGAAAATCAAGGCTATTACTTTTGGGCTCTATAGCCCTAAAGTCAATTTGACAACTAATAGTCGTTATTTTCCCACTTGAAGACATTTTCAAGCCCCACCTTTTTTAGGGAAGTTCTAAATTAGTATTATCTTTCAAATGCAGTTGGAATTTAACTTTTTCATTTTTTGGGCCTGCAAATGGGACATAGTACCTTTAAAAAGGAAATATTTCACTCAACTGCAAACCTGATAAAATGAAATAATTATTTCTCAGCATTGGAAACACATATAAAGGAGATGAGAAAGAATGAAAACCATGTCGACCAGAAGTGCTTTGAGTGTTAGAGTGTTTTCGTAGTGATATTACATGACTTTATATGCTCGGCTTTTGTCAAAACATCATGACAATTACAAATATGACTTTTCGAATTCAAATATTTGCATTCCGTTGCAAATGAGTGATTTATCGTTTTTTTTTAATTTATATTAATGCAAATAAAACAAAGCATTATATAATTTTCCTTACATTGACATAAGGTAATACAGGTATGGAAATAATTAATTGTGAATCATAGTAATAAATCACATGAAAGCATGTTCTGTAAATGTTCAAGATATCTTTCATTTCTACTTTGCTGTTGCTTACAGTAAGATGAAATTATATGTATCACACCTACAAAAAAGAGAATTCATTGTGACGGTTGTGCATTATGTTTTGAAACCAAATAATGCTAAGCGGTTGGAAGAAGGTTAGCAAAGAGAATCTTTTATTCTTGAAATTTTAACCCTGTATAGTCAACTAAAATACAAGGGCACCCAGTTCAATTTCGAATGGATTCCCAGTCACTGTGGTCTACAACACAATGAGATATCAGATAAGTTTGCTAAAGCAGGACTAAATAAAAATATAGAAATCAACAACGCTCTTTTCAGAGCAGAATCAAATTATGTTATAAAGAAATACTACATAGAGATATGGCAAAAAAGATGGAATGAAACATCATCCCCCCTACGGGAAACGAAAACTCTAGTATCAAAAACATTTGTATGTTACTTGAACAACAGAAATCATGAAACTATTCTTCATCGCCTAAGAATGGGGAACTTAGGTTTAAATGCAAATCTATTTGAGTTGAATCAACATGAGACCGGTCATTGTTCAAACTGTGAGCACGAAAAAGAAACAGTTAAACATTTTGTATGCAAATGCCCACTCTTTCTAATACCGTGTGAGTCCAAAAAAAAATTACACCTAGAACATTGCTAATTATTTAAAAAATCATCTATGAACAGTAAATTATTATACATTTTATGAAAGACTGTTTTATCCCAAATCATTTGATATCATTTTTGTGCGGTATGTGTTCACGCTTGGATGAATAGGAGGCATTGTTTGCGAGAGTGCAAAAATCAAGTTGCGCCAAAGTGATGCCTACAGTACGTATTATGTTGGGATTAGCGGAGTGAGAGAATGAATTAAATGTATCAAATTAAATGCATTGCATATGCTTTTTGCAAAGGGCAAAGTCACACCACCCACACACGCGCACACAAATGTTCGTTGATATTTGATATTCGATATGTGATATGTGTGGCATGATTAATTTTGTTAGGGATGTTATTTGGATCTGCAAAGACCGAATTAATACCCAAATCCAAATTGTTTTATTCCAACATCACATAAGCAACTTTGGCGCAAGTCGATTTTTGCACTCTCGCAAACAATGCCTCATGTTCATCCAAGCGTGAAAATATACCACACAAAAATGATACCAAATGATTTGGGGTAAAACACTCTTTCATAAGATGTATAATAATTTACTGTTCATAGATGAGTTTTTAAATAATTAGCAATTTTCTAGGTGTAAGCTCTTTTTTTACTCACACGGTATAGATGTAGGATAAAAGACCAAGGTTGAAGGTGGAAGAGCATGAAGATGGGAGGGAGATGACGAGAGAAATTCGAAAGAGGGAGGAAAGGATTCGTTGGTGTAAGAGCAAGAGAGTCATGGAGACAGGCATACGGAGAGAAGGGTAGATACATATGAAGGAGAGAAGGCAGAGAGAAAGAGGGACAGAGAGATACGTCGGGCTATGTGGTTGCACATCACATGGTTGCTTTTAATCTTAGTTCATCAAGGAAGTGGACCAATCGTTTAAGCTAGCCCCTCCCCCTTCTCAGCATTGGTAAAAAATGGAAACGAGATGAGAAAGAATTAACACCATTGCGACCAGAAGTGCAATGAACCATGCACGACATACACATATCATGCAGTGTAGAATGCAGCGTTGAAAAAGCGCAAGTAAGCAATAATGTAGGCATAGTGATGTGTATCAATTATTCAAAAACAATTTTCACTATTCGAGGCCAATATGTAATGCTAAAATGCAACAACAAAAAACAGAGGAAACACAAATTTGATAAATGGATTTCTAGGTCTACGACGTGACCTATATCATTAAAACTAATTTAAACATGAAAATGATGAAGCTCGATTCATCTGAAGGCTAATACTAATATCAAATATCAAATTTTTCATTTATGAGTGGACATGCAATTGAAATGAGAAAAATTAAATTAAAATAGTAAATGGCCCCCAATAAGAGGACGGCACACGAGAAGAAGAAGAAAATAAATAAAAAGAAGACCAAGGGTATTAAAAAGAAGAAAAGGTTAATGAAATGAGACAAGATAATGAATGATGTATAGATGGAAAAAAAGACCAAGGGTGAAGAAGGTGAGAGCATGAAGATGGGAGGAAGATGACGAGAGGGAATTCGAAAGAAGGGGGAAAGGATTCGTTGGTGGAAGAGCAAGAGAGACACGGAGACAGGCATACGGAGAGAAGGGTAGATACAGATGAAAGAGAGAAGGCAGAGAGAAAGACGGACAGAAAGACATGGACATTCTATAGAGAGAAAGAAAGAGGGTAGCGAGAACCAGAGATAAGAAAAGGATGCCCTAAGAGATGTTGATAGTAGCATTGTGTATTGTGTTGTGCCCCCCCCCCCCTTTGTAAAATCTTGGATCCGCCCATGATGATTACCAATATCACCAGTTGAAGGTTCGATTGTGTTGTTAGCTTGATGGACCAAGGGAGCTTAAATTATAAATAACCACGGACTACGCGCCTCTTGATATAGACCTGCGCACTTGTGTATAGTGATTTTTATATACCTCTCTTTAGAAATCTAGCCATCTGATTGGTCGAAATTGCAGTCGTGATTTTATAGCCATTCTCCCGTAAAGAGACGAACAATGATAGTAATGGTCAATAGTTCATGAGTGATATTCCCGCAAGATTCGGGGTACCAGAAATAATAGTTGCGATTCCCTTTGGTTTACGTGTTAAAACTTGGTTTGTGCGGAGCGCGCGCGGCTACCAACAGTTTTTGTGCGATAAATTTGGTCGCTACATTTGTGCACACAGCGCAGACGACCGCCGATCTCGATTGTAGGCCTAGTTCTATATGTATGACGAGATGACGCCCCTTTGAAAATATGGAGAAAAACCTTCCCTTTCATATGACACCTTATTTTTTGAGTATCACCTTCAGGATTACAAGCACTAAAGGTGTGAATCTCGATTTATTTGGAAATAAATACAAAGACCAATTTCGCATGATCGCGCAATGCACGTAGACTGCAAAGCTGCGTAGGGGTGCGTGCAATGTCAATGGGAAGGATTTTAGCACACAAAAACAAGTGCGCGACCTCGATAGCGTAAAAAAAACTTGATTAACACGATTGGTAAGTCGCACATATATATTACGACCCTTGCTACGGTATATAAAAGATGTAATGACTGCTTTAATATTCGAGGAATAGTTGTTTTTTGGGCTCTCGGGATCTTGCATCTTGCTTTTACCCCTCAGCAGGCATCGGGGTGATATCAGGATGCAACATCCCCTTGAGCCTATAAAACAACTATTCCTCTCGTAGCAGTCATTATATCTATACTATTTATAGGTAAGGAATGAAGAAACAGGATGTATATAAGATGGGACAGGAGTGTATAGAACAAAACTGGAATGAGAGATACATGGCTGGGTGCCGAGAAAAAGGGGCAGAGGCGTATCCAGCAAGGATATGGAGCCGGTGTACAAAGTCACCCGATAATGAATTGGAAGAAAATGAGTTAAATGTAATACAATGGGGTCATGAATTTGGTTCAAATGAACATTTTTGAAGCATATGCGATCCTACAATATTCGGCGATCGTTGTCGCGGTTGAAATCGAGTCTAAAGTAATGAAATTGTAAATAAAAAGTCTTTATGTTGTATAGCTCCCTCTCAAAGTCAAGATATTAATTTAGCTTTAAAACAATGTTTCTTGACTAAAATAGACCGATTTGCTATTCCCGTTTGGAAATAATATATCACAACTGCATATTCTGATATTTTCGTGGTCGCAGCTACCATTGGATGGCTGTATAAGGTATTTGAAATTTATAGAAATTTACCGGTAGCACCGGTGAATTTTTGACATTTAATTTTCCTCGAAATCAAAAGTGTTTTAGGGGCTAATTTTTCGAGTGCTTATAATACATCCTCAGGGGCATCCAAATATATCCAAATTTTAAAGAATCGCTATCCCGCCATTTTATAAATTCCCCAAACTTTGTATTAGGCCATTAAAAAAAATATACATGTTTAGCGTCCCCGCCCGCTTCCTTTTTGGGGGCCGCCTCCTATTTTTTTGTTTCTTAAACAAAACAAAAAGAAAAACACTGCTAAAATGAATCTAGTCTATTTCTGATTTAAAAAAATAAAAAATAAAATAAAATCGTCGGCCATTTTGAAAAATAGCCCGTCTTTCAGGGAAAATGTACCGAGCGGCCATTTTGAGCCATTTTGAAGAAAGAAAAAAAAAAGGGCCTCCTCCTTCCTATTTTTCAAAAAGGCAGGACGCTAAACATGTTTTTTTGCGTATTTGGCCTTACCTTTAATAAGTAAGTTTGGGTAAAGAGCGGGCGGTAACAGAAAAGAGGGTATTAAACTTGAATATGGTCATCTAAGAAATTGATGGATTGTGTTCTGCGCGAGAGCATAGTTGTCTTTTTGAATGGCAATTGTGGTGGTGAAATATATTATGCTCCGGGCGGCTTTATATAGATAGCGAAATCAGGTTAGGTTAGGTGTTGGGGTCAAGCAGTGTCGGATATACGAGGCACAACCGGTCTGCGCCTTTCATTTTGAAAGCTTAAGTACACAAACCCACACACACACACGCACACACACACACACACACACACACCACACTTTTTTTTTTTTAAACAATTTTGTTTTATTTCTCCAGATGTGTAATACAAACCATGACATACAATTGAATAAAATAAACGTGTTCAATATTGATGCTTTTTCATAAACATAATTAAACACAAACTTATTTGAAGTATAATATAACTTAGCAACAAAGTAAACGTATAAGTACCTAAACATAATATGTCAATTGTAAATGTTATTTACTTATATATTACAAAAAAAACAAATCTGGAGATAATTTTACTGAAACAATCCTGCCCCCTCCCTGCCCCCTCCATCACACAGACATACTCACCCTCTATCACACAAACATACTCACCCACTCACACACATACTCACCCACCCACCCACCCACCCACCCCCCCCCCCACACACACACACACACAGTACTCACTCAGTGGATGTCTGCCAACATTCTCAACTTAAGAAAAATATACTAAATAAGTTATCCAGGCCGCAAAATCGAGTTACGCTTTTAACAAGCTCACGGTGGAGAAGAAAGCAAATCTTAATTAATCTTAAGCTGCTCCCACTTTAAGAAATGTGATCCTAGCTTTCCCATTTTAATTGCTATTTTCTTTTCCTCATCCCTATACTTAAAAATGCTTTTTTTCATCTTTTCTAAAGTGAGTACTCGCCCCCCCCCCCCCCGATCTTGACATAAATGTAACATACTTCACCATGAAAATGATAGTATTACACATTTTTATTCTATATGAACTACCTACCAACCCAACAAATATATCTCGCCATTCTAAATCTTTAATTTCATCTAACTCAAAAAGTTGTATTAAAGCCTGCCATAACCTTTGAACGCTCCCACAAGATAAAAATAAATGTTTGTATGTTTCTGTTTCCTGCTTACAAAACGAACATAAATTATCACCAACAAAACCAAATCTATGAAGATGCTCATTAGTGTATATGGCTCCATGCAATAATTTAAATTGAAATTCACGTTGTTTTCTAATGAGTATAGTAATTCTTGGTCTAACAAATATTTCTTTTAATTCTTTATCTATAAAATCATAATCATTTTGCCCATCCCTTACCTGCAAATCATACGTTCGTTGCAGTGCTTTGATGAAATAATCATAGATTGTTCTTGAACCCACATCCACAAACTGTATTTTTTTACTAGAAATATGGAAATAAGTATTAAAGCTTATCAAATCAACCTCGAGGAATTCTATTAACCCTGAATCATCCTTCCATAACCTGGGTATCGCATCATAAATATCAATAATCATAAGCAAATTATTACCTTTCATACCGAGGTTCATAAAATATTTAACAGGCTTAACATGACCTTTCTCAACCAAATGATTCAGTTGAACAATCCCTCTTTCAAACAAGTATCTATCAAATATACTTTTTCCATTTATACATATATTCTGATTATTAAAAATAATTGGATTAATATAACCCTCCAAATATCTTAAATTACTTGTCTCTTGCCATGCTTGCAACATTTCCATATAGTATGGTGGAATATCTAAAACGAGTTTAATCTTCACGGAAGAGGTTTGCGGTACACCATGTGTAAAGTCCTCGGGGGACTGAGGAAAGTAGATAGAGAATAGAGGTGAGATGAAAGGCGAGAAAGTGGAGGTTAGAAGGACCACCATGCAAACCTTCAAACATCATCGGAGTTTAATCTTGTTTAAATCATAATCACATACAAAAATAAATCTACCACCCACAAACTGTAAGCAATGATCAAAAAACAATTTCCATCCCAAACTTTTCTCTCCATATAAAAGACGTTTTATCCACATTATGCGCTGTATTTTAACGGACATTTCAAAATTAATCATTCTTAATCCTCCAAAGTCATAATCCTGATACATAATTGCCCGTTTAATTCTATCTTTCCCCCTCCATATGAATTCAAATGAAATTTTTGTAACTTCTTTATATACCCAATGAGGGACAATAACGAGAGATGAAATATAATTTAATTTTGAAAGCGCATAAGTTTTTAGCAAATGTATTTTACCCATAATAGTTAAATCTCTTTGTTTCCACCATACAAGCAATTTTTTTATTTTACTTAGAATTTCTTTAAAATTCAAATCATCTTTTAATCTTCGATCTAATGAATAACTAACCCCTAAAATATGTATTTCCTTAACCAAATTTCCAAATAAAGGCCCATCAGGTTTGTTCTCATCCTCACCCATCCACATAAAATGTGTCTTTGTTTTATTCACTTTAAGACCACTAATTTTTTCAAATGATTCAAAAATATATTGCAACCTTCTAACCGAATCAATATCCTTCAAAAATATTGTCATATCATCTGCATATAACACTTGCCTAATTTCAGATTTTCCAAATGTAATCCCTTTAATACCGTTGTCCCTCCTTACTGCATGCGCCAAAATTTCGATGGCAACCAAAAACAAATATGGCGATAATGGATCCCCTTGCCTTACTCCCCTTTCTATTTCAAAATACCCCGTGGAGTGACCACCGTTCATAACACAACTACTTATCCCCTTATACAATAATTTTACCCAAGAGCAAAATGAATCTCCAAAACCGAACAATTTCAATATTTGAAATAAATATCTATGAGATACAGAGTCGAAAGCTTTCTCAAAATCCACTGCACACAAAAACCCTTTCCCTTGTTCCCCATAATGCATAGAATAAAATAACATGTCATCTATCAATCGTACAGCTTCCCCAATATTTCTATCTTTTATATATCCAACTTGATCATGATGAATTATTTCATTTAAAACCTCTTTCATTCTTTTTGCTAGAACTTTAGATACAATTTTATAATCTACATTCAAAAGCGTGATGGGTCGATAATTTTTTATATGGAGAGTATCTTTCGCTTCCTTCTCAATTAAGGTAATTACCCCTTGTTTTTGAGATGCCGTTAATTCCCCCCTTTCGTATGTTTCATTCAATACTTCTACTAACAAATCACCCAAAGCTGGCCAAAAAGTATAATAAAATTCAACTGTTAACCCATCATTTCCCGGGGTTTTATTCAATTTCATTTCTTTTAAAACTTTCAAGCATTCATCTTTAGTTAATTTACCTTCACAGATATCCCTATTGTCTTCATTTAACTTTGAAATATCATTAAAAAAGAAAGGGTCGTTTTGATTTATATCAGCCCTTAAAGAATATAAATCTTTATAAAATAGTTTAATTTCCTTTAAAATTTCCTCCTTATCTCTAGTAGTTTCCCCATTTTCTTTGTACACCTCCCTAATTACACTTTTCCTTTTATTCGATTTTAACAACTGTTCAAAATATTGCGTATTGTTTTCTCCATCTTCAAACCAAGGTGCTCTTGATCTTATTTTAATGCCCTGTCGAGAAAAATCATACAATTTATTTAGTTTATCCCTTTTCTCCTCAATACAATCAACAATATATTTAGTGGGTCCCACTACCAGTTCGCCTTCTAAATCCTTGATTTGTTTCTCTAACAGTTCTATTTCAACCCTCCTTGCTTTTGCCTTTTTCCGCGAGTATGTTATAATAAATTCTCTAATTTTCATCTTTAAAAAATCCCAAAATACTAATTTATTCAAAATCTGTAATGACCATTCAGCTTTTAATTCCTGTATTTCCTTATTCATCTCTTCAACAAAATCTTTATCCATACATAAACTACTGTTAAATTTCCAATATGATTTCCCAAAAACAAACTTATCAACAAGATCATTAAATTCTAGCCTAACGCCAGAATGATCTGGCGTAATAGATGTCAAAATCTCACACGTACCCACCAATTTTTCAACACTACAAGGTATAAACCAATAATCTAAACGGCTTTGCACCACCGGCCAATTTTGTCGAAAAGTAAATTGCTTTACATTCGGATTTTTTTCCTCCATATATCTTCTAAATCGTATTTATTTAAAAATTCCTTAATCAAATCAATAACCCGAGATTTCACCGGTGTTTTTGACCCCACATAATCTAATTTTCCATCCAATATACTATTGAAATCACCTCCTAATAAAACTAAATAGTCCCGATCACACTGATCAAAAATACTTTCATCTAACTTCTTCAAAAATTCAATTTGTAAAGTTTCTTTATCTCTCGTTGGAAAATAAACATTAACCAATAGCATTTTAACCCTTTGTATTTCACCTTTAAAAATAATGTATCTCCCCTCTTCATCTACTTTAATTTTTTTTTCTTCAAAATCTAAATGATTAGAAAATAAAATAAGAACCCCTCTACTATGGTTTGACCCATGACTAAAAAACATTGGCCCTCCCCAATCTTGTTTCCACCGCTCTTCTATCTCTACTGTACTATATGTTTCTTGTAAGAAAATTATACTATTCTTTTTAGTTTTGCACCATTCAAAAATATTCACTCTTTTTAACCTATCTCTTATTCCTCTAACATTTAATGTCATGAAAGATAATTTCACTGCCATGTTATTTTATGTGTAATTGTATCCAAAACCTTACATCGATAAACTCCAAAGAAACTTCCACACAATCTATTTCCACCGTGAGCAAATGTATAGAAAAAACTATCTGCAGCCAAACAAACATGCATACTTATCGTCGAATTATATAAAAAAAAATGCAAGCAGAATCCACCCCGTACCACACAACCCAACGCATTCATACACACAAGCATATTCACTACACACACAACACCCCCACACAAAACAACCCAAATCTGCTCTTCGGTGTACGTAAACATCCGAGAGCAAGAGCCTCCCCCTTTCCCTGTCAATTTAACTAGACCAATGGCAGAATAAACCAATGAACATTTCTTCTTGCATAAGTCGATGAGAAATACGTTGTATTGTTATATAACCGTAATCTAATTAAAAAACAAAAAACAAAAAGAAAAAAAAATACAAAGAGCTTTTATCCCTTAACAAATGCCTTGAATTGTATTACGGAACCCGCTCGTCATAACTTAGTTAAATGATTTTCCTAAAATGCATTACAGTGAATTGACCGGCCCGCGTACCTAATCACAATACGCACCTTCTAATTAAAAATAAAAACACGATCCCAATAAACCAAATTCCCCCAAACGACACCAGTTCGGCAACCTAATAAACTGTTCGTGCAAACCGAACCCATCATGCTATCATTTACCAAGTTCTATAATTTGCATAATAAGCCTCACCCATGAATGAATAGGCTCACACACCTGATCGTTTTGTATGCACTCCGTAAAAAAAAAACTCCTAAAGGGCGTTCCCGACAACTCGAAAGAACACCAAACGTCAGCCCGACATAATGATAGGCAAGCATGCATACCAGATCCCAACACGTTCCTCCCTCTCAAAACATCACACCACCACCTGGCTTTAAAAAAAAATAGTTTTGGCTGGGTGAACATATCGGACCATTAACCAGATACTCGAATTGTTTTCACTTTACAGAAACAGTTTTAAATATGTATCAGTCATTTACTAAGATATGTGAATTTACATAGAATGCGTTATCGAAATAAAGCTCATTGTAATATTTAAAAAAAGCCGTCGTTACCCAGATACTATGGCATTGTATAAAGGCGTTGCAATATACATCGTGAACGAAAGCGGACGTTCAAAAGAGTTTATGGAAAGTACCTTGCAATAAAGCTCATTGTAATACCAAGAGCCGTGTTACCCAGATATTATGTTTTGCATAAATAGGCGTTACCACAAAGTACTTGAATATCGTGAAAGAGAACAAATCCCCAACAGACGCACCTTCATACACACACCCACACACCCACACACAAACACACATCCCTACAGACACCCCCACACCTTTCGAGTGCAAACTCTATCATGGTTTAAAGACTACTTGTCGAACAGACAACAATATGTTTCCTTTGATAGTACTGACTCTAGGGAAATAAGGCTTTCCAAATATTTTTTTTTTTTATTGGACGAGAATGAAATCCAATCAACATGAATTACATACCAAATCGACAGAACTTTTTATTGACAATGTTCATTTTTTAGCAATCAGAGGCCTATCTCTCACGTATCTGTCTTAAAATCTTCATTCTCTCTTGCAGGGTAATTTGACCCGTAATTTGGAGAGGTGCGCAGAAAATGAAGTCTAATGTGCTTTTGTGCAATACTGAAATGAAACCCTATGTATTCCTTTATATTTGTATTTTACATTCATTCAGCTTTCCATTGATATAAAGCTGTATTACCATCGGACAGCCCCACCCCTCTCTCTCTCTCTCTCTCTTCCTCTTTCTCTCTCTTCCCCCTCTCTCGCTCACCCCCTCTCTTTTCCACTTTCTGTCTCTATGTCTCCCTCCCTCTCTCTCTTTGGAACACCACTCGCAATCACAATAGAGTTTGTCATTACTTCCTCCCACAAGTGAGGAAATAAAACCTGCAACAAAAAATATCATCTTGATTCATGCAGACTGTCATATTTATTTGTAATATTTGCAAACATGGATTAGATTGTAAAAATAATAATGTAAAGAGCTATCATGCAAATGTAATAATCAAAATAACTTCAATCTGCATTATTGGTATGGCACATTGCTAATCTACATGTAATTTTGAAATGAATCTGAGTGGTATATGCCTTTGTGCTTTCCCTCGCACATACATATAATTCTAAAATGAATCTCATTATATGCCTTTGCGTGTGTATAAGGAAGGGAAATTGTTTTACCTGGATCTTAAGATTCTTAACCCGAGATTTATTACTTTCAGAATCTACTTATATTCCACTTGAAAGTCCTATTCAATTACTTGAAAGCTACTGTATAAATTAAGATGATAAAATCAAAGGTAGGGATAATGGTGGTTATTTTACCTGACTGCTAAGAAAACATAAATGCTTGTTAGTAAGCAACCAGAGGACCGACGGCTTTAGGTCCTCTCCTAGAGACCTGGTAATGAGGATTAATGCTAATACCAAAGGGCATTAGCGCATCGCCTTGGTTTCGAACCCGGGTCGCCGGATTACAAGATAACGTATGCATTACATCATTAAAATGAAATAGTGATTCGATTCATGAATGGGAGAAACTGAGTAATTTTAGTGATCTGTATACCTTGTTTTTGGTTGTTTTTATAATTATACTACATCTACATGATACATTTCAGTCCTTACACTATCTGCAGTGTGAAAAATGGTAGGTTTTATCTGCTATATTTCTTCCTCATTTCATGACTCGATCTTATTTCACGAGAATTTGTATTTGCGCCCCCTTGTGCCAGGCACATATCAATGTATTGTCTGTTTGGAGTCGCAAGGTGTCACTACTGCGTTTAAGTATATAAGCTAACACCATTTTAGCTCTCAAAAGGCAATACTAATTGTTTGGAGCCTGGTGGGCATTAACCATTTCAGAACATGATTTACTTTCAGGACTAAATGGATCCCATGTTGTTCTTCAAAATGGCAACAATTATATACATATTCTAAATTGTTTTAATAAAATGCATATTACCAACAAAACAAACTTTCTGCTTGTAAAATTATGAACAATAATGACAATAGCTCTCAAAAGGCAATACTAATTGTTTGGAGCCTGGTGGGCATTAACCATTTCAGAACATGATTTACTTTCAGGACTAAATGGATCCCATGTTGTTCTTCAAAATGGCAACAATTATATACGTATTCTAAATTGTTTTAATAAAATGCATATTACCAACAAAACAAACTTTCTGCTTGTAAAATTATTAAAAGTAATGACAATATTCTACATTGCTAATGAATATTCTTGAGCTACATGGGTGTGTGATAAAAGAAACCTATGTGTATATTTATGATATAATTGTAACCTCACTTAAAGTTCCAACAAAGAAATACATCCGACTTATCAATTATACTCAGAATGCACATGCAGAATCGGGCTTTCAAAGACACATCGCATATTGAAACATAACAGGGAAGACACACAAGTAAATCAATGCTAGCCAATAAAGTTCTACAAAGCAACATTAGAAATGAAAAGTTAAAGGCATACTGTACAACAATTTACCTTATCATAAAGTTGAAGCTACACAGCTGATTGTAAGTGCCTACTATTGAAAGACTTTAAGTTAAAAAAAAAATAAACAAAACAAACATATCATGAGCTCAAACAGCTATGAAATCATTCCATAGGGTATAACTTGCCAATTGCTATTACTAATCAGATAATGCCAATTATAATTGTTATAAGACTACACCTCAGCTTAATTAATTTCATATCCTTCCAGCAAAAGGAAGATAAAAGATTACTCGAGAGTGCTTATAATTTCTTCATGTTCCATGAAATATAATAGGGATTTTCCTCTAATATACAGTCGAGTACCGAAGTGTGACGTCATACTGACCAAGTTGTCAAGGTTGCTGGTTCCAAGCAATTTTGTGCTAATCAGTGGTGTGGTGATCACACCAGACCCAAACACTGAATTTGCCCTGCCCTAGCCCGTTGCTTTAATGATTTTGTGTTGAACCTCATGCGCAGGCTCTGTTGTTTAGAACCAGTAACCCGGATGCTGAGCGAAAATGATACTAGCACTTCGGTGCTCTATGACTACCACTTACATATACTTAGCCCTTATTCTAATGTTTACAAACACTCAAATACCTGAAACTACATGTAAAGCACCAAATTTTGGTAAGATGTGCCTTCCAAAAGAATACTTTGGAGTCATGTGTGCTTTCAAATGCTCAAAATGCACAAATGAAAGTGCTAGCAACGTAATTTTAGAATTTACCAACTTCCTATGGCTTACAAAACCTCCTAAGGACTATCCCACCACAAAGATTAAGATTAGTAATGCATATTTTAAGCAAAAATGTTTTCTTTCCACTAAAGACTACACAAACTGCAATTAGCCAAAAGAAAAATGACAGTGCTTCTTAATTCTTTATTCGCTATGAATGAAAACCCTGCACGGCCAAAATGTTTGGAGTAATATGGTACACATATGTACATATCAATCAAATGGATCTAGGACAAATACCCCCTGGGCAATCACCCATGGCCAACTACCAGCGGGAAAATTACCCCCACCCCCCCCCCCCCCCCCAAAGGACATATACCGCCCCCGAAAAAAAACTTATTTTCAGGGTATACTTCACCTTTGGTGAACAGGGGGGTAAATTTCGGGGCGTGGGTAATTGTCCATGGGGGGGGGGGGGGGGATTGTCAACGGGGGGTAATTGTCCAAAGGGGTAACTTTCCGGGAGGGTTGTCCTTGGAGGGTAGTTTTCCGGGTGTTTTCCGGCTTTTAACAGAGACGGTTCTAAAATCAATGAAGAATGCGCGTGCTTCATCTTCAATTTGTATGATACGAAATCATTAGTATAGGATTTCCCGGCCAAATTCGCGAGTTTGTCATTCAAATTAATTTGTCTTGCGTTCAAATTCGACGGTTTTAGTGCAGTCAGGTATATCTCGGGTTTATATTCCCTTTTCTAGTTTTCAAATCTATGGAATTTGCGTTAGAATCTACGTATGTTTCATTCAAATTAATGAACAATGTGCTTCTTTCGCTATTTGGTCATTCGATTTGGCTCAACACGATTTTCTGACAACGCGACGGTGTACTTCTAGCATTCTAATTCTTTTGTAGCATTCAAATTAGCACTTTGTGCACTTAAATTGATGGTCAATATACATTTCATGTTTATTCACACTTTTTATTCTTTTTCTTTCAAGATTGTTTTTTCATGTGTATTTCATCATATTTCATTTTCTTCAATTTATACACTTATACTTATTAGATTTATCTGATATTCATCAGCATTAACGTTTGATTGTTAAGAAGAAAAAAACGACTTGCATCTACGGACCTGATGGTCTCAGTATATTTGTAAATGTTCATGTAAGGAAGTTGTTTGTCTTATGTTTCATCATAAATTTATCATAATTTCATCATAATTTCATTATGAAAGAAGGGTACAATATTGTGACTGGGGTAGGGACAAGAGTCAAAAATTTGAACACGATTCATTATTTAGCCATGTCTTTAGCCATCGATCTGCTGGCGGGCAAGTAAACTATGAAACTCTTTAAGAAAAACAGAGGGTTGTACTGGGTATAAGAGACGATGTGAATTACTTTTGTAAAATTCTGAGTCTGTAGTAAAAAGCGGCGATTGAGGGTACCCCCACCTTTCCCGGGTATATGAACATGTCCGTGCAGAAATGCCATATCCCTTGATTTCGCCCCTTCTTTACTTTATGTCTAGTCACCCATCTGCATTGTCCTGAAAATAAATAAATTGAATAACAGCTTAGACCCCAATGGCAAATCATGCATTTTAACTGCATTATTTAAAAACAGTAAAAGTTTGTTGCAATTCTTCCCCCTAACATTCCTAACTTTAATAAAAATATTACGAATACGAATGACAGGTGTTATTTTGAATGATAAAAATTACGCTTCGACAAGTGAATATTAATTTGAATGCTAGTTGAGCAGTTTCTAAATTGAATGACAGATCTATGAAACCCTTCGACCAAAATCTTAAATTTAATACAAAAACTGGAAAATTGAATGATAATTGGCATGGCAAAGCCGATCTGCGCTAACTTAAATGCAAAGTAAATGAATTCGAATGACAAACACGCGAATTTGGCCGGGAAATCCTATATATTTGCTCCTGTATAGAAGACCCATGGCGTCGAAAATATAAGCAACACCAAGAAATCAATTGTCTAAAAAGGTATTACCTGAGTCTTAGACTTATAATTGTTTATTTCTCTCAAAGGATCTTTTAGACTTCTTCGATAGTGACAACCCAAAATAATAAATTACCATAAATAATTTCTACCAATGTATCAGGACTCTATAGATGTATTTAATGAACATTTAATATGCATTTAGTATAAACAGCGTTTAGAGAATAGTATGCACTTTTCTATAAACTCCGATTAGTTTATGATAATTCAACTATACATATCAAATGCAAATGTTAGTTGATGCTTTAAATGCCACTGTTCAGCATCATTTGTTTTATTATCAAACTGGCTTTTGTAACGTTCTTCGAGCACTCCTCCCTTGATGTTTATTGACAAAACAAAGCGAACGAAACGGAAACAGGACACATAATTAGCCTTTTCAATATTTTCTTATTCAAATCATATTGGATGGATTGAATATTTGATTTCCTTTTTTTTTAACAATGCATTAAACAATGAGAAAAGTGTTTCAATTATGAAAATAACATTCATTTTATTTTCTTTCATTTTTATCTCTCTATTCTAGCGTCTCCCGCTTCTTCTCATTCTTCTCATTTCAAGACTTGTGCATACATTATCAATGTAAGCGATCATCTTTTTCGACTCGCCATGGATAGTTCATTACAAGTTGACGAAAATGACTTTGTTATGTAGGCGTACATGATGATGATGATGACTTGAGCCTTGACTTAAATATAAATCATAACGACTCTACAAAAACATAGCCGATCTTTTTAACAGTAACCTGTATTCGGATATGATTTTGACCTTTAAATGATGAAATACTATCGCAATACGGAGTAAGTAAGGCACAAAGAACTCGACCATGCATGCAGCTTAATTGTGAAGGGTGGATGGTGAGCCCATTTATTTGTGATCATCAGCAGTAATACATCAGCAGTAATAGAAAACCCCAAGGTCTCTGAAGCAACAGGCCGGAACAGCTTCCGGCTCCCAACAGGCAACACAGTCCATCACTATGAATAGTGTTACAGAAATCGGATGCTCAAACGATTTAAAAGGGAGGTCTGAATTGGAGACTAGCTTTAATTTGGGCAAGGTTCTTGCTTGGGGAGTGTGTAAAAGTTGGTAGCTGAGGCCGAGGTAGTTTTGAGGAGACAGATTTTGTTAGAACTTAGAGTTAGGAGCTGGGAGGATGTTGCTAGGGAGCATCATCAAAGCCAACTTGGGGCAAGAACCAGTATAAATGTGAGTTAAGTGTAACTGTTATTAGGTTGTGGCAAGTAAATATATTGGATATCACTACCATGTTTCTTGTGAATAAACATCAGTTACTTAAAAATCATTGTTCGATAACTCCTTTCTCTCAGAGACTGTAATTGTATGTGTTGTAGTAGGCCATAAATATAATATGTGACACTAGCAGACGATAGAGCAGAGCAGCCAGAGTTAGCAGACGACGGGTGCCGCCCTCACCACTAGAGGGCGACACTGCACTTCTGGAACACAGCTGAGCTGGCTACACACAGATCCTCTCGTGCGACAAGTACATATACGTGTGCGGCGGGAGAATTCCACCTCTTTTGCATAGACAAGTAACCTGTATCAAGCACCTATCCGGACCTAAAGGACGAATTACCCTCAAGGCCAAATTAGGTGAGTGATTGATGGTTGCTTCTAACAAGTAGGCGTACAGCCTACTTTATTGGCGTCACGGACAACTAGGACCTCGGGATGCACCGTTTTGGGGAGATTTTGTCTCTTGTTCTGTTGTGTGTTTTCTCTAACGGAACGGGGACCCCTTGCCTAGTCTGGCCGCGCCGGCGGGAAAAGCGCGGGGGAAACCTAGCTGCGCATTGCAGGGGAAACCTAGTTTCTGGGCGATGGTAGTGGGGCGGACCGCGCGTAGTTCCGGCTGGCATTCGTTGTAACCGTGGTCGGTATTGTGCCCAGTCGGGGAGGGATGCCGAGAAGGGCTGATGGATTCGGCGAAGTTCGGTGCTCTCCTCCCCGGTCGGGTGGGTTTCGTAATGTATGTAAATCTAGTAGGGATACTAGTGTTGTCGGTAATTTGTTTCATATATCCATGTACACAAATGCATTTTGGGGATTCCCGAATGCGAGCCGAAGCTGACGTCATATTCAGCGATGTTTGTCCTATTCGTGAATGCTACGAGTTGTGATGGACGAATGGTGTGAGTGCCCTCCCCCCCTTCCTAGGAAGAACCCGAGAAGGGCTGATGGATTCAGTGAAGTTCGGGGCCTTCTTCTGGGAGACGGGATAATGGGGGATTTGTAGTATGTGCTGGGTATTTGGATTATTTGTATGTTATTAGTAATATTGCTGGTGTGATTGTGAGTGACCCCCCCCCCCCCCCCCCCCCCCCTTAGGAGGGAATCGAGACGGGCCGATGGATTCGGCGAAGTTCGATGCCTTTTTCCATGAGAGGGGGGAATGAGGGGGCATGTGAGCATTTAGGCAGTTATGCCAATGCTATATTTGTATTGTTTTTCGTTTGTTTGTTCGCTGTTGCAAGTTGGGGCTTTTATCCCATTTGTACTTTGAATATGGCGTCGTTTCGGAAATGATTCCTCCGCGGTGATTCGAGGATTTCCCATAA
This sequence comes from Strongylocentrotus droebachiensis, assembly GCA_035222895.1. Taxonomy (NCBI): domain Eukaryota; kingdom Metazoa; phylum Echinodermata; class Echinoidea; order Camarodonta; family Strongylocentrotidae; genus Strongylocentrotus; species Strongylocentrotus droebachiensis. Next base: position 160,912 of record JAVYIG010000291.1, on the reverse strand, counting down.
GCCCGCACAGTGGAAGGCCGTGTGCGCGGGGCGGGAGTATGTTTTGCTTGGTGCGCCGTGGAGGGTTATTGCGGAAAGAGGACTTTCTCTTCTGCATTGCCTCGTCTTCGAAAGTTGTGCAAGAGTTTAGAACGTCTAGTGAAATAACGGTTTTGGGTGTTTGCAGGGATCGACAGTGGATTACAGTGCCTTTTTTCCGTGGAAAATAAGGTAAGTGCCACTGGGTGGTGTTGTTTGAGGCACCATTTTATATTCCTTTGTTTAAAATTCACCTTATACCTTGTGCAATTTTTCGGATTTGTGAGGTGATTGTGACTGTGTGTTTTGCGTGTCAGTGGGCCTGGCGTGTAGCTCACCTGCCTGCTCCTGCCGGCAGGGGGCTATTGGCTAAGAGATAAATAAAATAAAATAAGCCAACAACGTACGCAGGTCAGACTGAGAGTGAGACGGAGTGGGAGTGTGTTCCCCTTTAGTCGTTTAAAATTACCAAAGCTCTTAGTCGATTAGACCTGGATCTGGTGCAAGTGTATGTATGCCGAGTGAAGGGCGTACGTGTATTCCCTTCGGCTTCACACTCTCAGATAATTAACTGGACTGGTCCTGGACGAGACCGGGACCTGGTCTAGTATATCCCTGGGCTACAGGGAGGTGTGTAGAACTTTCTTCACAGTTTTATTTAAGGGAAAGATTAGGGTTAGCACAGGCTATTGGTTTGGTTCTTTTCTTCTGGATTAGGCCTAGATCTAGTCTAGTCTATATCGGTGAACTTATTTCAGCCGTTGTCAGGGGGAAGGTCACGACAGATCTGGTATGAACCTGGACGCACCCTCATTTAGAGACTCCCCACACCAATTCAGTCTTGGGTTGACGGGGAACTGGCCCGAGCAATTTCTTAAGGAGAATTCTCCTTTTGAAGAAGAAGGGCATATTTCGGGAACAGCAACAACCCCGACCAACTTGACCACATCACCGTATGGCAGTGTAGGGGATTTAGCCGACCAATTCAATGATTTTGCCCTCATCCCCATTAACGACAGAAAACCGAGAAAGAGACCGCCCTTGACGTACCTCTGTCACCTTTGTTTTAGTAGAGGTCACTACATTAAGGACTGTCCAGAGGCAACACCGAAACGCGAAGGTTTAACCCCATACCAAGGCAGGAGGAGGTGTTTCGGTGAGTACAAATGTCCTAAGTGTAAGCGGAAGTGGATGAGTGGAAATAGTTTGGCTAACGTGTGCCAGGCTTGCATAAAGTGTCACATTAACGTTTATCCACACAAACAGCGCGCCCTAGACAAACCAGACGGATTATTGGGAAGGGAATTATCATTTCCTTCATCATAGTCTCTGGGAAGTTTGTATAGCCGGGGTAACTAGTGTATTCTAATCTATTTTTTCAGGCGGATTCCTGGCAAAAGGGCGTGTTTCCTTTCGCTGCTGCAGCCTGAATCTAAAGAGGAGAATTTAGGTTTAGTGTAGGGAGTGTGCTTTCCTCTACAGTAGTTTTGAAGGGAGAGAGTGAGTGGGTTATTACATAATTAATCCACGTTATCTCCCGCTGTTTCTGTATTATTATAGTTTAATTTAATCCATGCCTATTTCCGAGGGGACGGAGCCCTTTGTAATAGAGGTTGAGGGGCTTATACAGACCCTCCTTTTCGTGATCGAGGCATACAAGCAAGGGGTATTTACCCAAGTGGAGCTAATAGGCCTACTGGTAGAAATTATCTACCAGTCAGGTGAACTCAATTGAAGCCGGAGTTTCGGTTTTTGGTAGTGGTAACCCGTACCAAGTGGTAAATACTGCGCCAGTATGGCTAAGGTTCCATTGAACTATTGTTCATTCGAGGACCTGCTCGCCATTCCTGGAGCGACGCCGGTACGTATAGCCCGTCTGTTAGGACTCCGGGCGCAGTGTGGAGACGTAACTCCAGAGCTGTTGGAGGCGTCTCCTGACTACGAGGAGGTCAAAGACCTCCAGGGAAGTTTGGACTTCCGCCCAAGGGAGGCCGCGGGGGACTCCCCCATTCGGCCGGGCGGGTTTCGGACGTTGTCCGAGACGGGGGATTTTGGCAGTACGCCAGTAGAAGCCCCGGAGGAAGGCAGGGATGAGGAGCGTGGGGCACCGTTGTACCCCCACGACCGATACCCTCCCCCGAATGGAACAGAGGAGGCGCGCCAGCGCCCTCGCCCAGCAGCTCGGACTGAGAATAAAGACGGCGATGCTCAGTTTTGGGGGGAGGGGAATACCACCCAACCCCGAGAGTTTGGGAACCGTTACAATTCGGGGGGGTACAATGCCCCGCGTATGGCCTACCAGGACGCTCCGAGGGGGCCTGCTCCCGAGGAAAGTGGATTCTATCGGGGCGGAGGCGGGGGCGGGGAGCGCTACCGCCGGCCTCACGTGGAGCCACAGAGAGACAGGGAAGAGGCATTTAGCCGACCGTCTGAATACATGCAGGCATTGGAGCGGGGCAAGGGTTCATACCAGCCGTTGCCCAAGTCTGTGGTGTTTGACGGGCGGGGGAATTGGCGGGCGTTTTTCCGCAAATTCAGCGCATTTGCGGATGCCCGTGAATGGGACCACCCGCAGCGTTTAAACCAGCTATGCTGGTGTTTGGATGGGTCGGCAAGCGATTTCTTCGACATGACGGAAGAGCGAGACCCGGGGGTAGGGTATTTCGGGATGGTGCGCCATCTAGAGGGCAGATTCGGGTATCGGGAACCTCCCGAAGCCGTCCTGCTCGAGTTTAACACCACTAAGCAGGGGGCCGATGAACCCCTCTTGGAATGGGCGGACCGGCTTCACCGGTTGGCATCTCGGGCGTTTCCCGAGGTACCGGAGGCATATGTACAGCGGCAGATGGTGCTGCGAATGTGCCAGGGGTGTGTAGATAAGGATGCTGGTTACCAAGCATTAAACCAGCGCCCCTCTACCGTGGAGGAGGCAGTGGAGGCCATCCGCTGGCTCCAACACACCCACGGGGCTATGTACGGCCGTGGGTGTCGGGCCAACGCGGAAATGCGGGAATCGGATAAAGGCACTAGGGGGCCTGAAATTCGAGAGGTGGAGATCACCCCGCGAACCACGGATGCCCGACTTTCTGGACTAGAGGTTCGGATATCTGAGCTAGAAGGCCATGTGTCCGGGTTGGTGAGGAGCCTGGGGAAACTCATGGCAGCTCAAGGTGGAACGCAGGCATCTGTGAAGACCACTCCGTTGGGAAAGAGGAACTTATTCCTTGACACCCCTGAGGACAATTTTGGCGGGTCGGATGATTAAGTTGTTGTTCAACCCGACGTGGAGTAGCGCCTGATAAGATATGGATGGGGGAGAACATCTCTATCATTACCAGGGGAGGGGATAGGACTCCAAGGAGAGGAGCCCCCAGTCGCCACATGGTATTTTAGAATTCAATGTGCCCTCAATTCCGAGCGTGAGGCTCGGGATCATCACTGCGAGGAATTGGAAATCTCCCGAGTCACTTTCTGGGTGTTCGTTTAACACGCCGCCCCTCGTGCCCCAGTGGCGGGTGTTCCAGTTCTTTGTCGGGAGATTGATCCATCGGACCAATGGGCGGGGTTTTACCGCCAAGGCCGATTTGATCGGGTCGTGGAAACACCACGAATGGCTGCGGGAAGAGCTCCGCAGTAGAAGGCAGGCCCGGGTGGTCCCGAGGTCTGCCTCAAGGCACCCTTAGACATTGGGTCGGGCGCTCAGGAGGGATGGGTTGAACCTCCTGAGGAGAAACCGAAGGCCAGTGAAATGGAGGGGGCATCCCCTTCTGTGCAGACGGTGGCTGCTTATGAGCTATCCTAGGCTTGAGTGGCCCAAACGGCCCCGATTCCCCAAGCCTGTGATAGCCATTTCTATCAGGACCGGCTCGGGAAGGGTTTTAAGGGGTGTGGAAGGAGTATCCGCATGTTTCTCCTCGACCAGGGAGTTGCTTTTAGGGCTGTCCCTACGAACAGACTCCTGGTGTGCATGGAGACAGATTCTCCACACTTTTATCCTTGGTGAGGTAACCGAGGTGATGGCCAACGTATAGTCGGAGTCGGCATACGAGCTTTTGGATGCCACCGACTGTAATGGCCTCCATTTTTATCAGAGCAAGTAGGTAAACTGCCGATGCTCGGCGGGGTATTCAAGGGGCGATGGAAATTTCCCCTGCTTTCAGAGTTGGGTGTCGGATGGCTGACCCCTGCTACCCCGCGCGGGGTGTTAACTTACACCCTGCATTGGGCGTCACTGACGCCGTCAGTTGCACCCTCTAGGGAACCACTGACGCCATCAGTGGCACCCTCTAGGGAACGGATCCCTGGATGCCGCGCGCAGCGTCATTAAACCCAGGGCGGACCTGGAAGTATTCTATCGGTTATCCTGGGTGAACGGCCATTGGAGTCAGGGGGCATAAATTAAATTGATTTAGGGCCTCGGTACCTTACCGGCTTGCAATGCGCCTGGGAGTTTTTCTTTTGGAATATTCTTATTTTGGTTGGGTTGCCTTGTCCATTTTTATGTTAAAAAGGGATAAGGGGACTGGCGACATACTTTTTCACTTTTTCTGTTAATTGTTATGGTTAAGGTGTTTTGGGTTTTTAGTATTTGGGTTTTTCCCAGTTTTTGAAGTTTTACTTAGTTTTTTCTTCTTGTAGTATGGCCTGTTGTTTTTGTTTACTATTCAGGCCTTTGTCACGGATTGTGACGCAAGGGGGTTTTGGGGATTAATTTGGGATTGATTTGGGTTGGGCTCTCCCGGGGACTAATTTTTTAAAACGGGGGGGAATGTAGTAGGCCATAAATATAATATGTGACACTAGCAGACGATAGAGCAGAGCAGCCAGAGTTAGCAGACGACGGGTGCCGCCCTCACCACTAGAGGGCGACACTGCACTTCTGGAACACAGCTGAGCTGGCTACACACAGATCCTCTCGTGCGACAAGTACATATACGTGTGCGGCGGGAGAATTCCACCTCTTTTGCATAGACAAGTAACCTGTATCAAGCACCTATCCGGACCTAAAGGACGAATTACCCTCAAGGCCAAATTAGGTGAGTGATTGATGGTTGCTTCTAACAAGTAGGCGTACAGCCTACTTTAGTGTGTATGACTTGGCCCTGGCCTTGCGTGAGCATTAATTTAGGCTAGACTAAACATCTACCCTGCAGTCTTTAAATTCCCCATTTTCTTATGAAAGAATTCCCAAAAGTTATTACACTGGTGTCAGAAGTGGGATTTGAAAGGTGGAATTTTAGAAGATTGTTAGGTCTAGTTAGGGAATAAGTCATATTTTGATTGTAGTATAAAGTCAAGATAGGTCAATGGCAGTAGCCTACGTTCATTGTCATTGGCATCGTACACGTACACCACTGCACTGCAAAAGCTGTGTACACAAAGTAGCTCTGTGTGTATACGGGGATTGTAGTGGTGTGTGTGTGTGTGTAGTAATGTTTTAGGATCGCGGTTTCAGTGCACGTGCTGAGCAAAGGGAAAGTTGGTAGTCCCGCAAGCTAGATACAGCTAGTCTTGCTTTGCAGACCCGATAAGCTACTTTTGTTTGGGGAAGTTAAGATATAAATTAGTAGTAAATTTAGTCACTTTAAGTAACTTATTTTGATGGGATTGTTTTATTTGCCATTTAACTAATTAAATAATTTTAATCCCCTTTAGGATTATATCCTTCTTCATTGGATTTTATTGTGGAAAAGTTTAAACTAGATCTATACTGAACCTGACGTGAAATTTGTATAGGGATTTTAAATACAGTAGCCTTATAGTTTCCATTTATAAAACTTCTAAATAAAGCAAGAGTAGGCTCATGAAAGTAATAGGGGTTTAGGGTGATACACAGTTGTTGAAGTGACTATCGACTCTCAACCATGCATCGCTCACGGATCTCGTCACGTACGCGTACAAGAGGGAGGGGTCGCCTTTCGAGTTCTCTGGGAGTTGGCGCCCTCCTACAAGCGTTTGAGAAGTTTGCGGAAAGTGCAGTCAGTAACCAGACTGAAATTATAGCGCACCTTGACAGATCTTTCACAGCACAGCAGGGTATTGAAAGGCGTCTGCAGGTGCTGGAAGCCAGAGTTGGAGACCAGAGCCCAATGACATCACCAAGTGTTCAGAGAAAGCAAATAGAGGCCTCAATGATGGCAGAGGGAAACGGAAACTAGTCGTGTTCGAGGAGCGGAACACGGCTAGAAATGGCAAGGCTCCTGTCATTACATCCCTGGGTGGAGAAGCAGAAGGACTCTTCCTCAGAGGGGTGATGGTTGGCAGGACACTTTTGAATCAGCATACCCAATTTTCACAAGAAGGTAATTGTGTAGGTAAATGTGAGCGAGTTGATGTTGTCATTGATGTTGAATCTCAAGAGGAAAATGTTGGAGAGGCAGGAGAAGTCACAGGCGAGTTCGCTCCGCGTTTAAGGTCGCTGCCTGAAAGAAGCAGCGTAGGATTGTCTGAGGGACAGCCAGAAGAAACACGGGAGTTGTTACTGAGACGACAAGACCTGTTCTCCAAGGGATCCATGGACTTGGGACAGACAAGCATAGTCGCACACAAGATAGAGACGGGTGATGCTGAATCTAGTTTACCCCTAGCTAAGAGGGAGGAGGCTGTCAGAGCTATTGATGAGATGAAGTCACAAGGAGTGATAGAGCCAGCATCAGGAGAATGGGGTTCAATGATTGTACTCGTTAAGAAAGATGGCAGTATGCGTTTTTGCGTGGAATACCGATGTTTGAATCGGGTGACAAAGAAAGATTCTTACCCGCTTCCTCGTATTAACGACATCTTAGATGCATTGACGGGCTCCCAGTGGTTTTGCGCCCTTGACCTGAAGTCAGGATATTGGCATCCTCGAAGGAAGAAAGGTGTATCACCTAAATTGATGTCAGACTTGTGAGACCCCTACTCTGTTCTAAAGAAGATAAACGATGTAGTCTACAGGATCCAGTTGACGAAAAGGAGTAAACCAAGAGTGGTTTACAGAGACCGTCTTTGCAAGTACAAGGGACAGAAGGAGCACTGGCTCCATGTAAGTGATGATAATTGTTCTTTCATTGCCGTAGCAACACAAATTAGTACTGAGGAGCATTCCAAGCTCAGCGAGAGACATCAAGTGTGACAACCTGATGATGCTCTGGATGAAGAACCCTCGAGAGAAAACAGTAACGAGCATCAGCATCGTCAAAGGAAGTCTCCCAATAGATATGGTTGGGATTAGCTGGTAACTTTGACAGCTGTGTATCACGGTTATCACATTGTCTATAATTGTAGTGGGTTACATTTACACATAGTTATGGATTATTATTTTTAATCAAGGATATTGCTATGGTTAAAGACTTGGTTTTCATTAAATTCCTTGTTTGTTAGGTTTTAATGGTTATGCTTACGACTAGCTGGTTCTTTTCACATTAGCAGAGCTAGAGTGCTTGAAAGTCAGTACCTGCTTCCAGCAGGGATACAGCACAGTTCTGTGTGGGAAGTTTTCAGTGAAGTTGCTGTGTAACTGCTTATAAAACAAATATGGCAGAATTGTTTTTTTTTGTATATTGAGATTAGTCAGATTACAATAAGTTTTTATAATAATATTGCCACAACCTAGTTAGTTGCATTTTCTCTTATTATGGCTATTTACATAAAAGCCAATTTTCTGCGTGTATACCTAATATACGCATATATGGTTGTACCACTCTGGTACACCGTTTTCTGCAAAAGATGTTATTTTGTTGCAGAAATATCTACTTGGAAGCCAGAATTGGATGGCAGATTTTCTCCATCACGTATCTGACGAGCAGATAGTGAGGTACCTTACCCAGGAAGCTTCAAGCCAGGACGCGAGATGCCAGTACCGCAAGACGCCGGGATGCCGTCCCAAAGTATCTTCACACGTGTTGGATGAGCGAATCTGGTCTCCATGGCAACGCGTGTCGGATGAGCGTATCTGGTCTCTATGGCAACACGTGTCGGATGAGCGAATCTGGTCTCCATGGCAACACGTGTCGGATGAGCGTATCTGGTCTCCATGGTAACGCGGTTCGTGTTTATAACGGTGAACAATTTTTATATTAAATGCCATGCAATTTTATGCAGCCTTATGAAATCCATCAAACTTTGAAAGCTTTTATAGTGAACACTTGCATGGACTATTAGTGGAATTTCATCTATTTGCATTGATTAGAGAAACAAATAATTGGTCACCATGAGTGATGACAGGACTCCATTTAGCTGAAGCAACTTTGAAGATGCAAATGAACTTAAGGAGTCAGACACTTATTCCATTGTGCTGCTGAACTTTTCGAATGAACCAGTCGAAAGTAGAACTGAGGGACCAACATTTTGGTGTTATTAGCATTCCTCGATATTGAACTTGTGAAGAGAAACACAATTGTTAAGTGTTCTTATAAAGGAGGACTTGTAGGAATTACATTACTATGATTTATCAAAGAGAGTAGAAAGAATGAGAATACTGAAGTGGCTTTCTTGCATTAGGTGTAATCACAGATGAGCGATTTACTCACCTGAACTCGAAATGTGGAATTGATTGTGGCATTTTGTGCCGTTCTGTAAGAACAGATAATAGCAAATGGACGCTTTGCCCTTTTTTTTCTTTCTAATGACTTAAAGTCATTATGAAATCTATGGACAATCATCATGCATGATCATGTTTTTACAAGATCAGGTTATTTTGTAAAAACAATTTTGTTTTGTATAAATTCTTCTATATTGGCAGTTGAAATGAGCGTTTCCGCTTTGGCATACAAATTCAGAGTATTGTTATGTTTTTTTTCAGGGTTGTACTTATGTGTTGTTGGCAACTCTAATTTTGCTAACCAAACCAGTTTAAAATGAACCGAGATATCCCATTTGTTGTTACCAAAGAGGACGAATACCAAAACTTGATGGTTATACCAGAATAACCTTTAACTTTTGCCATATTTAAAGGTGATATTGAAAAGAAAAAAAAAAAAGTGTTTTTGTTTATATCCAGTTTTCTTGTTCTATAGTGATTATTATTTACGTGTGCAACAGGCTGAACATGTTGACCAGACTGATGTGGAACAACAATTATATTTCATGTATGATGTATTTTGTTCTGGTGTACTGAGAGTTGAAGTCCAGTTTGTTGTATTGATATTTGAAATTTACGATCAATGATATCAGGTAAGATGCATATGCTGCATGCTTTGTCTCATTTTGCAAGTGCTTTTATGTATGCATTCGCCACAACCAAAGAATTGTTTTGTGAGGCTGAAACAAAGTTAATTTATGTATGTTTATAAATGACTGTGCCATGCTAATGTGCTACTTTAGAAATTATGATGGTTTCTTTCAGGTTTTCCTATTCTGTGTTTTCCATGCTTCACATTTTTAATGATGTTGTTATTTTTAGATTTAGGATTTTACATTTTATGTTATCTTTATTGTTGTTTTACTGAAAGGTTCCTGTTTTGAAGTTCCTAGTGTTGAACGAGACGTTCAAAGTTAAGGAAGGGGCAGTGTTACAGAAATTGGATGCTCAAACGATTTAAAAGGGAGGTCTGAATTGGAGACTAGCTTTAATTTGGGCAAGGTTCTTGGGGAGTGTGTAAAAATTGGTAGCTGAGGCCGAGGTAGTTTTGAGGAGACAGATTTTGTTAGAACTTAGAGTTAGGAGCTGGGAGGATGTTGCTAGGGAGCATCATCAAAGCCAACTTGGGGCAAGAACCAGTATAAATGTGAGTTAAGTGTAACTGTTATTAGGTTGTGGCAAGTAAATATATTGGATATCACTACCATGTTTCTGTGAATAAACATCAGTTACTTAAAAATCATTGTTCGATAACTCCTTTCTCTCAGAGACTGTAATTGTATGTGTGTATGACTTGGCCCTGGCCTTGCGTGAGCATTAATTTAGGCTAGACTAAACATCTACCCTGCAGTCTTTAAATTCCCCATTTTCTTATGAAAGAATTCCCAAAAGTTATTACAATATGATGGACAAAGAAAGCGGACAAAATATACAGTTCCTCAGGTAGACAAAGAAACATCCCTTCACTGCTATTATGTAAAAATGTGTAGAACAGGTGTCACATGCATATTCAATAGCAGTGAAGGGATGTTCCTTTGTCTACCTGATGAACTGTATATTTTGTCCGCTTTCTTTGTCAGTCATGTTCATAGTGCATGCAGCTAGACCACGATCTGACCACTTATAGTGCACCTCACTAGTATTCCTTTTCTTCTAAAGGTGTAACATGAAACTAGGGCGTTGCAAGCTAAACCCACGGCCCGACACACGCACAATTACATCCTCGAACCATGACAAGATGCAATGTGTCCTACGTAAACGGCTATGTCAGGCAGATTCCCGCGCCCACATACTAGGACCTATCACAATTCTATAAACAAAATATCCTCCCTCTTTTTGCTATTCTTCTACAAACACCTTCTGAATAAAGTTAAACAAATAATTATCACACATTACATGCAATCTTATCCCTTTTTTGACATAGACTCACAATATAACCATTCTTCCTCAAAATAACAAAACAAACTTTTAAATCGAGGAACTACTTTTCGTTTACCGTTGTTGTTGTTGTTGCGAATAATGGCGTTTCCATCGTCATTCGATGATTTCCGCCAGGCAATGTGAGAGGGCGTAGTTACTGGTCCTCTCTTATACTTTTACTGTTGGATCGACGATAGCCTAGTGGCGTTGTGTTGTGCAATTAACAATGTCAGTAAATTGTTAGTAGTTATTTTCTGTATTGTTTATAATATTCGGCTTGTTATTTTAAAGAATTCATTAGGAAAGAAAGGATGAAGTGGTTGAATATTAGTTGCGATCAGTTCATTACGTTAGGACGTTAGTTTAAAACCTCTCTCCGTATAATGAAGCAATTTGTACAATTTATACAATGAAGCAATTTATACCGAGGATAGTACCACTGTCACTTAATAGATAATATAGCAAAACGTAACTAATACTCGATTAATACTTAATTAATACGTAATTAATGTTTATAGCTGAGCATCACAGTTCATTGTACCTTCCACTGCCTTTTAAAAAAGCTACCACCTTTCCTATATATTCCTCATTTCCTAGTAAGTGACCTAGATTTGGATTTTGAGTTTTTAGTGCTCTATACATTCTCCTTCGTTGTCTTTCATATTTTGGACATGATAATAAAAAGTGCTCAATTGTTTCTATCGTTTGACATTCTACACATAATCCAGTGTCGTGTTTTCTAATGAAATATTTATAGTAATTCAGGTTACATTTACCAAGCCTGAATTGGTGGATTAATCTTTCGTCCTTTCGGTTCAAACCTTTGTTTTTTAAAACATTATTTACATTTTTATTGATGCTATACAAGTGTCTTCCATTCTCTGCTGTATCCCAGAGGCTTTGCCACATGGATTTATAAAAAATATCTGATTCACTTACGAACTCACTTTTGTTTTGGTTTACTATTATATCAGTGTTTTTTGTTTGAAGCTTGTTTTGCCAACAAATCAGCTCTTTCATTTCCTGGTAGGCCGCAGTGGGCTGGTACCCATTCAAGGTTAACATCTATCCCGAAGGAGTTTATAGCAAATAATTTTTCATAAATCTCAACAATTATGCTGGATTCTTTCATATTCTTTATGGCTTCTAAAGCTGATGCTGAATCTGTTAAAATCACTACTGCAATTGGATGATATTCATCTATCCATTCAAATGCCATTAATATAGCTACCAGTTCTGCTCTCATGATGGATATATTGGATGTTTTAAAGCACGGGTGGCCAACCTTTTAAAGCTCGCGGGCCACATCTAACGATTGTCATAACTTGGCGGGCCGTAGGCCAGGCGGGGGGGGGGGGGGGGTTAATCACATATTGAGACATACGGGGTGTGCCGCTCTAATGGGTAACCTTTTTTACAAAAAGAATCCCTAAACTTGGGTCCCATTTTTAACAGAAATATCCTAAATATGGGTCCATGTTTTCAAAAAAATTATTTTAAAAAAATTCAGGGTTTTAGCCATGCAAACACCCGAAATTTTTATAAAAGGGGCTTTACTTTCAACAAAAATCTGCCAAAACAAGGCAACCCTTAAAAATGGGTAGAGGTTACGAGGCTTCAGCGGCACACCCCGTCAAAACCAAATCTGAAATCCCCCCCACACACACACACTCTCATGTACACACCTGCAATTTTGCAAACAACGAAATCAGTCGAACAAAATCAGGCTTACTTTTTTAGTGTGATTTCTGGCTGACAAAATATGAGGCAAAGTTGTTTACCTTTCTCTTTTATGAAGAAATACTTCAGAGATCAATCCGATTTAAAGTTTCTGTCTTCATCAGAAACTTTCCTTTTCTTCGCACGTCTCGAAATCGATGCCATGTTGGTTGTTATTTCAAACAAAATCAATGACACAGCAGAAAGAATATAAGGGGACTATCCACGATTAAGATTAATGAAAAAATTAAACGGCGGGAGAAAAGGGTTGTAAGTTTTAAGACAAGTATGGCATTTCAAACATATTTCTTGATTCACGATCGATTGGGCAAAAAGAATTTCCATTTTCGGTTTAACTTAATAAAATTTGGAGTGGATTTTAAAAGATTATTATTATTGTTATTATTTGTATATACAAAGGTTACTGCATGTGGAAATAACAAACTGAAATTAACACGGCGAGTGATGTTAATGTCGTTAATGTAATGTAATGAGAGGGAATTTGAGGAGTTTTGTATAAGCCACGTAACGAATCAATATGTTGTGAATGATGAAAACAAATTATGGAAATAGAGATAGCTGTGTGTTAATGTTTTACTCTATTTCATCGCTGTTATGCGGGCCGCATTTCATTCTTTAACTATTTTTATAATTACTTTTTCAATGCTCCGCGGGCCGCACAAGAAGAGCTCGCGGGCCGCATGTGGCCCGCGGGCCGCAGGTTGGCCACCCGTGTTTTAAAGCATTTACTTAGGCTTAGTTTTGGGATATAGTAAGCTGCTCCCGTATACCCTTCCTGTTGTTTTGAAGCGTCTGTATAGATTCTTAAACAGTAATTCCATTTTTTCTTAATGACCTCTACAGCATAATTTTTTGATTCTAAAATTGATGAAGAAAACTTCTTAGAAACAAAATCCTTTTTTTTCTATAGATATACTTGGCATCTTATAGTGCCAATAAGGTTTAACCGTCATGCATTCAGTGAGCTTTTCAATATTTCCTATTTCCAAGTTCCTCAATCTTTTGACGAAAGGACCTTGGCCCATTTTCCAAGAGTAACTTTCGTATTGCCAACACGGTAATAAGACTTTATTTGGTAGGATGGTTAATTTTAGCTGCATGTAAATAATAATGATATTTATCAATAAACATATTCGTCCTGAGTTGCAATGGCATTTCCCCGCATTCAACTTGTAAAGCCTGTAATGAAGTTAGATGAATTCCTCCAGTAATAATTTTAAGAGCCTGGAATTGTATGGTGTCTAATTTCTTTTTAAGAGAATTACTCGCGCCATCATAGGCAGTTTTATGCAAATTTTACAAAGCATTTGCATAACAAAAAAAATACGTCTAATTCCAATTTCCTACAATACCAAGTATAAAATGCTCAGTATTTTTATGAAGAGCAGTTTGCAGGGAAATTCAATGAGCAAGAAAACAACTTATCCATGCTACACTTTGAAATCAGAAGCTTAAACAACAATTTTGAAAATCTCCTTATGACCTTGAAAAAACATCAATTTTAATGTATCAGTCATTTGTCTTTCCGAAACATGGTTAACCAACAACACATGTTCACTTCTATCATTACCGGGTTATACACTCATTACGAATATTTTTTGAAATCCTCAATCCAAGGAAAAAAGGGTATCTTAATTAATATCATCTATCTAACCCACGGGTGGCCAACCTTTTAAAGCTCGCGGGCCACATCTAACGATTGTCATAACTTGGCGGGCCGTAGGCCAGGCGGGGGGGGGGGGGGGTTAATCACATATTGAGACATACGGGGTGTGCCGCTCTAATGGGTAACCTTTTTTACAAAAAGAATCCCTAAACTTGGGTCCCATTTTTAACAGAAATATCCTAAATATGGGTCCATGTTTTCAAAAAAATTATTTTAAAAAAATTCAGGGTTTTAGCCATGCAAACACCCGACATTTTTATAAAAGGGGCTTTACTTTCAACAAAAATCTGCCAAAACAAGGCAACCCTTAAAAATGGGTAGAGGTTACGAAGCTTCAGCGGCACACCCCGTCAAAACCAAATCTGAAATCCCCCCCACACACACACACTCTCATGTACACACCTGCAATTTTGCAAACAACAAAATCAGTCGAACAAAATCAGGCTTACTTTTTTAGTGTGATTTCTGGCTGACAAAATATGAGGCAAAGTTGTTTACCTTTCTCTTCTATGAAGAAATACTTCAGAGATCAATCCGATTTAAAGTTTCTGTCTTCATCAGAAACTTTCCTTTTCTTCGCACGTCTCGAAATCGATGCCATGTTGGTTGTTATTTCAAACAAAATCAATGACACAGCAGAAAGAATATAAGGGGACTATCCACGATTAAGATTAATGAAAAAATTAAACGGCGGGAGAAAAGGGTTGTAAGTTTTAAGACAAGTATGGCATTTCAAACATATTTCTTGATTCACGATCGATTGGGCAAAAAGAATTTCCATTTTCGGTTTAACTTAATAAAATTTGGAGTGGATTTTAAAAGATTATTATTATTGTTATTATTTGTATATACAAAGGTTACTGCATGTGGAAATTAACAAACTGAAATTAACACGGCGAGTGATGTTAATGTCGTTAATGTAATGTAATGAGAGGGAATTTGAGGAGTTTTGTATAAGCCACGTAACGAATCAATATGTTGTGAATGATGAAAACAAATTATGGAAATAGAGATAGCTGTGTGTTAATGTTTTACTCTATTTCATCGCTGTTATGCGGGCCGCATTTCATTCTTTAACTATTTTTATAATTACTTTTTCAATGCTCCGCGGGCCGCACAAGAAGAGCTCGCGGGCCGCATGTGGCCCGCGGGCCGCAGGTTGGCCACCCGTGCTTTAAACAGTAACCAACGGTGACATCGATGTCAAATAAATCCCGTTCGAAGTGAATTGCACAATAATTCGCTCTGTTTATAATTTTTCCGCAGGACACGGTCCTGTGGTAAATGTTCAGCAGTAAAAAACAAAAATATATATTCAAGCCCCCATTCTTCCCCACAAATAAAATATGTAAGCGATGCACAAGTAGAGATTGAGTGCAGATTTAGTCCGATTTTTTTCTTTAGCCCTTGCAGGAGCGAAGATGGAATAAAGAACACGTTTTCTTTAGATGGAACATTTTCTTCGTTACTAATTTGAAAAATGAAAAACAAAAGGGAAATAGACCTGGCAATGTCCAGTCATACACCCTTGAACCTAATCACACCATCCATAACTGATATTGATGCGCAGAGCATAATCCGAGCTTATTGATAAACCGCGCGCATCACAAATCGAAGTGGTCCAGCATCAGCCGCTCTCCGTCATTTAACGTCATCCTCATTCTCTACATTTCAAGAAAAGATCTCGTCAATATTACACTGTGCCAGCGTTCAACTCGTCTTTGAACAATGAATACCTCATCAGTAGTCGATGCGAGCTATGATGATTCCTACTACGACAACGACGACGATGGTGGTTGGTCCGAACCGTCGTGTTTTATGCCTTTGAGACTCATTAAAATAATCACGTTGGCCATTGCGATGGCGATGATGATCACCACCCTCATCTTGATTCCGTGTCATCGTCGACTTCGTAAGCAACATCATATTTTCCCTTACAACCTCGTACTCTCTGATCTGAGCGGTGCCATCGGGTTGGCATTTTTCGAAGGGTCCGTTGGATTCGAACCCCCCGAAGAGGTAAGACAGTCGATAATTATTGCCTTTCAATGAAGAGAGTTGATTTCGTGATGTAAGTAACATACGTTACCAACTACACAGGGTTGGCCTGTAAATACCGGGGCGGGAAATACCGGATGATAAATACTTGTATTTACTGGAAAATATCGTCTAGCAAATTTTTGACCAAAACGGGAAACAGTAGGAAATACTCAAATTTGTGTGTGTACACTATATAATCTTGGAATGTTTAGATTTTTGAAGAAGAATAAATATTGAAAACAAATAGACAATGAAAAGGTGACTTCAGTCATGATGGGGGGGGGGGGGGGTCATAAGCTCGAAATGATAAATTCGAACGCTTTGGCTTTCAAGCTAACCTGTACATGAATATCTCGTACAGTGTTCATGACATATACCCCTTTTGAAGAAGGCAGTGGGAAATACATTCTTATTTTTTTTAAGTAAATTAAATTCAACTTCTAACACATTCCCGATAATAAATGTTGGACTGCACTGGAATTATTATAACAAACATATATTATACACATCCAGGCAGTCAAGTAGTAGGCCCATACACACATGTATTTTATTTAAACATTAATATATTTCAGTATGTGAATCGTCAATTATCGAAATTGTCTGCGTCATAATTTGTACGATTATTAATTTTGACAATATAGAAGTCATTACAAATCACTTTTGAACACTGCAAAGGTCTATGACAATTGGTCCCTTAGGTATAATTACATCACATTCTGTTGGAAATTCCATCCACCATTAACTCTCCAAATTAGCTATTTGATCACCTGTTCCTTTCTAATAATTCTTGGGAAATGGAGATGAAATGCATTAATGTGAAGCAATAAATTCTCATCATTTCATTTCTCGAATTTCACTTCTAAACAGTGCCACTCAAAAATGGATTAGTCAAATATAAATTAATTAAAAGCATTACAAATATACCCATGAAGGGAAAACCCTGACATGGTAACCTAAAGAACCCAAAGCTGATTTCTGATGTCATGTTAAGAATACTTTGTATATTAATTAATACGTAGATATTCTGTCTGTTCAATATAACAGAGATTTAACATAATATAAAACAAATCGTTTGTTGAGGTAGTTGTTCACACTAGTCGTAAGTGTTAGTCATAGTCGCTCTTAAAATGCATTCCTTTTCTCCCTTTCCAGGCTTATATGTTCATACAAATCCTCTTTCCAACATCCATCATGGTATCGCTTCTAAGCATCGCCTTGGCAGCCGGTTACCAATTCATCACCATCCGTGTGGACCCTTTTGGCTCTCGGAACATCATCACCACACCGCGACTGATCATGACATGTATCGTCACATGGGCATTAGGGTTCACCTGCTCTTCGTCTTTTACCGCCACGGGCGACGATAAGCTTCCCTTCGTTGTCCTCACCCTCTCCTGGTTGTGCACCGTCGCCACTGGCCTCTGTTACCTCTTCATCTACCGTTCCGTCGCCAGGGTACCTTGCGGCGGCAGAATCACCCAAGAACGTAAGGAGGAGAACCAGAGAATACTCCGCACCTTCGGACTAATCTTTGGGACCACTGTCCTTTGCTGGATCTGTCCCTGGGTAATCTGGACCCGAGGAAGTCTAGGTTATGGAGACGAATGTCAAATCGACGCTTCGGACGTGATGATTAACATCAATTGGATTGTAAACTCCATCATCTATTGGTGGCGACTCAAGGAGTTTCGATTAATCTTCGGGTTCTGTAGGAAACAGAGAATCGATCCTTTTCTGTGACTGATTTGAAACAAAGTAAGAACTGATTCGTGCCATTTTCATGTGACATAATGTTCATAATATGACAATGTATTACGTGTAAATTGAAACAAATAATTATCGTGGTTCAGCGCCGAAGCAATTGTCTTTAGAACTTTATTTTATGCATATATTTCTTGGACATTTTGCCATATTTTACAGTACTCTTACTTGAAAGAACAAACAAACATGTTCTCTAACTATTAGTTTTAGCCGACAGGTGTAGGTAATGTCACTACTCTCGGACCCTCCCCCTCCCCCATCCCCCTCGCCCTCCCACTCCCCCTTTCCATGTCAGACGGTCATCAATTATAATACCAAGAAATTTGGTATTGTAACCTGGGTGAGTGCATGGGTGTTGAGAATTGTAGGTTCAAGAAGTGTAGCAATACTATTGCTAAATATCATAAAACGGGTTTTTATCAAGATTTAGTGAAAGTTTATTTGCTGAAATCCAAATTGCTACATTTCTTTAATTCAGCGTTAAGATGTTGGAGAGCTGGTGTGGATCCTTAATAAATTTGAATCGTCAGCAAAGAGCATAAAGGATAAAAGCCTAGATGAAAGTCATTAAACATGGATAATAGCGGACCTAGTATATGGATCCTTGTGGTACACCGCATGTTATGTCACCTTAGGTGAATGTACAGTTGTCGATAGCTACAAATTGTTTCCTATTAGTGAGGTAATTACAGAACCACTCAAGGGCCTTTCCTCCGATTCCATAATGATTCAGTTTATGTAAAAGTATATTGTGATCCACTGTGTCAAAGGCCTTTGAGAAGTCCAGGAATATACCGATGGTGTAGGAATTATGGTGCTTTTGTAACTTTGTCAATAAACGTCAATAGCGCATTTGGTGTTCACGAAACCCGAATTGAACCTTGCACAATATACTATACTCATCAAGAAAACTATTTGTTCTCTTGTACATGATATTTTCCAGGATCTTAGAAAAAGTTGTTAGTAACGAAATAGGACGATAATTACTGATTTGGTGGGTGTCACTCATTTTAAATATTGGGACAACTTTGGCGATTTTCATTTGGTCGGGCACTACCTGAGGATATATATCTATTATATCCTCTGTACGGCCATGCCGTAAATTTATTTTTGTAAAATAAATTTAAATTGTCAGCAAAGAGTATAAAGGATAATAGTCTAGATAATAGCCTAGATGAAAGATAAAAGTCGTTGTAGATCATGTATAGTAATGTATTCTATTTGTTTTTCTTCTTCTTTTTAATATTTTTAGAGTTTGTTTTGTAACTTTGTATAATTGAACTCAAGATCGATCCCAAAATCATAATACCGTGCACATATTATTGAGTGCTCTTCATTTTTCTTATAAAGTTGTTCATAAACCACCGTGTGTAATTCTGCTGCAATAACATACTTGTAACTCAACTTTAATTTAAAATATAATGTGGAAACTCAACAATTATAAGAATTTGTGTACGCTCATAGGCATAACATCACTTTATATGACATGCTTTAATGATATATTTTTAATGTAATAATTCCATTCAATATTAAACCTGTCCCATAACAGACAAAGTTGCATGACTGTGTACTTTTTTCTCACACCGGAGTGTTGGCTCAGTCAGTAGAGCGTCCGCCTTGCAACCGGGAGGTCGTGGGTTCGAACCCCGGCCGCGTCATACAAAAGACGTTAAAAGATGGGAGTTGTGTTGCTACCTTGTTTGGCGTTCAACAATAAGGGATAGAGCAACGTCGATCTGGCGCTGCTCAGTGGCTGCCGGGCTCACGATCAATTGGGCAAAATAAATTTCCGTTTCGGTTTAATAAAATTTGGAGTGGACCATTAAGAATTATTATTATTATTATTATTTTCAGTTTATGGATCTCATTTTAACAATTGCAATATAATAATTTCCTCTCTATATTTTTTTAAAGATTATGTTTACTTGCAATAATTGGTTCAACATTTCAAGTTACAGTTATAGGTTGTTCATCCATCTATTATCATTTAGCATAATATGTATATAACTTGAGGTATGAATAATTATGTTAACTTTATTTTTTATCATTACCGTTGTACCGTTCTCTATACTCTTAATCCTTGTCTGAATTTCAAAGATGTTCTTTGTCTGCTACTTTTTCTTCCTACGTCCTCTTCCGATTTGGGGGGACCGCGGTCAGATAAGCATTCAGGGGCCCGCCTTAGGGCCCCTGGTGGGGTCGAGGCGGCGGAGCCGGCCCCGGAAACTTAGGGGTTTTAGGCGTTTAATTAAGGTCAGATGAGCATATTTTTTTTTAAATACCTATTATTGTGTGACACTGGAAGGTCACTATTTGGCGTAGGGTCCAGGGGGCGGAGCCCTCCAAAAGAGGGGTTTTAGGCATTAAACTACCGTCAGATGAGCATCTAAGGGCGCGCCGTAGGGCCCTAGGTGGAATCCAGGGGACAGAGCCCCCGAAAGCTTTGGGGTTTTAGGCACTTAATCACGGTCAGATGAGCAATCAGTATCAGTACGCCAGTATATCCTCTTTTCCTTTTTTCTTTCCCTTTCCTTCCTTCTCTCTTATTTTTTTTGATTGGGGGGGGGGGGGGATCAACAGCTTTGGAGGCAAGGCCCTTTCGGCCCCCCGATCTCCTTCTTCCCCTTTTCTTTTCTTCTTCCTCTTCTTTCTTTCCCTTTCTCTCCCCTTTCCCTTTCCCTTCTTTTCCTTTTTTCTCTCTTTTTTTATTTTTTTATTTTTTTGCGGGGGGGGGGGGCCAAGGCCCGCTCGGCCCCCCCCCTGGATCCGCGCCTGCACGTAGCAGTCCACTATGTCGACGTGCAAATCTAAAAGTCCCTAATGATGATATGTGCATGTTGTGCACGATTCATTGCACTTCTGGTCGCCATGGCGTTCATTCTTTCTCTTCTCGTTTCTATTTGTTACCAATGCTGAGAAATATTTCATTTTGGCAGGTCTGCAGTTCAGTGTGAAGTTCTCTTTTTAAATATCATGTTGTTGGGTTCTTTCCAGTGGGGTGGGTGGGCTAGCTTTAAGTAAAACAAATGAATCATATTATTTGTGAATGATAGTGATTTCAGTTGAAATGATTACAAATCCAAGGCTTTGATGGTTTTACAATATTTGGATTTATTTGCCTTCTCCATACTAACTCACTTGGAACTCACTTGATCCAGGATTATTCAGTCTTTAGACTGTTCCTATCCATGGTTTCGTTTGGTTGGGGTTAATTGTCATCATATTTATCTGGGGCATCTTTCCACCATTTCTCAAGTCCATATTTAAAACGATTCATAGTGGTACTCTCCACAACATCGCCTGGAAGACCATTCCACACATTGATTATTCTCTGGCTGAATGAGTTTTTCCTTAATGTCTTCCGGCATTTTAGCTTGTAAAGCTAAGTGACCACGGGTGCGACTGCACTTTGTTCTGCTGAAGAAATGTTCTTCTTGAAGATTATCGAACTGGTGCATTATTCTGAACACTTGAATCATGTCAGATCGTTTACGTCTGAACTGTAGAGTGGGGATTTTCAGTGCTTTAAGTCTCTCTGAGTAGTTTAAGTGTCTCACACTTTTGACAAGTTTTGTAGCCCTCCTCCGCACCTTTTCCAACTTAACCTTGTCCTTATTCAAAAGATGGTTCATACTGTTGAGCAGTACTCTAACTTAGGTCGTACCAGGGTTTTATACAGGAGAACTAATGACTTTTCATCAAGGTGATGAAAGTTTCTCTTGAAGAGCCCAAGGATGGAATTGGCCTTGGCTGTAATTTTCCCGACATGCAGGCTGAATTTCAAGGATGGGTCAAAGGTGACTCCCAGGTCTTTTTCCTCAGTTACGTTTTTTATCATGGAGTTTGTCTCTTTGTTGATGGAATATCTTGTTCTTGGGTTTTTGTGTCCATAGTGGATAACCTTGCATACCGGTACTCCATTATTCAGTTTATGTTCACCTTCTTATCCTATATAATCATAGTAGACTTAAATTCGGTCTTCAACAATAATACTACTCAAGTCACATCTATTCTGCTAGAAATTACTTATTACCAGCCTACATATACTTTACTGATCTCTGAGAAGTGTCTAACTTTTGTTTTAAGTGGCCCAAACATTGTGGAGCGTGTGTGCAGCGCTTTGTAACTGCAAGGAAAAGGCGCTATATCAAATATCTTTTGGATTGGATTGGATTGGATAATACTAAGTGAGGTGTTTATCAAACTAGGACCCTTACAGGAGGTGAAATGCAAAATTGTAGGCCGACCTTAATATTTCTATATATGCACTGTCTCTATTCAGGATACACCTATAATAAAAATGCCATGACGGCATTCATTCTTATCGTTCTGGTTCACTCTCCCCCTCTATCTTTCTCTCTCTGTCTCATTGTCTCTGGCCATATGTCCCTCTTTCTCTCTGCCGTCTCTCTTCCTTTCTGTCTCTCCACCTCTCTTCGTATACCTGTCTCCGTGTCTCTCTTGCTCTTACACCAACGAATCCCTTTCTCCCTCTTTCGAATCCTCTCTCGTCATCTCCCTTCAATCTTCATGCTCTCCCACCTTTTCCCTTGGTCTTTTAATCTTAATCTATATGTATCATTCGTTATATTGTCTTATTTTATTGAACCTAATTATCTCCATTTTAATACCCTTGGTCTTCTTCCTTTTTTTTCTCCCCCCCCCCCCCCCCCCTCTTCTTTTCTTTTCGGGGTTCTTCCTCTTATTGGAGGCCATTTTCTTTTTGTTTTCTTTCAGTTCAATTGCATATCTTTCCATGAATGACAAATTGTATGTTTGACATTAGTATAAGCTTTCAGATGAATGGAGCTTCAGCATTGACATGTCAACAACAAAAAATAACACAGTGACGTCGTGAACTATGGAGGCCATTTTCCCCCACTGTTTTTTGTTGTTGTTGCATTTTAGCATTCCCCATTGGCCTCGAATGGTGGAAACTGTTTTTGAATAATTGATACACGTCACTATGCATACGTTACTATTTACTTGCGCTTTCTCAACACTATATTCATTACTTTATGGTCAACTACTTATCCTAATCATAATAAAAAATTCAATTCATCAATTATACTAAAAGCCTTGGCTCGATGAATGGATAGTGATGATATGTACACTTCTGGTCGCCAGTGCGTTCTTTCTTTTATCTTCTCGTTTCTATTTGTTACCAATGCTGAGAAAAAATTATTTTATTTTTGCAGGTCTGCAGTTCAGTGAAAATTCATTTTGAAGAGGTATTTTTTTTTTTTTTTTTTTTTTTTTGGGGGGGGGGGGTAGCTTTAAGTAAAACAAATGAAATGAATCATATTATTTGTGAATGATAGTGGATTCAGTGGAAAGGATTTAAAACCAAAAACGTTGATGGTTATACAATATTTCCATTTACACTGTATCCGTGTATGTGAAGGGGGTATATGATGCACATAATGAGAAGGCGGTGGGTCTCGTTGGATCATGCAAAGAAAGAATCACGTCGAATGTCCATCCGTAATAGGTCCATGCTTTGAAATCCACCACTATCAATCACACTAGAGCAGTACTTCTTCGCACAAGTGAGCAAATAAGAGCAACGAAAAATATCATATTGATTCATGCCGACTGTCAAATTTATTTGCAATATTGGCACACATGGATTACATTGAAGAAAAAAAATTAGATAAAGAGATATCATGCAAATGTAACAATCAAAATAATTATAATCTACACTAATGCTGTGGCACATTGCTGATCTAAATGTACATGTGATTCTAAAATAAATTTTGATTTGTATATGGCTTTGCGTGTGTATAACAAAGGAAGGGAAATTGTTTTACCAGGATCTTAAAGATTCCTATCCCGAGATTAATTACTTTCAGAATCTATTTATATTCCCCTTGAAAGTCCTATTCAATTACTTGAAAGCTACAGTGTAAATAAAGAAATAATGAAACCAAAGAGTAAACTAATAATGCATTTCATCATGGAAATAAAATAGACAAATTAATGTGATTCTATTCATGAATGGGAGATACTGTATAGTTTTAGTGATTTGTACATCTTTGAAGTTTTTTTTCCTTCTTTTTACTACATCTAAATGATACATAATTGATTATATGTATATGATTTCAATGTAACCTCACTTAAAGTTTAGGTTCCAGAAAAGAAACACTTCCTACTTATCAATTATACTCAGAATACACATGCAGAATCAGACTCTTAAAGGACACATCTCAATCATATTGAAACATAAAACGGTAGACACACAAATAAATCAATGCTAGCAAATAAAGTTTTACATAGCAGCAACAGAAAAGAAAAATTCTAGGCATACTGTACAATAATTAACCTTATTATATAGTTGAAGCTTCACAGCTGATTTTAAGTGCCTATTTCTATATGAAAGACTTTAAGTAAAAAATTAAACAAAACAAACATATCATGAGCTCAAACAGCTATGAAATCATTCCATAGGGTATAACATGCCAATTGCTATTACTGATCCAATAATGCAGATTGAAATCGTTATAAAACTACCGGTACACCTCACCTTAATAAATTTCATATCCCGCAAAATGAAGATTAAAGATTGAGTGGAATTTTCTTTCAGGTTCCATAAAACATAATGGGATTTTTCCTCAAGAAAAGAGTACCCACGTGTGACGACATACTGGGTAAGTTGTCAAGGTTGCTTGTACCAAACAATTTTGAGTTTATAAACAATGGCGTGGTGATCACACAATCCCAAAACACTGACTTTGCCCCGACTGCCACTTACATGAACATAGCCCTTATTTTAATGTCAAGCAATGTTTAGAAACACTTCAAGTACCTGAAACTACATGTAAAGCACCAAGTTTTGGTAAGATGTGCCTTCCCACAAGACTACTTTGGACTTGGAGTCATGTGTGCTTTTAAATGCTCAATATGCACAAATAAAAGTGCTAGCAATGTGATTTTAGAGTGTACCAACTTCCCATGGCTTAAAAACGTGCACACATTGTGTGCGGGTAAGCCTGAATCCGATGACCCGGGTGATAATATATCTGTGAAGCGCTTAGGCACATCGCCGGATCGACGTATTGAGCGCTATATAAAAACAGAATATTATTATTATTATCATTAAACACCTCCTAAGGACTATCCCTCAACAAAAATTAAGGTTAGTAATGCATAGTTTAAGCAAATTTATTTTTCTTTTGACTAAAAAATACTTGCCGCTATATGCCAAAAGAAAAATGACCGTGCTTCTTTACTCTTTATCCACTATGAATGAAAACCCTACACGGCCAAAATGTTTGGAGTAGTATAGTACACATATGTACATATCAATCAAATCCTACCATGCACTACCATGCACTACCATGCACTAGTAAAAATTATGAACTGGTATATGACTGCTAAGTGACTGGTATATCAATATTTTCTGAGGGGCGCGACCCCAAAGAAAATAGTTAGTATGCTTGTCACCGAAGAGAATCCATAATTTAACCAGTGCCTCAAAAACAGTGCGTGGTATATTTGATTTATATCCTTTATTTAGAAAGCTGAAAATGTCATTGAATAACCAGTTTTGTCCGAAGAAATAATGATCACGATGACAAGAAATATGAGATAATTTGAAGATTTAGGGGCTAACTTCAATGATATTCAAATTGCTCAGTCACAATAGTGCATTGTAGGCCAATAAAGCTTTACAACACTTTAATGATGGAATTTCAACACTTCAGTGATAGCATTTCAACACTTCAGTGATAGCATTTCAACACCTCAGTGATAGCATTTCTACACCTCAGTGATAGCATTTCTACACCTCTGTGATAGCGCTTCAACACCTCTGTGATAGCATTTCAACACCTCAGTGATAGCATTTCAACACTTCAGTGAAAGCATTTCAACACCTCAGTGATAGCATTTCAACACCTCTGTGATAGCATTTCAACACCTCAGTGATAGCATTTCAACACCTCTGTGATAGCATTTCAACACTTCAGTGATGGCATTTCAACACTTCAGTGATAGCATTTCAACACCTCTGTGATAGAATTTCAACACCTCTGTGATAGCATTTCAACACCTCTGTGATAGCATTTCAACACCTCTGTGATAGCATTTCAACACCTCAGTGATAGCATTTCAACACTTCAGTGATAGCATTTCTACACCTCTGTGAAAGTGTTTCAACACTTCAGTGACCGCTTTAGAACACATCAGTAAAAGTGCTGCAACACCTCAGGAGTAGTAATATTAAACACTGTAGTGCTAACTAACACCTCGCATCCCCTCACTGGTCATTTAGTTATAAAACACCTAGCACTAGCAGCTCTTTGACACCTGAATTTAACACATGACAACACCTGTAGCTTGACATTCAGTATAAGGTTGAAGATATAAAACACCTTTGCAATAATTTTACACCACCACAATCTAGTGTTATAACATCAGTTTAACACGACCTGAATGGCAGCTTGTCGGTCAGTATAAAGATGAAGATAGAAAACACTGAATAGATATCATATAACTTTACAATGCTTGCATTATAACATTCCTTTCCACTTTACAATGCTTGCATTATAACATTCGTTTCCGCTTTACAACTTCTCTAATTAGTCTTTTCAATACCTCAGTGTTGCTTTTCTAATAATTAGGAGATAGCCTTATATTATTGTAGTCACATACTTTTTGACACCTCAGTGTTAATTTTCGACCACCCCAGTGTTAGCTTTACATCACTAATCCCTAGTTACAGATAAACAGTTAGAGGATCTACAGCTTAAAGCTTGATCCAGGAATATCATTCACTGATAATATATGCATGTATGCCTATTTAGGTAGCTGCGCGAAATGAAGTGGCACGAAAACACGCGTCTAGCATGGAAAATGCATAATTGTTGAATATTATTTTCTTATTCTGTTCAGGTAGAACCATATGATTAGGACACAGAGCTAGTAATTCCATCAACTACCTTGATTGAATTTTACTAAAAACTGTCGAGGCATTTCAAATTACAATTTTTCTTCCACAGATGTCATGTACTATTATGCTCCAGATGCGTTTTTTGTGGCGCTACATTTTCCCCCAAGCTACCTTAGCGACTGACTTGGTTTCAAACCCTATAAATATAAAATAAATGAGATAAGCGATTCACACTTTACATGTCTGTATCTCTTAGCATAGAAACCATGCAGGGGGCATTCTGGAGGTAAGCTTTAATTTTTGTTTACATCCTATAACATTGCTTTTGGACATTCGTTTACACACAAGCTTTGACCGAGGCATGTCTCTTTGAGAGAGTTTACAGCACCATGTCTGAAACAGGCTAGGGTTTATATAGACCCATAATTACAATGTAAAGCGCTTAGAAACGTGGTATTAAACGCTTTACAATTGTGACTATTATCATTATTATTATGATACACATCATTACAATTAGCAATGCGTGATTCAATACCATCCTTCTTTAAGAAGCTCTACTCTTATAAATTCTCTATACATCACGTTTTTTTTAAATCCTGTGTAGTTTCCGCCCTTTAAGTTATTCTTTAGGGTTTGGAAAGCAAGACTAGCTGACAGTGAGCTGAGCAAAACCGATAAGAGCCTTATCATCTGGCACTTCATTTACTTCACATCCAGAGTTCTAAATAAAACAAAGAGACAAATTGGGGGATAAATTGATTAATTGATAAAATGCTGAAGTTTAAAACAAAAGGACAAGGCTAATATCAATAATGAAAATCTTGCACAGGACTATACAGAGTGATGATTTTTTAACAGCAGCCTTTCATAGAAAATCATTCCCCCTCCCCCTCTCCTCTCTAATTCTTTAATAACCGATTGAATGTCTCATATACATTAAGAGGGAAAAGGCCAGGTGATTATTTTGTCTCCCAATGACAAAATGAATTTATTCAATAAATAATAATTTAATTCAATCTAATAATTGGATGATTCAGGGGTGATTGACCCCCTTTAAACCGAATGACATGGGACACAGTAAAGAGAAATATTTGCATGTATACAAATGCAGTTTCAGCAGTTTTCCTCATTCTCTCTGAGAGTTGTAAACTAAGTATTTTTTAAATGATAGTAATAATTTAAGAACCTGAGATAAGTAGCAGCACAGATTTTGAAGAGCCTTAAGGTATCTTGAAACAGAGTGATCTAAAAACAATGATTGTTATCATTTAAGAACCTGAGATAAGTAGCAGCACAGATTTTGAAGAGCCTTAAGGTATCTTGAAACAGAGTGATCTAAAAACAATGATTGTTATCATTTAAGAACCTGAGATAAGTAGCAGCACAGATTTTGAAGAGCCTTAAGGATCTTGAAACAGAGTGATCTAAAAACAATGATTGTTATCATTTAAGAACTTGAGATAAGTAGCAGCACAGATTTTGAAGAGCCTTAAGGTATCTTGAAACAGAGTGATCTAAAAACAATGATTGTTATCATTTAAGAACTTGAGATAAGTAGTAGCACTGATTTTGAAGAGCCTCTTGAATTGTGCCCCGATTTCAAAAGGTACCAATTCTTGACTAGGTATTACACTAGCATCATGTGGGGTAAATAATAAAACAGGGCACTTACCAGTCTGAACGTCATGGATTTACATTCACGATTCTGAACAACCTTCTCCAGGTTTGCTGCAACTGAAAAGAAGAAATAAAATAAAATAAAACAAAATTAAATTTTGCTATAGAAGCTGTCAGATCCTTTCCGACCAAAAGCAGATTTACAGTGATTTCAACCTTTTCTTGACTACCACATCTTCTTCCTCAAGTTTAAATACTGTAAAGGGAGAATTAAAATGTTGATGGCAAACTTCAAAATAACCAGGCTACACAAATTATTTGTTTTCCATTCACGCATCCTTATCCCTACATGCAGTATTTGTCGAACCCGAATGATTTGTTTACGAGGGTTCAATAAATGCTCATTGTACTTTTCATCAAATATTCCCTGATTCTTACAATCATTGTCTCCATTTCTTCTCTTCCTTCCCCTCTTCCTCCTCCTTACATACATGTACATCAACATTCTTATTGACAAACAATATTTATCTTATTTTGATAGCCACTACCCCTCTTCTAATCAATCCTCACCTCCTCATCCACTCCCTCTCCTTCCCATCCTCTTCCCTCTTCCCCCTCCTCTCCCCCCCCCCTTCTACTCCTCCTCCTCCTCACCACCTCAACTCTCTCTCCTTCCCATCCTCTTCCCCTCCTTCCCATCCTCTTCCCCTCCCTCCTCCTTCTTTCTCCCTCCCTCCCTCCTCCTCCTTTCTCTCTCCCTCCCTCATCCTCCCTCCTCCCTCATCCTCCCTCCTCCCTCATCCTCCCTCCTCCCTCATCCTCCCTCCTCCTCCTCTTCCCCCTTCTTCTCCTTCTCCTCCTCCTTTCCTCTTTTTCTTCCTCCTTCTTCTCCTCCTCCTCCTCCTTGCACATCATCATTCTACTCACCTACGATGACATCCCTGCCGTCAACCAGGCCTTCCTTGACCAGTTCCTGGGAGAGACCATTGGGTGTGTCGTTGCCTGCTTTAAACTCAAACCTGATGTCATGCAACTCCTTAGATGCATTCCTGGGTAGAAGAAAACAAGAGATGCGAGAGTCAACATCAGAACATTATCAATGATATGACAAAAACAATGATGATGATGATGATGATGATGATGATGGTGATGATGATGATGATGGAGATGATGGTGGTGGTTGTGGTGATGATGATGATAATGATGATGATGATGATGATGATGATGATGATGGAGATGATGGTGGTGGTTGTGGTGATGATGAAGATAATGATGATGATGATGACGATGATTGATGATGGTGGAGATCAGATGGTGGGGTGGTTGTGATGATGAATAAGATGATGATGATGATGATGATGATGATCAGATGGTGGGGGTGGTTGTGATGATGAATATGATGATGATGATGATTGAGATCAGATGGTGGTGGTGGTTGTGATGATGAATATGATGATGATGGAGATGGTGGTGGTGGTTGTGATGATGTAAATGATGATGATGGAGATGATGGTGGTGGTTGTGGTGATGATGATGATGATGATGATGATCATAATCATGATCATGATCATGATGTACTTGGTAGTAATTACGGTGTAGAGGATGATGATGAGGATAATGATAATAAACGATGATAACAATTTATGACTGTAATGATAAAGAAAATAGTAATGTTGATGAAGAGGATGATGGGGTTGGTAATAATGATTACAGTGACGGTGATGACGAGTCATGATGAAGATGATAGTACAGTTGATGACGGTGCTGGTGATGATAATAGCGATGACATTGATAATGGCGATGATGATGATGATGATGATGATGATGATGATGATGATTGAGATCAGATGGTGGTGGTGGTGGTTGTGATGATGAATATGATGATAATGATGATGATGATGATCTTGAATGATGATAACCATAAATATGACTGTAATGATAATTATGATAAAGTAAATAGTAATGTTGATGAAAAGGATGATGATAGGGATGGTTATAATGACTACAACGACGATAATGACGAGTAATGATGATGATGGTACAGATGGTGCTGGTGATGATAATAGTAACGACTGTGATAATGGCGATGATGATGATGATGGGAAAAGCCTGCTTGTTAATCGAACATTGATCAGAAAAGAAACGCTCAGATACTGGAGGAGATAAAGAACTAACCTGAGCCTGAGGATGAGGCTTAAGGGCGGGGTTTGGTCTCCTCCATCTGAGATCTGCTCCGTCTCTCCGCTCCGAGGGGCATCCACAGTCTTGACATCCTCATCCTTGATACTCTATGGACACAACAGGGGGGCGTTTCACAAAACTTATCATCAGTGACAAATTACATTTTTTGTTATAAGGTACTGAAATCCTTGCTTCTGATTGGTTATCAACAGATTTGTCACTGATTTTTGTCATTTGTCATTGAAAAAAGGCTTTGTGAAACTGGTCCCAGAAGAGAGTTTTGGTCTTTGTCACCTTTGTGCCACTTGGTGTTTTTTTTTAAAGGCATCGTTTAACAATGTTAAATCTCAGATGCATGGCCCTACGTGTTATCAGTGTCTGTGATATGACGTAATATTGAAGCCCAAAAAGCCTCAAAATTATCATGAAGTGCCTAGAAAAAGTGAAAAAATGTTTGAGTGACCGGTTTTACCATACCAGTACTCATTTTCCCCAATAGACTGTAGTGTTATAAAAACCGTTAAAAATAATTAAATTTTGATATCCAATCATATATATCTTGATAACCAGACAAGCGATCGGCTTGTAAAAGTCATGGGATTACTGACTGACTTAAAGGTTTATAATTATGATTGCAGAATGAGATAAATCAAGGATTTTATTTCAGAATCTGATACAAAGTTACCCAATCCCTTTAAAATAATCAGGTAAAGCGAATGTTCACAAGTCAAATCATTATTTTCAATTCTGTGTTCACTACAGGATTGTGAGACAATGTACCAGTTTATCAATGTCCTAAAAGCCTATTCATAAAAAGTGTCCTGCTATAAGAAAAGTTCCTTTCCATAACCTTAAAGCTTGCCTAAATGACAATCCCCAATGATGACATGGACAGAAACCGACTCCTGATAGGCTTCAGAAATCAAACTTTAATGTTATAGAAAACATTATCCATTATCTGTAGCGCCAGCCACACTGTCCTAAAAGTTTTTAATGTTAAGGATCTTCCACGGGGCTTGCAAAAATATAAAGTACATTCACTTGACCAAATCTATATAGATGAAAAGGGCATATTTACGCCGAAAGACTATCATGCATTCAAGGGGGCCTCTTATCGTCTTGTCAGTTGTAAGATAAACTATCAATCGATCGATCAAAAGATATTTGATATAGCGCCTTTTCCTTGCGGTTACATAGCGTTTACAATGTTTGGGCCACTAATAAACGAATCTATAACGGCATGACTAGCCCAAAAGATTGCAAATATATTGTCTGCGAGATTCCGTTCATACAGATACTATAATTCACCACAGATAGTTTTTCACCACCGTTTCTGGGATGAAAAGCCCAGAAATTAGGATACATTTCGTAAACCTCTCAATTAAATCTCGCAAGATTACCTCTGTTTCTGTCTTGGTACCCATCTCATTCTCCAGATCCTCCTTGTACTGCGCACGGACCCTCGGCGATCGTCCGATGCTTGCCGACTTGCCCTCCTCACTTTTCGCGTCCAGTTCCTCATCTGACCACTCCCAGGCTCCGTCCACTGTCCTGTGCAGACGGCCGCTTGACCCTGGCACTCGCTTGACCTGTCAGAACGAGGTTGACCATTGGTTTGGTCAATCTTTGAATTCTCTTTATCGAATAGAGCTCTATGAGCTCTCCTTAAATTATGCATAGATAATAGTCTGATTTCAAACCCTTGGAGCGTGTGGTCATACGTTTTGTGCTGCGCAAAGTTTCAATCAGCTTAATTTCAACCATTAAAAGAAGCATTTATTGCTACAAAAACTCATTCATCTTATACAGCTTATTTTACGTATATTATTACAGAAGAAAAAAAAGTCAGACACTTACTTATTAGTGTCCAACAGTGATTTCCAGAAAATAAACAGGTTTACTTGCACAAGTTGAATACTAGGACACTTCTAATGTTTAAATTTCACAGAAAGGATATACTGTACGTTACATATTCATAATTCATGCAAAGTTCTACAGAATTTGATGTTGGCTGCAAAAGGGATACACTACCTTTAAAGCCCCACTGCACTACTTATAGCTACTTGCACCCTCTATATAGCAAACAATGTCCAATTGGTTGCCTGTTGGTCCCCCATGAACCCCTTTTTCTTATGTTAATTGAGAGCTGATTTGATGAGATAACCATCTGTCAGTGACCTTACAGGTAGGTCTAACCCCCCGGGCCAAACTAGTGCAGACGGGCTTTAACACTACATACAAGATGATGAGGAAGGAGAGGAAAGAGAGGCATGCGACTTACTTTTTGTTGCTGGGCTTGTCTGACTTTGAGTCCTTCTTGAATGAGACTCTCAATGAGGTACTTCTTGTCCCTGGCTTTCTTGAAGAATTGACTCTTGAGCAGTTCGGATGCGGTAGGTCTGAAAAAAAAGAGAACAGATTCCAGTGACCAGGGGGTAATGACAATATTGTAAAGCGCATTGAAATATTCACATCTGATCAGAAGTGTTGAGCCCATGTCAACTTCTTCTCTTCTTCTTCTTCAAGATAATCTGCCTCCTTCAATACTGAAGATTCTTGCAGATGCCGCATACTCGGCCTGGTTGGGGTATGCAGGTGGACCATTACACCGGGGTTTCCCACTACTCTTATACGAATAGTGCAATGGGTTCTTAACGTGCAAGGGTGGTGACTCTCCTGTACACGGGGCCTCCATTTAACGTCCTATCTGAGGGACGGAGTGTTTTCCACTTGACATAACCTGCATCTATGAACAAGGGAAGGGGCACGTTAACACACAACGCAAGACTTTCCTCTCCCCAGTTACAAAACCCATCTCAAGAATGATAATGATACCAGAGATTTTTTGTATGAAAAATAATCTCGATTTGACACACTGACCAAGAACATTAAATTTGTGAGACATCATAGAGCAAGCGCCATTATTATTATCATCATACCTCTTTGTTGGATCCTTTTGTAGGCATTTCGAGATCATCTTCCTGAATTCCTTGCTGTATTTCTTGTACTCTTCCTTGTTTTCTGAGCACGAGTCCAGGTTGGGTGGCTCATTCTGTAGGGTTAACATCAGTACCTGAAAAAAGAAGAAAAAAAACATAGGGTAGCATAACCTAAATTTATGCACCACAATGATTCTACATGAATTAACATATTCAAAATTACAAATTAAAGCCACAAATCAACCCCTAACACACACACACACACAGACAAAATCACTGACTGCAAGAAAATAACAGAAAACGCATAAAATCATCCTATAAGCCTTAGTTTTGGTACGAAAAATGCAAAATAGGTGCTCAAATCTGAAAGTCTGTGGGCACTTGGGCCAGTGGAAAGAAAAGTTGTCAGTAAAAATGGGCGGAAAGTCCAAAAATATCAGGTTTGTGCTGGGTTTTGTTTATCACAAGCCATGATACCGTCATGCGGGCACTGA
This sequence comes from Strongylocentrotus droebachiensis, assembly GCA_035222895.1. Taxonomy (NCBI): domain Eukaryota; kingdom Metazoa; phylum Echinodermata; class Echinoidea; order Camarodonta; family Strongylocentrotidae; genus Strongylocentrotus; species Strongylocentrotus droebachiensis. The sequence continues at coordinate 127,086 of JAVYIG010000291.1, read as the reverse complement.
AAAGTGTGGTTACTCAAATCAAATGACAGGTATATGTCAGGTGACCTCCCACTTTGTCTCTTTTTTTGCATGGTATGCTCAAGTAAGTACAGTTGCTTGTTTAGTTTTCTTGGGCTCGCACCCACGCTGACTATTGCACGCTTTACGAGTCGCTGCATGAATCATGGCGCTTAGTTTAGGCCTCGTGAAAATGCAATTTCTACCCCCCAAATATGGATATATTTCAGTTATAATGTACAATATTATAATTGACTAGGAGTATACTACATTAAGAAAATCAAGTTTGATTTATTTTTCATTATTAAAATAGACCTCCAAAAATTTAAGTACCGGTATACAAATCATGGCTCCCTTACCCTACTATCAGAAGAAGGAGGAGGAGGAGGTGGAGGAGGAGGACGACGACGACAACGACGACTGTAGTTCCTCACAGCACTTAATCATGATTTACAATGTTTACAATCATAAAAAAAATGTATCTGGAAAAAAAAGAGCTTGGCCTGAGAAAAACAATCAACTGTATCGTGTATAATAATCAAATTAGCCAGGACGCATGCAGAATGCACCATAGTATGGGGTAATAAAAACTTCATACTGCACTAATCCAATTGATATACTTAAAGGGCAATTCAACCCTTGTAGTTACTTCATTGGTATGGAAGCAGAAAAATAAGAGAAAGGCGGAAGATTGGAATAAATCAGGCCAATAACAAGGGAGTTATGATATTTGAAAAATGAGATCATTAAATTCAAGCAAATGTCAAATTGGCATTTTGGTCAGTGGATTGTGACGTAGTGATGGCACAACTATCCCGTTTCTTGTGCACAAAAAGGTCATTAATATATCGTTTTCTCCTTAGTGCCTTCTCTCTTGGAGCACTACTGGAAATATAATATGAATAGCCTATCATTATAGGTCCTCCGAAGAGAAAAGACCCTTCTGAGTCAGTTTGAAAAATTGAAATTTTAATCATTTTGTGTGTTGAAACAAATGGGAAAGTAGTCCCGCAATTTGTCACAGTGACATGACCGACCTAGCCAATTTGAAGTGCTTATATGTATAGTGATTACAATTTTCTAAAATGTATAACTCTCTTATTTTTTTTGTCAAATCTAATTCCAGCTTTCACCGGTCTGCTTCTCCAATTTTTTTTTTTACTAGGGTAATTCTAAGGTGCATGATGTCTGAGCATTGACTGACTGACTGACCGACCGACCGACCAACCGACCGACCAACCGACCGACCGACCGACCGACCGATTGATTGATTGATTGATTGACTGACTGACTGACTGACTAACTGACTGACTGATTGAATGATTGATCAAAGGTTTGGTGTCATTTCATCAGGCTGAACTGAAACATTTACATTATCAAAATAGCCATGCAAACAATGAAAACTTATATAAATGGACCCTTTCCTTGAAAATTATGCATAACAATAAGATAAATGAAATAGGAGAGAGTAATGTCCAATCAAAGTATTATTGTACTACATTATGGAATTTTTAACATAAAGTGACATAAAACATCATGTTATTTAATATTTCAAAATCAATATTGAAATAAGCTAAGATGCACGTCACACACAGAGTGTCAATACGCGATAGCATCACTTGGTCATGCGGCTCAGTTTGAGACCACACTGATCGTAACGGGCACTTCAATAGATTATTTTCATCTCTTTCTCCCCAATTCTTATATTATGATTGTGATGCTCAGAAATGAATTCATGATCGGCGGAAGTCTGTGGGCACTTGGTCCAGTGGAAAGAAAAGTTGTAAGTAAAAATGGGCGGAAAGTCCAAAAATATCAGGTTTGTGCTGGGTTTTGTTTATCACAAGCCATGATACCGTCATGCGGGCACTGAAAAGTGTGGTTACTCAAATCAAATGACAGGTATATGTCAGGTGACCTCCCACTTTGTCTCTTTTTTTGCATGGTATGCTCAAGTAAGTACAGGTGCTTGTTTAGTTTTCTTGGGCTCGCACCCACGCTGACTATTGCACGCTTTACGAGTCATAGTCCCGCTGCATGAATCATGGCGCTTAGTTTAGGCCTCGTGAAAATGCAATTTCTACCCCCCAAATATGGATATATTTCGGTTATAATGTACAATATTATAATTGACTAGGAGTATACTACATTGAGAAAATCAAGTTTGATTTATTTTTCATTATTAAAATAGACCTCCAAAAATGTAAGTACCGGTATACAAATCATGGCTCCCTTACCCTACTATCAGAAGAAGAAGAGGAGGAGGAGGAGGAGGAGGAGGAGGAGGAGGAGGAGGAGGAGGAGGAGGAGGAGGAGGAGGAGGAGGAGGAGGAGGAGGAGGAGGAGGAGGAGGAGGAGGAGGAGGAGGAGGACGACGACGACTGTAGTTCCTCATAATGCACTTAATCATGATTTACAATGTTAACAATCATTAAAAAAATGTATCTGGAAAAAAAAGAGCTTGGCCGGAGAAAAACAATCAACTGTATCGTGTATAATAATCAAACTAGCCAGGACGCATGCAGAATGCACCATAGTATGGGGTAATAAAAACTTCATACTGCACTAATCCAATTGATATACTTAAAGGGCAATTCAACCCTTGTAGTTACTTCATTGGTATGGAAGCAGAAAAATAAGAGAAAGGCGGAAGATTGGAATAAATCAGGCCAATAACAAGGGAGTTATGATATTTGAAAAATGAGATCAGTAAATTCAAGCAAATGTCAAATTGGCATTTTGGTCAGAGGATTGTGACGTAGGGATGGCACAACTATCCCGTTTCTTGTGCACAAAAAGGTCATTAATGTCTCGTTTTCTCCTTAGCGCCTTCTCTCTTGGAGCACTACACTACTGGAAATATATAATATGAATAGCCTATCATTATAGGTCCTCCGAAGAGAAAAGACCCTTCTGAGTCAGGTTGAACTAGATGGAATTCGACTGCGCGCAGTCGAAAATGATGCCTCCGTCAAAGAGCAATTTTACCAACCAAAACAGAAGAAATTTTTCAAATTCAAGTTCATTTGTAATCCATTAACAGGTTCTCAAAATATCGTGATTACAAGCAATTTCTCATATACATATATGACCCTTTGAACTTTGACCTCATGACCCTAAAATATACTCAGTACATTGGCTCTGCAAGATGTCCTGAGCTTAATAGTAATCTATCTGTCAGTTCTAATGAGAATGCGTTCACAAGCTATTTTTGCATACATAATGAGCCCATGACCTTTGACCTCATGACCCAAGAATCTACTCAGTTCATTGGCTCTGCAAGATACATACATGATCTAAGTTTGGCAGGAATCCATCAATCTGTTCTTGAGATAACGCGATCACGAGCTGTTTTTGCATATATAATGAGCCCTGTGACCTTTGACCTTTGACCTTGTGACCCCAAACTCTAATCAGGTCATTGGCTCTGCAAGATAAATACATGACCAAAGTTTAGCAGGAATCCATCAATCGGTTCTTCAGATAACGCGATCACGAGCTGTTTTTGCATACATAATGAGCCCTGTGACCTTTGACCTTTGACCTCGTGACCCCAAAATCTAATCAGTTCATCGGCTCTGCAAGATACATACATGACTAAAGTTTGGCAGGAATCCATCAATCGGTTCTTCAGATAACGCGATCACGAGCTGTTTTTGCATACATAATGAGCCCTGTGACCTTTGACCTTTGACCTCGTGACCCCAAAATCTAATCAGTTCATCGGCTCTGCAAGATACATACATGACCAAAGTTTGGCAGGAATCCATCAATCGGTTCTTCAGATAACGCGATCACGAGAACGGGACGTACGGACGTACGTACGGACGGACGTACGTACGGACGGACGTACGTACGGACGGACGTACGGACGGACGGACAACCCGAAAACATAATGCCTCCGGCTACTTCGTAACGGAGGCATAAAAATTGAAATTTTAATCATTTTGTGTGTTGAAACAAATGGGAAAGTAGTCCCGCAATTTGTCACAGTGACATGACCGACCTAGCCAATTTGAAGTGCCTATCAGCCTTTTCACACACAGCTAAAATTCTATAAACATGACTAGTATAAACGTGTTTCGAACGTGTTTAAACTAATCACGAGCCTTTCACACACAGAAATTTCGGTGCGATCGTTAATCGTTTCGTGATTAACTACTGCTCGTAAAATGCGCAGTAGTGCCATTGCGCATTGAAGGTCATGTCACATCAATCAAAGCGCACGCTTCATCCAGTTTAAACACGTTTAAACACGAATAACCTTTCACACACAAAATGTCAAGCTCACTAGATACGAACTTCGTATCTGCAGCCTGCTTTTAGGGGCGTATGGATCGCGACTTCGTATCTATCCCAACATCGTATAAACGATGTTCACACTGGGAAATTTTGTCTATAAACATGTTTAAAACTTTACGATGATTCTAATCATCTCTAGATACGATGAATTTTAGCTGTGTGTGAAAAGGCTGTATATTGTATAGTGATTACAACTTTCCAAAATGTATAACTCTCTTATTTTTTGGTCAAATCTAATTCCAGCTTTCACCAGTCTGCTTCTAAGGTGCATGATGTCTGAGCATTGACTGATTGATTGATTGATTGATCGATGGATTGATCAAAGGTTTGGTATGGTTTCATCAGTCTGTCGCTAAACTGAAAGATTTATACTAAAACCATGCAAACAATGAAAAATTATATAAATGGACCCTTTCCTTGAAAATTATGCATAACGATAAAATAAATGAAATAGGAGACAGTAATGTCCCATAAAAGTATTATTGTATTACATTATGGAATTTTTAACATAAAGTGACATAAAACATCATGTTCTTTAATATTTCAAAATCACTATTAAAATAAGCGGCTCGGGATGATAGTAGCCCCGAGATCACCTCGGTGATGATAGTTTGTACCATTACCCCCGTAGTCGATTAATATTTGCTTAATATATGTCTACAGTGTATGTACACTAGAGATCACCGAGGGGATGACAGTTTGTACTGTACAAAAGTACTATCGCACCCCTAGCTCACGGCCATGAGGTGATGGTAAATCTATCATCGTTTAGACCAATCAGATTGCAAGATTCTTAGTATGCGGGATATAATAGTTTCTAATGTTTTCGGTCTTAGATAACGATACCTTCATAGCAGGAAACTTGGCATAGGGTGCTGCCCCTGTAGCCAGCTCAATGGCAAGGATACCAAAACTCCAGATGTCTGCCTTGAAGTTGTATCCGGTCACCTTTATATACAAAATAAAGAATAAAAAAGATTAATAAAATTATTTGATTCAATAATGGCTTTATTTTGACAAATGCTTGGTAGCCAAAGGATGAATTTTGCATTATTCACAAATTTCAGAATGTCGTTTCATACGATACTTTGTAACATCATCGATTGCATTCAAATTCATATGACAAATTACATTGAATCAAGAATACAAAGCTTGAGAGAAATTTAAATCATTGTACATGATTAAAATATCTAAAGCATGGAATGAAATTGTTTAAGGTGACAAGTTCATTACTATCACTGTTTTTCTTTAATGAAATTATACTGTTAGAGCCTATGTTTATGAACAAAAAAATAACAGGCAAATTAAACAAATCATTTGAAATACCTTCTGCTCAATGATTAAGCAGGGATCTTCTAAAATAATATATAACTATAAGTTCTATGCTACATTGTACATAAAGTACAAACAAAATGTACATATTCATATACTTGTGGTTATTGGGTCACACTTTCATTATATTGTAAACAGATCAAAGTATGGACTATATAATGATAAATAATAAGAAGTGTTTTCACAATTGAATACCTGTATATGAAATCAATGCTCATCTAAAATTGATTACTATCCAGCAACACGATTCATATTTTTTTACAATTTTAAAAGCAGTTTCCTGTTGATCGAATACTTTTGTATTCATTGTAAGGAAAACACCATTAGATAACTTCCGTTTTTAATTTGTTTTTAATACTATTGATTTGAATGCAACATCAATAATAAGTTTAAAGATGAAAGTCACATATTATGTACACTAATGTTTTAGAGATTGTAGACATTGGAAACAAAAATCATTTCATTTCGCCCCTTTTAGTGACAAGAATGTGACCTTTGTACTCTCACCTGCTCCATGACCTCCGGGGCCATCCAGCAAGGTGTACCCACGAAGGTCGTGCGAACTTTGTCACGGGAGAGGTCACCACCGGTCGCAATCCACGAGCTTACACCAAAGTCAGCGAGCTGGACTGTACCATCTGAGCCCAAGAGGATGTTTCCTGCTTTAATATCCCTATAAGATATAATGGATTGGTCCAAGTTTAACAGGATCAATAAGAAGGGATGGTATATTCCACTTTGAAAAGGGTGAATTTTTGTGCATCACAGCAGGAAAATACAAGTGTTTGAATTTTGTTTCAATGCCCTTATGGGGGAACAACGTGGATGATTTTCTACCTGTAGAAGAGAATGGATTGGTCCAAATCTTACAGTATGAATAAGTATAGAAGTCATTACTGGTATTTATATAGAGGGAGCAAGTAGCTACAAGTAGTACAGTGGGGCTTTAAGTTAATCTATGAAATGACGATTGAATGTATCCTAATCTTACCTATGGAGTTGACCATTTTCATGGAGGTAGTCTAGACCTTGTAACGTTTCCCTCAGGATGGTAGCAATGACGGCCTCCTCGAAGAGACCTCCCTTCCCTTTCCCTTTCTTCATCATGTACTTGATAAGATCGAGGCAGGAACCTGACAAAAGAGGCAAAGATGTAAACACTGTACCAAACAACTTTCATGATTTTAGATGATGTTAGTGCCCCTTATTTTACTTATTCTGATACTAGAGGGAAGTTTGAAAGTTACAGCAATTCCATTCAGATGAATCCTAAACAAAGTACAGTCAAACCTGCTTTAGTGACCACCTGTCTACAAAGGCCACATTTGTTGTTTCCCTTGAAAATGGTTTCTCATTGAATCATGTACTTAAAGGAACCGGTCTACAAAGGCCACTTTTTGTGTTTCCCTTTGCCGGTCGTTATATACAGGTTTGACTGTATATAGATGTACTGAAAATCAGTGAATATGACCATAATACAGTCAAACCTGCTAAATTTAGCAACCACCTGTCTATAAGGACCACATTTTTTGTTTCCCTTGAATAAGGTTACTCAGTGAAACCTGTACTTACCTGTACATAAAGACCAACTGCTTATAAAGACCACTTTCTATGTTTCCCTCGAGCGGTCTTTATTTCAATGTATACATGTAGGCCCACAATTAATTGTACCTCCTTGAATAAATTGCAACTAGTGACTAAAAGATACCTGCAGATACGATGCATGATAAGATCCGATTAATTGCTGCAAGATTGAGATACATCTCCAATCGAATTTTATGATCGATTGTAAATCAATTTTTGTTTAATACAGGGTCCTGAGCAGAATAGTGCATTTCAGAGGAGGTGAGTTGGCTCAGTTGGTGTAGCATTTGCCTGTCGAACCGAGAAAGCATACATTGTACATGTATGCTTGTAAAGTAAGCAACCGGGGGGTCAAAGCAACATGTACTCAGCCTTATGCCTGGCTAAATATAAGGGTGTATACACACATGGGGTGTAGCATAATTACACATCCATATGTCCTCTCCAGGGGACTTGGCAATGGGCATTAACGCCTTTCCAAAGGGCACTAGTGCAGTGCGTCAACTTAGTTTTGAACCAGGTACCTCTCAGTTAGGATACCACTGCTCTACCACTAAGGCGCCACGGATTTATTCAACTGGCATTCGGAATGCATTCAGAATGCCCTTGTAATCTTTCTGGAATGTATCCAGAATGCGCACATTCTAGCCACATTCCCAAAAAATCGATGCGACCTGTGCCTATTGTCTAGAGAACAAAGGGGCATTCCAGAATGCGCACATTCTGTACGAATTCTGGAATGCATTCTGGAATGCCCCTTTGTTCTCTAGACAAAGGCGCAAATCGATCGACTTTTGAGAATTGGGCGATGAAAAAGCATGCCCGAGACGCTGGCGATTAATCAGAGATGCGTGATTTCAAATGCGACTATACCTCATAAGGTTCGACAGCGCGGCTCACTTTTAGAAGGAGTAAGAACTATTTCTAATTATCTTTTTAAACAGGGTATAACATTCGTTCTCTCATCTTCTGATTTTCTGAAGTTGATAACAGCGAAAACACGTTGTCTCCTAATTGAAGGGAAAAATATCTTGGAATTACGTTTCCATTTCCCAATAAAAAAAAAGTTACGATCGCTTTATTTCTTAACCGTTAAAATGAATTTTGACGCTACGAGCTGGTTTTAAGTATTTTCCTGCTCGAAAAAAGATTGCATTTATATAAAATAAATTGTTTGCCTTGTCAAATTTCTGCCGACAGTGTTGTAATATGAATAAGTATAATTTTATATAAACAGCGCGGAGCCACTTTTAGAAGGAGTAAGAGCTATTTTTATTCATCTTTTAAACAAGGTATAACATTCGTTCTCCCAACTTCTGAAACAAAATATCTTGGTATTACGTTTCTATTTTCCCATAAAAAAGTTGCGGCCGCTTTATTTCTTAACCGGTAAAATGAATTTTGACGCTACGAACGAGTTCTAATACAAGTATTTTCCTGCTCGAAAAAGATGGCATTTATATAAAATAAATTGTTTTCCTTGTCAAATTTCTGCCGACATAGTGTTGTAATATGAATAAGTATAATTTTATATAAACAGCGCGGAGCCACTTTTAGAAGGAGTAAGAGCTATTTTTTTTCATCTTTTAAACAAGGTATAACTTTCGTTCTACCAACTTCTGATATTCTGAAGTTGATAACAGCGTAAACACGTTGTCTCCTAATTGAAGAAACAAAATATCTTGGTATTACGTTTCTATTTTCCCATAAAAAAGTTGCGGCCGCTTTATTTCTTAACCGGTAAAATGAATTTTGACGCTACGAACGAGTTCTAATACAAGTATTTTCCTGCTCGAAAAAAATTACATTTATATAAAATAAATTGTTTGTCTTTCCAATTTTCTGCCGACATAGTGTTGGAATATGAATAAGTATAATTTTATATAAACAGCGCGGAGCCACTTTTAGAAGGAGTAAGAGCTATTTGTATTCATCTTTTAAACAAGGTATAACATTCGTTCTCCCAAAAAAGTTGCGGCCGCTTTATTTCTTAACCGGTAAAATGAATTTTGACGCTACGAACGAGTTCTAATACAAGTATTTTCCTGCTCGAAAAAAATTACATTTATATAAAATAAATTGTTTGTCTTTCCAATTTTCTGCCGACATAGTGTTGGAATATGAATAAGTATAATTTTATATAAACAGCGCGGAGCCACTTTTAGAAGGAGTAAGAGCTATTTGTATTCATCTTTTAAACAAGGTATAACATTCGTTCTCCCAAAAAAGTTGCGGCCGCTTTATTTCTTAACCGGTAAAATGAATTTTGACGCTACGAACGAGTTCTAATACAAGTATTTTCCTGCTCGAAAAAGATTACATTTATATAAAATAAATTGTTTGTCTTTCCAATTTTCTGCCGACATAGTGTTGGAATATGAATAAGTATAATTTTATATAAACAGCGCGGAGCCACTTTTAGAAGGAGTAAGAGCTATTTGTATTCATCTTTTAAACAAGGTATAACATTCGTTCTCCCAACTTCTGATTTTCTGAAGTTGATAACAGCGAAAACACGTTGTCTCCCAATTGAAGAAACAAAATATCTTGGTATTACGTTTCCATTTCCAATAAAATGGTGCGGTCGCTTTATTGTATTTAATGCTCTATGTATCCTATTTGTGTATATTTGCATGCCGTTAAAAAATATTGTCATTGGCGTTTCAATCTTTTTTGTTTTAGTAGACCGAGAGTTATAACAAGGATAACGATATAGGGGCAGTGATGAGAGAGAGAGAGAGAAGCGAAAGCAATTAAATATCGAGATTCTGATATGTCTATTGATCTTTTGGTGGATACGATGAAAAGGCACGAATGAAGTAGAAAGTTGGATTGATGACTGTATCTTGGAAATTTTGTAATCAACACCCAAGTTCCAACAGACCGCGATATTTATGATTGTTACGTCGCCTCCGTTCTGAGGTCGCCGACATGTGGCGGGAATGTCATAATAAATCTGTCATTATTTGAATGTCCTTGTTGCGACTGGTAAAATGCCATGGTGAGGAGCAATTATTTCACAAAAACATTTGTGTATTACAAAACAATCCAACATTTTAGGATTGTGATAGGCATACGGCCAATTTACACCTGTAATCTCTCTCTCTCTCGATAATAATAAATCCATCTCTATCTCGAATCAACACTGTCTCCTTGTTATCTAAAATGAGGCGTCATGTCAATCAACACCAAACTTTAAAACACGCGTATATTTGACATTGTTACGCGCCTTTGTTTTGAGAGCGCCGACATATTTGTGGCGGGAATGCCATAATAAATATGTCATTATATGTATGTCGTTGTTGCGCACATGTCATGTTGTTGTCCACATGCCATGTGGCGTGAGATAACATCGTTCAATTTTTAGAGAATACAGTTAGATTGGAAATAAGAAATAAGAAATCTTTTTACTTCTAATATATATAATAAAGACTACAATTAGATTTCACCATCTCTTGCATTCTCTTTCTTTCCCTCGTTCTCTGCAATTCCCCTCTCACTTAATTTTCATCTCCCCCCCCCCCCCCCCCCCCCGCCACTCTCTACTGATCTATATATGACCTTCTCTTTATTTGTTTTGGAATAAATAATCACACCCTCTACAATTTTTATGAAATTTCGTAAAGAAATATGAAGTAAGTTTTATTTATAATTAAAGATAAAAAAAAAAAAAAAAAAAAATTATTTCTAAGAGATGGAATTAAAAAATTAGAGTGGTTTGATAAAGTAGGTGATGTAAAAAAAAAAGGGGGGGTGGGGGGTAAAGTAGGATAATGTGCGCTAAACAAACAAATTATACGCAACATAAAAGCACAGACCACAAACAAAATAATGTGCGTCTCGGTTTGGAAATAAGATTATTCGCATGTGCTTTTCTTCAGGCGCAGACGCATGGAGGGGGGGGGGGGCAACGGGGCAAGGCTGCTTCCTCCCTGGCCAAAAAAACAAAACAAAAACGGACCCCCATCCCTGCCAATAAAAAAAGTTTAAAAATAAGATGGTAACCATAAATATCCACTCTCGCTTTTTATCTAAATGTATCATTTCATTAGTCCTCAGATCTTTCAACACCCACCATCTCTTGCATCCTCTTTCTTCCTCTCATTTTGATCATTCAGATTCATCCGCATTTTCATGCAAAATATTTTCTTCATTCTTTCTCAATCTTTCTTCTACTCTTTTTACCATCTTTAATGAGGCATCATCTCAATCAACACCAACGTTTCAAAACACCGCGTATATTTGACACTGTAACGCGCCTTTGTTCTGAGAGCGCCGACTCAGAACATATTTGTGGCGGTCTGGCGGGAATGTCATAATAAATCTGTCTTCATTCTTTCTCAATCTTTTTCTACTCTTTTCACCATCTTTAATAAGCTGAAGAAAAGAAAGAAAATCAAATACAATATCACCGACGCTTGAGAAATAAATGGTGAGAGAGAGAGAGCTACAAGCGAAAACAATTAAATATCACTGATGTTACCGGTTAGCCGTCGGAAAGAAATAAAAGTAAGTCCATAAATGCAACCGATCGCGGGAGAGACAGAAGCGAAACCAATTAAATATCTGTTGATTTCAAACAATTCTTATGGTTCATTCTATATCGAAACTATTCCGGCACGCAATATCAAGAAGGTAGTCGCTGCCGATCGATATCGCCTTTGTTCGGATGGCCTATTCATGGAGCATCGCCTTTGTTCGGATGGCCTATTCATGGGACATTCCAGAATGTACCCAGAATGCGCCAATTAAGACGTTAATTACCGCATTCTAGCTACATTCTAGGTACATTCTGGAATGTGGATTAACGAACAATAGATTCTGAATAGGACATTCTACATGCATTCTACATGCATTCCGAATGCCAGTTGAATAAATCCGTGGCGCCTAAGCCATGATGCCTTCCAAGAACTTACCAGCTTCCAACAGCCTCATGACCAGCCAGATCTCATCCTTCACCACAAAGGAGGTGAAGTACTGCACCACGTTGACGTGTTTACACAAACACATTGCCTGGATCTCTTTCTAAATGAACAAAAGAAACAAACAACAACAAAAATCAATAACTGATTTGTCCTGATTTATGTTTCTTGAGAACGTAGCATATTAAACCTTACATCTAAAAGTATTCAACAAAGGCCCTAATTCAACCAGTCCACCTTTCATCCTTGAGTTACATGTACAAAGAACACAAATATATCATATTCACAAAGGGTATGAATAATTTAGTTGTTAAATGTATATTTTTCTTTAATTTTTCTTTAATTGCTATATTGTTCCAATAAAATTAAAAATCGGTGTGTTGGCTCAGTCAGTAGAGCGTCTGCCTCACAACCGCGTCATACCAAAAGACGTTAAAAGACGGGAGTTGCTGCTACCTTGTTTGGCGTTCAACAATATAAAGGGATAGAGCAATGTCAATCTGGCGCTGCTCAGTGGCTCCCGGGCTCATGATCAATTGGGCAAAAAGAATTTCCATTTTCGGTTTAACTTTGGAGTGGACTTTAAAAGATTATTATTATTATTATTAAAATGCCCTGTCTGGGCGACTCTGAAAGCAATACTCATGGTAATGAGCTATTTTTAAAAGTTAAGAAATCAACAATTTTGTTTGAAAAACAGTTATCTCCTAGCCTCTCAAGTATCAACATATTGCCAATTTGAGGTTTTTAAAAGCTGATTTTCCTTCTTTATTTTTTAATTCCTGAAATCAAACACAATACCAGGGAAAAATATTTCGGGGCCTACTTTTCAAGCTTGCTTGCATGAAAATGACACTCTTTAATTTCTTTTGCATTGAACTCTATGCAAATTTGTTGGGGCTCTTTATGACTTTCGGGGGCTCTTTTCAGCATTTCGGGGGCTCCTTCGCCCGAGCCCCCGTGTATTTTTTTCACTGCACAATACGGTCACCCAACATACATGTAAATAAATGGAAGTGAATGCAGAAAATGTTTCCCTTTCTACTCGTGCATCTGACTCAAAAGTTATTGAGCCAAGTCCAAAAAATGTGGAATTTTGTCGAGTTTTTTTTAAATCTCTCTTACCGCTAGTTCTTCCATGGTGGTGTTGCACTTCTCTAGATTGATCCTCTTGATGGCGCACTCCTCATCACGAGGAATGCAGACCGCTTTGTGGACGGTCGCGGTAGCTCCATGACCTGTTGGTGACACGTGAAACCGAAATAAAATTAATCATAAATAGGTCAAGCTTATTAAAACAGCTTTTAATATATACATTTATTTTAAATGGTTTACGGTAATTCATTAAAATACATTCACGGCCCGAGAGCTGAACTGCAATACGACTTTTTAACAAAGTATACATCAGTGACAAAGTAAAATTACACGTAATGCATAATTATGCGTAATAACATTATGATAGTAAAATCGCAATTCATTTTGTACACATGATATATAATTGTGCTTCCAACACACCTGCTCTGGCTACAATTACTCCGCTGCAATTCAGTACATTAATCGAATCTCCCAATCCCAATCCCGGACAAGAAAGATACACCGCACCCAACCCTAACACCAAGCACATACCCAGCCCAAAACCCCAACAACAAATTCAACCCCAAACCCACATCCCTGATGAAATAAAGCCTGGAGCAACGACCACCAAAGCATGCAGTGAAAAAAATACAAGGAGCTTGGGGCAAATAAGCCCCCGAAGTGCCCAAAAGAGCCCCCAAAAGTCATAAAGAGCCCCCCAATTTTTTTCATAGAGTTATTTTCATTGCAAGCAAGCTTGAAAAGTAGCCCCCAAAATTTGTTAAGTATTTTATTCCCTGATTAAGCATGTGTCGGGCAGAATACTTGGTACATAATTATACAGATGTACATGTACATGCAGGTTAAATTAAAAGTTTATTGGAAACCTGCCGACTCCCAATAAATTCATGAAGATTCATACTATACTGTACAAGTCACGAAAATAGATGAATTGTTTATCAATTTCTTTTATAAACTGAGGAAATGTCCATGAAAATTTACAGAAAAGGAAATACCTGTAAGCATTTAATAGAAAGTGAAAGAGACAAAAAAATGTTTATATTCAATAAGAATGAAAATTTTTATTTGCACTGTGGTACAAATTACTCTAAAACTACATGTACATGTATGATCAGCACAGTCATTTAACAGAAATGTAATACCTATCGTACATGTATTGTCTCTACCTTAACAAGTACTAGTACATAATGAACATAATATTGTATGATCTTGCTTCAGATACACCTAATTATCCTCTTGGAATTATTTTCCAATAGTACAGGTATTATCAAACATCAAAAGTTACACTGTTGTTTTGAATGATTCATGTTGTATGCTTGGCTACCAGCAACCTACATGTACATGTACATACTACACCTGCATGTACTAAAAGTTGTAGATCTATGACAAAGGGCTAGACCATGAATGCAGCAATAAGGATTATGTCTCCTAAGGAATGTTACCAGTTTATCTTTTAAAGCCCCACTGACAGAAACATTACAATGTTTATGGAATACATGTATCTTGATAAATTTTGACATGTACATTGTACAGGGTGTACCTGCACTTTTTTCAAAGACTAAAATCAAATCAAGACTACATTTTCATCAGTCTTTAAATGGTTCATGTAGGGCCTACATATATTCAACAACCAAGTTTAATAGTCTAATGTTCACCTATTTCAGACCCTCAATTTCAAACTTATTTTTAGAATGCTACAAAATACCAAATTAACATATTTTTGTTATTATTATTTCTATAAATACAAATACCAGATTCATAGATGAAAGCAAAATGGAACAACCTGAAACATGACCCCCAAAAGGACAACAATCTGCCAAATTGTGACTTCTACCTGTATTCTAAGGTTTTGGGGAGTATTCTTCATGAGTGAAATATTTGATGGGACAAAGATAATCATGACAAAAAGAATCTGGACAAAAATCTCTCTCATTGTGACATGTCATGTACATCCAGTTCTATTGTAAGCTTTTTTTTAGTAGCTTCCTGACTGAAAAGCCACAATGTAAAGTATGTGACGTGATGAAAAAGATTGAAGAAAAGAATCTGTCAAATTGTCACATAAAATTTCTGGTTCTATTTACAGTAGAGAATCACTACTGAAAATGCACAACAGAGTGAGAGGATACAAAGAGAGACAAAAATATGTCAAACTGAACCACAGCCCGCTCTATTTTAAGCTTTATGGGAATTTCTTCAATGACAGAGATCAAACCAAAGCAACAACAAAAGAGAAGGGAAGAGAATAAAAAGTAAACACCTCACATCTGATTCTATTTGATCTTTTCTATAATGTGGGTCAAACACAATAAAATTCTTGTTTTTCACAATTTCTGATGACTATGCAAACTGGAGTGGATTTGTGTGTGAAAGACTACAATAGCGTTGTCTGGTACACCCTCTTTTTTTAATTAATTGAATATTTTGGGGTTTTTAAAAGAGAGATAATTTTGAATTGCAATTGCTTGTATCTCACAGTGAAATCACTCAATGTTTCAGTTATATATTGATAATAATAATAAATAATGATAGTAGCTACTTGTACAATGTATAGCACTCACAGGTCCACCTTTCGGTGCTCATGGCGGTTAGAGAAAAATACATGTAACAAACTAAGAGAAAAAACACAAAACAAAATTTTCCTAGACATAGTAAATTAAAATATTTATATTTTACTTGTGGAATATGCTTTAAAGGGGAAGTACACCCTGTTATTACATGTAAGTTGGTCTTAATAGAAGCAGAAAATGAAAGGAACAGATCCGTGAAAGTCAAGCAAAATACTATTTAAAAATAAGAAAATTCTGAACTTTTGAAGTGGTCATCGGTGAAACACAAATTGGCAGCAGTGTACACATACAGTACATGTACCGGTAATCTTGCAAGTTCCTCTCCAATTTGCTCCGTACACAAATCTTAAACTTTGATTTTCTTCGCTATTGATGATCGACTAGATTTTTTCCATACAGGGTTTGAATCCAGGAATACAAACTCTCACACAATCTACGGTCATCTTCACAATTAAAGCTTGTGTCTACTTCGGTGTCAACACTTTATGGTCATCGCTCTTTCTGCAAAGCTTCTGCTGAACTTTGGAACAAACTACCTCTAAACACATATAAAATGAGCTGTAAAGGTATATGAGCATTTGTCTACATCAATACCCCACTTCTTGTAATGGCCAAAATTAAACTGATTGAATCTTTGCGCAGCACACAGCGTACGACTATTTTGTACAAAGGGTCTGAAAATCAGACTATTTAATAAAGCGACTGCAATCCCTAATTTTGTTTTGACCGATGGTCGTTATTTTCCCACAAAAAAGACTTTCAAGCCCTTTCCTTTTGAGAGAAGTTTTAAATTAGTATTATCTTTCAAATGCCTTTAAAATTTAACTTTTTCATTTTTTGGGCCTGCAAATGGGACATTCACCTGTAGTACCTCTAAGGGCTTGTTCTGATTTTCCTGAATGAGATGGAATGTTCAATCTGAGGGATTTCTGTGGTCTTTGAAAGGAGAACACAATGGGGCAGTGCCATATAATTTCAAGGGATAGATTAGAGTATTGATCGCTCATGATGGCTATCCAGGGGCCCTAAGGCGGACCCCTGGACCCCATTAGTAAAGAGAGGAGTGGTTCCTGCTGTTGTATAAAATTGACCTTGGGTGAGAGGGCGAGTTACCATCGCTCAAGACGGTCATCTGATTTTCAGACCCTTGTACCAAATGGTTGTACGCTTTGTGCTGCGCAAAGATTCAATCAGTTTAATTTTGGCCATTACAAGAAGTGGGTTATTGATGTAGACAAATGCTCATACAGTGTATATACCCTCTACATTGTATGTATGTTTTTACCAAAGGAAAAAAAAAAGTCAGTCAGTCAGTCAATAGTGTCTGACAGTGAAGTGTAAAAAAAACAGGTTGCATAATTTGAATACTAGGACACTGCTAACGTTTAAATTTCACAGATAGGACACACACAACATATTCATAATTCCTGCAAAGTTGTACAGAATTTGATGTTGGCTGCAAAAGGGATACACTACCTTTAATAATACTAGACACATAATCGATGGGATAAAAAAAGGATTAACCCTACACTGAATAGGGACTCTTGCTATTAAACATCGCTCCAGTGATCTCGAGCCAGCAGACAGCAAGAAATTGTGTAAATAATAAAAAGTGCACAGGAGTATTTGTTAGAAGCTTAAACTACATAACTCTCACTCTCTCCTAAGGACAATTTTATGCAACAAAAGGTTGTTTTATTTAAAAAGAAAAACCTCTCAAGACAAACATGCCACGTTTTTAAACCGTTTTTTAAGAACCACTAATATATTTACGAATAGGGTGCAGGTGGAGAGCCTTTGCCAGGAGTCTAGGGGCGGAGCCCCAGGAAGTTCTTGAAGTTTTCATGATTTCTTATATTCATTTTGCAATTTAAAATTTTTCTTTAAAATTCCTTGACACTTTCCAAATTCTGTATTTACTTTAAAATAAGTTGGTGGAGACACTGTCCCGGGCGGTCCGGATCGGCATGCTCTGCGGTCCGGACTTTAAGAAGTCCTGCTCTAGAATATGCACCAGCTCCACATCGCGAGAGTGCAAAGGCAACTACTTGCCGTGTACATGAAAATGCCTGTTTTTGCATAATTTGATACATACATATTTTACAATAAGAGTAAAAAGGCGCACGCAGGGAGTTCACTACATTCAGCAAACTATGTGAGTACACATCAGTACACTGCACTAATCACTATACAGTATTAAAGCAATAAGCATCTAATTGGCATTGCGAAAACAGCATTTTCGTATAAACAGCATGTATTTGTTTTTGAGGCAGAATCAACATTGAGAACTCTCGTCAGAGGTCAGCATTTTTTGTAATTCAAAATAAATCTCCTATTATTAGTTCGTTATCATCATGAATACATGGAAGGTAAGCAAAGCGCATCATTCCAGTGTAGTGTTCCATACACCCAGTTATTGTTGGGTCAACAAACTTTTAGAACATGCAAGATATCAGCATTTCCTGTTTGTCTTATAAATTACATGGACACGCATATTTTTAGTCACCTCGCACCTGCGATAGACATTCATGGTCTCCATGGTTTGTTTTTCCTAGGAGTCCAATCACGGCATTCCATAGTCTCATGTTTTTGGGCTAGGTGCGTGATTTTGGTCACTCTTCCATTTTGTACTCATTCGAGACACACGTATACTACGGGATTGTCATCGTCAATGCAACACTTCGTATTTACTTCATGCATAGCGTACAACTTTTGCAACTTTTTATTCTCGTCTTGTTAAATCGTCCGCGTACAGATTTTTCTTCTTCGCTGGATTAGCCACGAGTCTTTATTTGTTTAACACGCCAAGTAGGCTACCGGTATTTCTTATTCGCCATTTTGTTTCTGGACACATCGCGTTGTTGTACATATATTTCCGGTAGATTCGTCGAAGCCTCCGACAAGATTTAGTATTGCTTTGTTGTATATATTGAAAGTGTATTTTTCTCGCTGAATATTTTCGTCGACGAGACAACATAGTTTTGGAACAAGTTAATTCTTTTCAGCTACGTTCGTCGAGAAGACAACTTCTAGTTTGAATCACTTCCAGTTTCCCTCCACTTCTAGTTGCCTTCCTTATCGGTGAGTTCAAACTACAACTTTCGTTTTTCTCACGTCTTGATAATTGAACCTACACTTGGGTTCTAAACCAGTAACAAATTTCCCTTTAAAAAAAATTGATTGATTTTAAAGTGCTCAGTACTACGACCGTTGGATCGGTGTATTGAGCGCTATATAAAAAAACGGATTATTATTATTATTATTTTTATTAAGAAAGAAGGGCACTAGTTCAGAATCATATCCAGAATTTGAGCCGTATCTCCGGCGTGGAGATACTGTACCCTACTAAAGATACCAAAAATCAACTAAATCTCCATCAACTGTTCAAGTAATAACCGTAATGATGATTAATCATCGTCATTATGTAAATCACTTACATGAGGATATGAGATTACTGTCGCTAACTTCACGCACGCGAGCAGGGTGCATGTGCGCGCCACACCGTCGGTACATCGTGCAGCGGTTTGCAGTGAAACAGTGTACATGTACATTATAATGTCTTTGATTTTAGAAAAAAACTCCAAAGAGACAAGAAAATTGACAAGAAACAGGTGAGAAACAAAACAAATTTATATCATGATCATTATTTGAACAATTGATAAAGATTAAGTTGATTTTTGGGTATGTTTTAGTAGGGTATCCATGGTATCTCATGCCGGAGTTACAGGTCAAGAATGGATAGGAAAGTACGCTAGCGCCTGCATCTGAACTAGCGCCGAAAGAAAAGTCCATGTCACGACGACATCCACTACTCCCGGCCGTCTCTATAGCACAACGCAACTCAAAACCAGTGTGCACAGGTGCATCTCACAATATCTGGTGCGGAAAGGGGAGGGTCATTTATTATACTTTTTAGGTTTCCTTTACAATTAAGGCTACATGTAGGTTATTTCATTATCATATTTCATATTGTCACCCAGAGCTAGGCCTGAAGCTTAAAGTAAGCCTCTGCTACCCCTGGAGCTACCATTTAGCTAGGCACATTCATGGGGCACTAGAGGGCGCTTCGCGCTCGTACGAAAATCTGAATGGCCGTGCTGCGGTGGGTCGGCAATAATCAGCCCAAAACTTGAATATGGGAGGGTGGAAGGATATATCTTTTTTATAATGTTATCTGGTCTTACCCTTAACCATCCTATGTTTAATCTATGTAGAAATAACATGCGAGTACGATAAGAGAAACATGGGGCCCATTACTGATGCAACTTTTGAAATATTAGCCTAGAAATGACCACCAAACGGAAAAAAATGACATTTTTTCCCGACAAATCTTCATTAAATCTGAGTTATAAACAAGTCACATCTAGGTACACTAATACAAATACGATTTTCTGAAAATTAAGGTATGATTTATTAAGTTTTTTTCAAGTATATTTCTGCGCATTGCAGCGCCAATATTCTACACTGCTTCAAAATCACCCTTGAAATTTTTTTTTGCAACGAATTTGTTACGAGGTCCGCGAGTGTTCCCCGTTCCTTGCGTGCTGAAAGTTTGGTAATACATAGTTTCCATTGACTCGCGCACGAAAAAATGGTCAAAAACAAAATGTCAAATGAAAAAATAAACGAGCTTTTGTATAGTTATAAGAGTTCTACCGAGGTTTCTTTGTCGATTTAATTTATTATATAGTCTCAATTAGAATTCAGAATTATCTCACTGAAAAGTTAAGAAACCGACGATGTTCTCGATCGTAGTTATTTTCATTTTGCCAGCAGCCGATCTAGCATTGTTTGGGCAAAAAGCTAGGCCGCTGCCTACCCACCGCGAACCTTTCCGAGTCCCGCTAAAATGGCGCTCTGCGGAGCTCCGCGGCTGCGTTGGTATCGCTGCAAACTCTCAGCCGGCTAGCTCCCCACGACGGACCATTCGCGGTATGGCGAGAGTGTGTGTGTGAGGTATGATTTTGGATTCGAGAACGCACTAATTGTATGATGTGTTTTCAAGTCAGTTTTTTTAATATATTTTTTTGCATGAATTTGCCTAATTTAGCTCGGTGACCTGTGCTACCACGCTAGTCTAGCTCTCGCGCTAGCCTGGGGTGGTATTCTGAACATTGTTGTAAGTTTTGTGTTATCTTTTGTTGTATCTTCCAGAGATAACACAGCGCTAATATTGTTGTAAGTTGGTATTCTGAACGTCATTTTATCCCTGTGTTAGCTCTTGAAGGACCGCCTCTATCTTATCTTTGACCACTGTTGACACGCCCATTTGTATGGACCCTACCAATCAACATGTTTTATATAAGCATGATAAGTAGGTCAACCAATAGGAATACTTTATGCCATATCTGAAGATGTGCCTAGTGCATAATAATCTTGAGCGTAATTAGTTATTTGAGCGCTTATTACGCGCTTCATCATATGCGCTGTGGCATGTGGATCGTGAAGACAAATCACGCTTTCACTATATTGGTTAAGAAGAGAGCATTAAAATCGTCATATCTTAGTATGTAATATCTTAGAAAGTTCTCATCTGTGATGTTTCCGGTCAACACACAATTTTCTTCTAACTCGTCTATTGGCACGAAGTTGGGGCGCTAGTATGGTAAGGTATCCAAAATATAGCCTACTAAAACAGACCCCAAATTTCGGTAAATATATAATCAAATGTCTTCTTCCTCTTCTCTCTTTCCTTTTATCGTCTCTTTCCCTTTCCTTCTCTCTCTTTCTCTCTCTCATTTCATTTTTGGCGGGGGGGGGGGGGGGGAGGAGGCAAGAGCCCTTCGTCCCCTTTTCCCTCTTTTCTTCTTCTTCCTTTTCTTTTATATTCTCTTTCCCTTTCCCTTCTCTCTCTCTCTCTCTTATTTATTTTTTGGCTGGGGGGGGGGAGGGGGAGACAAGAGCCCTTCGCCCCCGTTTACCTCTTTTCTTCTTCTTCCTCTTCGTTCTTTCCTTTTACATTCTCTTCCCCTTTCCCTTTTTTCCTTCTCTCTGTCTCCCCCATCAACATAGTAATAACGAATAAGACCACTCTGTAATCAAGACCATTCAATTTATTTAATACATTTTCGATATACTTAAGTTGGCAACTATTATCTTTTGTCCCAGATCCTCATTACGGTAGATGACTTCACACAGGCGCGCGCCCGCACGCAATCCACCATCGGTATGCATTTGTATTGTGCAGCGGTTTGGCGTGAAACCTTTGAAAAAGTGCATATTAAAATCAATGTTTTTCTGAAAAATACTCCCCCAAATACAACAAAATTGACACGAAACAGGTAAGAAACATAACACCTTTTAAATCATTATCTTTATTTGGACATTTGATTATATATTTACCGAAATTTGGGGTCTGTTTTAGTAGGCTATATTTTGGATACCTTACCATACTAGCGCCCGAAGTTGGTTCTGGGCAAGAAATATTGCCGCTATTATATCAACATGAAAGATACAACAACCCCCTACCTGTTGTAAATATTGTTGTAAATACCATGCAAGATAAGATAAGATAAAAGATACAACAACTTTCAGAATACCAATTATATCAACATAGATCTATTATCTCTCGTGCGCATATATATGCAAATCAGGATTAAACGCCACTTTATCAATAATACGCACAATTACAAGCGCACTAAACTATGTGCGCAGGCGCGGCCAATGAGATGAGAGAAAAGATACAACAAAAGATAACACAAAATTTACAACAATGTTCAGAATACCAACTTTATCTTATCTCCAAAGATACAACAGGGAGATAACACAGGGTTCAGAATACCGCCCCTGGAAACTGCAATAGAGTCAACACACATGATAAGACAAGAGTACAGCGATACAGGCCTACTGCCGCCACTGCACAGCCACGCAGGGCACACAGCTCAGCTAAGCGCCATCTCTTATCAAATCCAGGCAAACAACTTTACATTTCCTGCCTCAAAATTGATTTAAATGTAATGGACACATACCTAAAACCGTTTTGATTTCATAGGCTTCCCTTATATTTGGCCATGGTTGTGCAGATGGTGTTTCAGAGGCCGCAGCAGCGCCAGAACTTCCAGTTGCAGTCGCCATTTCTTCCTTCCTTCTTTCAGCTCCAAGTTTCGGTTCGGTTAACCGGACAGTACCGGCGTACGTACGCATACGTACGGATCGGAAAGTGAAGTTTGATATTCGATATTCAAATATGGATGGGGGTTTCGGGGATGGAGGTTCGGGGGGGGGGGGGGGGGCGGGGGGGGGGGGGAGTAACTACTTGCCTTTGCAAGCTTCCTGTTGCCTATAAATGCATAAAAGAATATATGAGGGCAACTGAAAATAGTTCAACTCGTCCCAAAAAATTGATATAATGGGGACGTATAAAAAGTACCTGTGCTTTCTCTCGATCTCCCTAGCTTATATAGCTCCGCCCTACAGGCCCTCTCTCTCTCTCTCTCTCTCTCTCTCTCTTTTTCCGCTATATTATACCCCTCTCTCGTTCTCCTAGCTCCCCTCCTTGCCTTTTCAAGCTTTCTGCATGTTGCCTATAAATTGCATAACAGCAACTGAAAGTCAACTCGACCCGAAAAATTGAGGTTATAATCAACCCTTATTAATTCATCATGAGACAACTTACAAAGGGGTATAAAAAGTACCTGTGCTTTCTCTCTCTGCCCTTCCCCTCTCTCTCTCTCTCTTTCTTTCTCTCTCCGCCCTTCCCCTCTCTCTCTTTTTCCTCTCTCTCTCTCTCTCTTTCCTCTCTCTCTCTCTCTTTCTCTCTCCGCCCTTGCCCAATCTCTCTCTCTCTTTTCCCTCTCTCTGTCTCTTTCTTTTTCCTCTCTCTCTCTCTCTCTTTCTTTCTCTCTCCGCCCTTCCCCTCTCTCTCTTTTCCCTCTCTCTCTCCCTTTCTTTCTCTCTCCGCCCTTCCCCTCTCTCTTTCTTTTTCTCTCCGCCCTTCCCCTCTCTCTCTCTATCTTTTCCCTCTCTCTCTCTATCTCTCTTTCTTTCTCTCTCAGCCCTTCCCCGTCTCTCTCTCTCTTTCTTTCTCTCTCCGCCCTTCCCCTCTCTCTCTCTCTTTTTCCTCTCTCTCTCTTCTTTCTCTCCCTCTCTTTTTCTCTTATATACCCCTCTCTGGTACTCCTCCCCTCCTTAAATATTTTTATTTTTCGCCATGCCGTAGCTTAGCCAGAGCACTTTAACACAGTTAAAAGGCGCATGGCAATATATGACAACAATGCTCATGCATCGCATCAAGAAAAAAACACACATCATAAACCTCTTCTTAAATGACTTTATTTCCAGTACATCCCCATAAAAAATATAAAAAAACAAGCATGAATATGACACTTTCACGGCACAAAGTATTATACAACGATAAAGCATAATAACATGGAAATGTTGTATAGTAAAAATATTTGGAAACACTTCATTGTAAGCATTATCATATTTTAAAATGAAAGAGAATTATGGTTTAATCAATACAGGACAAATCAATAATTTTCAATCAGATCTAATTCTGATTTGTTTATAATTTTTTTGAACAAAATTTCCCCTTTGAAAGAGGTATAGGGGATGTAATTCGTCCTCCCCCTCCCTTCTTTCGGTTGAAATAATGATATGATCCTAGATTTTCCTTCTCCAAATTTTCTCCGTTTGCATTCAATGATAGTTACCTAAATTTGCGATGGATATCAATCACAACTATCACCTATACATACGAGATAGAAGACTGCAAACTTGCGATTGATTCGGATCAATTGCAGCTTTGTTTAATGACGTGTCTAGGAATTGGTGAACAGAGAGGGAAGACAGTGGATGGACCTAATATCTTGGCAGCCCCCTTGATTCTCCCCTGGGCGATCACACCGGAGAGGGGGGGGGGGGGGGGGTGCGTATCCTGGCCTTTCCTGAGTCATCAGGATATCAGGATTGATGATACTCATTCAAAAGGTCCAATCCAATCACCTATAAATATAGGAAAATTTGATTTCAAACTGGTGTTATACACTGACATACATGCCAACATTTGAAAATCAGAAATCTGTACACTATGTGCGCGAAGCGCACATCACGAGCACGAAGCGCGAAGTCCTTTTAGCCGGGGTCCAGGGCCCGCTTTAGGGCCCTGGAAGCTCTGGGTTTCCAGATGGTCTCTGGTGCAATCTGAGCCTATTTTAGGGACCATTTCCCCTAAAATTCAACCCAAGTTTATGGGTAATTTAATTTTTGTGTCATACCAAACAAAAAAGTGATTGAAGTGAATTCCACATTTTTATTTATCCTTGGCAGAGGCAGAGCAGATAATAGACATAGATTTAATTAGCCACTCATGCAGAGTGATGCATTTAATAAGTCTAGTTACTTTTTAAATAATTATACATGACATAGATCTATGCATAAAATGAGACTGGCAATATTCAACTTTCCAGACAACAGTCAACAATCCAAAATTATTTGTAACTCATTGAGCTACATGTAAATGAGGTTGTCAAAATCAATGTCAGCAGAACAAGACTCCACCACTGATCTTTAGATCTTGCCGACAATAAATGCAGTATACATTATCAGAGATGCCAACCCTATATGATGGCTGTCAGTAACATTTACCATATTTGTCCGTAACAAATGGGGGTCTTTCCGGAACGCAAGACACCGCAGCATAATTTTCGCGCAAAACGTACACAAACACCCAATCACTCTTACTGCATTTCGAACCTACCATTTTTAAGTCCAAAATAAAGATGTGCATAAAAACGTTTTTAAAAATCTGTTTCCAGTCAAAGGATCTCCTCCTTGGGTACTCGCTCTTTTGAGTGAATCCATGATAATATTCAGGAAGAAAACACCTCGTTCAAGCGTCGAATGGCAAATTCGAATCCACAGTCAAACGGCAGAACTCGTATCCTACACACGCACACGTACACCCGCGATCACCAGTACCACATACACTCCAGCCCAGGCCGCTAGGCCCGGCGTTCATGAACAACAACACACCGTATATCGCACTTGCAATGTGCCCACTGAATTACCGAAGTCTTCGCTACTATACTTTGAATGGGTATTGCGGGCGCCGCGCGCACGATCATCTACCACCATGCTCCCCCCAAAATGCACGACCGCACACTAGTATCAAAACAGTAATAACGGCGGCCGTGTTGTTTCGGAATTAAACAAGATGGCGGCGGACGGACCATGTGCGTGAAAGTGCCTATCCAGTGTAGTCAATGCTATGTATGGAAAGCCAAATTCCCCAAAATCGGAACGTTCCGTTTTTTAGGGCTATAAAAACTTCAAAAACGGAACAGTTCCGTTAAAATCGGAACGGTTGGCATGTCTGCACTGAAATTTAAACGTAAGATGATCGTCTGCAGAGAGCCAGGTCGTTAACCTGTACCCCTCCCCCCCCCCCAACAACAACAAAAAAACTGCCTTTGTTAATATAATGCAGACGATCAAAAGGTTTTCCTACAACATGGATCCTCATACACTGCTGGCTCATATTGTTATAATAGGCTATTTATCTTAAAATTGACAACACAGCTGTCTCAAACTGTTACATAGGCTAATAAAGGGTCATGAAAATGGCAACACGGCTGTATCATAGCCTTTTATAGGCTATATATCATGAAATTGACAACACGCCATTCTCATAATGTTATATAATGAAAATGGCAACAGGGCTGTCCATAGTGTTACATTGGCTAAAGGGTCATAAAAATTAATGACATGGCTATCTAATTTGGGAACCCCCCTCAGACACCCCCCCCCCCCCCTGCATTTTTGTTCCTGTTAGTTGAACTTAAGACATATTTAAAAGTATGCACCAAATCTAGCCATTTATGCATCAATTTTTAAAAAATCTTCAACTTCAGAGGGGGGCACATCCCCCCTCAGACAACCCCCTGCGTGGCGCACCCATTCGCCCCCCCCCCTAAAAAAATAACCTGGTGCGGCCCCTGAATTTAGATACATGTATCTCATTCATGAAGCCATTAACTTCATTGAGGTTTTAAGGATTAGTCAAATGGGTTGGACTTAGCAGGATATATAGAACCACCTATTTAAAAATGGCTTTCTTTTATAATCTAATCCCCTCTTTGTCATTAGCAACTGTGAGCCAATGAGGTTCCACTACCGGTAATCAAACTGTAAACTTTATACATGTATTATGTAATGGAGGTAGCAAAGATATCAAGTTGTGATGAGGCTATATGCACTAATAATCAAACGGCAGACACTTGATGTGTTTTATTAACTTTTACACTTGAAATGATATATATTTTCCAAAGAAAAGGATAGAAAAGAGGGAGAAGAAATTAAAACCATGCTCGTCATCAGTAGCCAGGGCATGGGAAGATACTTACCACAGACCTGTTTCTGAATCATGATTTATAGGCAAACCAGATCCTGGCCATACAGATCTTTGTCTTACCTATTGCAATCCTTTGTACTCCATGTATAAAAAGAAAACGTGCCAACTTTGAACTTCTCAAAGTAGTCTGGAGTCCATCATATTTACCTGTATAATAAGAGAATATTTCAAAAAAATATTTACTGGTATAGTTTTCTATTTTTCTATTTGAAGTAGAAATATTGATTAAAAGTGATAATGTTAGCAGACATACAATAAAACTAAACCTTATTTGAAACATGGGCCTGTGTATGCCTGATTTTACAAACTAAAAAGATCACATAGCACTTAAAAAAAGCACATTATCTATCCATTCTTTTAGCACTCAAAAAGTATATCTGGCACTAACAGCTTATATATAGTATTCCTCTTACTTGATATTTAGTTGTCAATAGAATAAATTAAAAAGGAAAATAAACTATGTCTCCATGTAGCTTTGACACGAGTGCAGGTAACAAAAAAAAACCTTAGTCTTTGTATAATTCTACAGTGTACTATAAATGAGCAAAGATCAAGTCATGATAATTGAAGGTGATAATTGCCTGTAATCAATTAAAAAAAATTTAAACAAATTATTATTTATTATTAATGTGTTTTTAGATTACAAAGAAATTTAGTGATTTGTTGAAATAACTTCTGACCTCAGAACCACAGTGAAGTGATAAAGTAATTCCACAATAATACTGTTTAAAACCATTGAAATATACTGACCTAGCTTGCAGAAGTTACAAACCCAAATCCCGTCTGGCTCTCTCCTTTAATATTGAACATTAACACTTCCACTGGATACCACTTAGAAACTTCTCACACTCGATCATATTCAACATTGACTTTTCAAATGGGCATATAGATGACACTTCCAGTGCCTACACTTGACATCCACTACTTGAAACACCAACAGCCAACAGCTCCATAAACTGCTTCGAGAGAGACAATTCTTCCACGATGATATCGATCACAGCATCCGCAAACTTGCTAAGGATTGCCTCAACTCCACTCTCCTTGAACTCGATCAGCATCTTTAACCCGACCAATGCAATACCATAGCTGCTTTACCTGCTTCCGAGACATAACAACCACACCATCAGGTACAGAAAGAGTCTTCCTGGTATATGAGTGTTTATCACCTGCAGAGATCACAACGTCCTGCTCCTCAATCATGTGCACAATCTGCTCTAATTTCTCTTCTCGGGTAGGCCTAGCTAGTGGAAATCTAGAAGAGATGCAGGGCTTCTTTGTAGATCTGAACCGAGGCCGCTGAGGAGTGACCCGCTGAGGTGCCGCATTCAAAACAACTGGATCGAGGAAAGGACTTAGGATTAGCACCTGAAGCTTTCAAAAGCTGCACTGCTGCATCAATATGCTTGTAGATGGCATCTAATGCAATGCACAAACTACTGACACCTAACAAACCATCAAAGTCCTTCAGCTTTTTCTGGACACTATCCTTTGAATGTACGTTGCCCATGTCAAGATACAGAGGGTTCTCTGTTACCAACAATCTCAGTGCTGATGACATCGCCTTGAGTTCAAATGGCTGGATCCTTGTCTGTAACCAACCACTACCTTATCATCCGATCTTACTATAATAGACCTACAAACCAAGTGGACAAAATTGCGAAGAGTATCCCTGACAGTTCAATCAATCCAAGAGCAACTCATGGACACACACTCCGCATGCCTTGCATGAGAGTCGGCAGACTGATGAACAAAGCTTCCCTCTTCTCAACAAGGTACAAACGTCGCCCATCGGAAGATTTAACATTCCACTTGGAATGAGTGACAACTGAAACTGCATAGGGACCTACAAGATGACTAGCTTGATGCCTCGATCCCATCTATATCCTTGATTCGATAAGACTTCTTGACTTCTCTAGTTTGATCAACCTAGCTGTCAAACAAAAGGATCGTGGACAAACTGGGTGAGAAGACATTTATGCATTTATCAACCCTGCGATTGGTAAAGCCCTTCATGTAGATATACTTCAACGTGTGGTAGAACGCTTCCACAAACATATTCGTTTTGATGTTCACACCCTTCCTGAAACAAAAAGCCCACTGACACTTCCTTTCAGCATTCAAAGAGAAATACTAACCCTCGTGTTGACTCATCCTCTACAAAATTTGATGTGACACGGCCAAGAATCAGTTCAAACTTTGCTTCTTCAGTCTACATGTATATCTCCTCCAGGATAACCCTAAGAGTCATGTAGACGGAAGATTGCATCTCTGCATTACCAGGCCGGGATACGCAAAGCCCCACGCCATGCACGATCCGCATATGCCACGTGCACAACAGTTTCCTTGGCTTGTGTGTAAAAACGCTAACCCAAGCATTGTTCAGCATCATCATACATTAGCCAAGAAGTCTCCAACTGACCTACCATGTCTCAAATTTTCAGCAAGAAGCCTGTCAGCACAGCCCTGTCTTCTCTGTTAGAAATACACCATGCCACCGGAAACCTTCTCCAAATTCATCCACAACAAGCACATAGTCACCAAAGGGAAATCATACGCATTAGTTCAATGAGTATAGAGTCATGCAGACGACATTCTTGCCAAATGAGAGCAATATTTCTTTCTGGATAGGCGTCATGATCCCCAACACAAAATGCTCCTCACCCAGATCATGCACACGGAGAACCCGGTCCCTCAACTCTGATCACGCATCTCCCTCACCCACATATCCACACGTAGTTGCGTCATCGTTGTGCCTTTGAATGTCCTGCAAACCTCTCAATGTTCCTATATGTCCTGTTTGGTGATGAGATGTTGGCACTCCAAGGTAGAACTCAAAGACTCACGAATATCATCCAAAATCTTATCAAAACTGACACGTCACATCCTATGCTAACTTCTGGGCTAACATTAACCCTTTCTCCGTAGCCGACAATCTAACACAAGTCAGATCCTTCTCATGACCATAATGCTCATCAACCACAGTTACACTAACAGTCCCATCAACATGTAAAGATATGCTGTGATCGCTACCGCAGTGCGATATGGGCCTTAATTTTGCAAGACCCTTGTGATTTCACAGACCTATACTGCCTTTCCCTTCAGACCTGAAAAAAAACATCACGACTGCAGAAATATACTTGGGTCTTCACTCCTCGAACACTACTCATGGCCCCTGAATGTACAACATATCCTGACTGGTTGCCCCTCTCGTACTGCTGCCATGCACCACTGAAGAAACCTGGTGAATAAAAATTTAGAAAAGCAGGTTAATTAGTTAAATAAAAACTGATTTTATTATTTACTATATAAATCTATGTATCTACCCATTATTGTTTAGTCCTCCAGACAAACAAGCCATCGAGAGAAAAAGGTCACAATTGTGCATACCCCAACCCCAAAACCACCGCTAAACCCGTAGTCACATACCCACCATGCGCGCACACATACTTCCTCTCTAATGAGCAGTCCAAGACACAACTTAATTGGCACATGTTGCCAACAAGGATCGAGAGACGACAGAGGGAGGGACATAGGTAGATACTAGTAGATTTATATAGTAAATAATAAAATCAGTTCTGATTTAACTAATTTGCCAGAATAAATCAAAGTATTGCTTAGACCAACACAGATGTAAGCCGCGGGCATGTCCCAAACAAAAAAGGTTAGCGGGGGGCCAGGCAAGAAGATGCTGCCCTCAAAGTCGCAGGAATATCCTTAACCCTATTTAGCCCGGGGGGGGGGGGGGGGGGCTTGAGAAGCCCCCCCCCTCGACATTTTTCGCGATAATTTTTTAACTCAAGAAAATCTTGCACTGAAATTTTGTGACTTTTTTCTTTCGAGTCTTGCGCAACTTTTGAAAGAAATTCAGCCGAGGACACAGGTTCGAAACTGAGTCACGTCTTTCGGATGGTGACGTTTAAAGGTCGGACCCAGACGTAAATAATCATATCTGATTGATACACGTCTGTAAAAACCCAATACACACACACACACAGCTTCAGGCCAGGCCAGCTAATCTGTTGTGTAACTCTGTGGTTTATTCTGTGTATATTATGCTCGAATAATTCAGTAAATGGATGAAACAAATACTACTAAGATTATAGTACAATGATTGACTTGGCGATCAAGGCTAGCTGTATAGCGGAACCAGGGGAGCCGAGCAGGCCTTGCACCCCCCCCCCCCCCCCCCCCGCAAAAAAAGAGAGAGAGAGAGAGAGAGAGAAGTAAAAGAAGGGAAAGAGGAGAGAAAGGGAAAGAAAGAAGAGGAAGAAGAAAAGAAAAGGGGGAAAAAGGAGATCGGGGGGGTGAAAGGGCCTTGCCTCCAAGCTGTTCCCCCCCCCCCCCCCCACATCAAAAAATATGAGAGAAGGGAGGAAAGGGAAATAAAAAAGGAAAAGAGATAAAGGGAAGGAAAAAAGAGGAAGAAGAAAAGAAAATAAGGGGCCCCCGGGTTAGCAGTTGCAATTTTCCCGCCAACAAGTTGTAGTTTGGGGGGGCCGAAAGGCCCTTCCCCCCCCCCCCCCCCCCCCCCCCCCCCCCCTGCCCCCCAAAAAAGGAGGAAGGAAGGGAAAGGGAAGAGGAGAGCTAAAAAGGAAACAAACAAAAAGAAGAAGAAAAGGAAAGGGTGAAAAAAAGGGGAGAACAGTTGCGAATAATCCCGCCAACAAAGTGTTGATCGGTGGGCTCGAAAGGCCCTTGCCCCCCCCCCCCCCTTGCAAACCTGAAACAGAGAGAAGGAAGGGAAAGGGAAGAAAAAGAGGAGAGAAATGGAAAGAAAAAAAGAGAAAGAAGAAAGGTAGGGGAGATCAGTTACAATTTTCCCACCAACAAGATGTAGATCGGGGGGGCCACTGGCGTACTGATGGGGGGAGGGGGCTTGGGAGGGGGGGGTGACAGATGCCCCCAAAATATAATTCAAACGTGGTTGATTTCTAATTCGATACCAGTGATTTACAAATGTTGCTGAGATGACATAATTTTCCGAGATTTTTCCTCAATGTTTAGTAAATTATACTTCTTTATGCGTTTGTCGAAAAATGGCAAATTCATAAAGGAAGAAAGACAAAATAGTGACCTGCCATTGTCACAAATAATAAGGTGTCAAAATTTGCTCATCTGACCGTAATTAAATGCCTTTTTCCCCCTGAGCTTCTGGGGGCTCCACCCCTTAACCCTCGCAGGGGCTTCACCCCTAGCTAGACCCCACTACAATTTACGCAACGCTCCACCTGATCGTAAATACTTCCCCCCCCCCCACACCTACTTAGAGAAACGTTCAGCGGGGCATGCATGTATAAGAGTGGGGTGAGGATTTTTCTGTCTACCGAGTCTATACTAGCTGAAATCACAACAGCTGAAAAGTTATACTTACAATCATCCCAAAGTATACTTTGTATCATCGATAATCTGCGGCTCGCTGCACGAGCGCTGGCTAGCCTCGATCGCCGCGTCGTCAAACCGTGCAGACCTCGTCCTTGTCGATATCGGCGCGATGCGTTTAGCTAGCGCCAGGCGTATATACTATACTTATACGTATACTGTACATACATGTAGATACACTAATCATACATATTACGGTGACGTCATTACTAGTCTTAGTAACAAGGGCTTGCAATTTTAAAAATATTGATTATACACTCACGTCACGATTTGGTAGACGTGATACTTCGTGTTTTACCAGCGTGGAAAACAACGAATGATAGGCCCTACACTTCGTTAATTAGAGTCACCTATTTTACAAAACAGCGCAAAACGTGAACGTGACACATGATACGTGACTGTTCGCTGCAAGCCAACTTAACCCTATCTAGCCTGGGTTATTTTGAAACTGCAAAGCCTGGGGGGGGGGGGCGTGAAATAGCGGATCGCCACGAAAATTTGCATGCATGTCAAGTGAAGTTTATAGATATCTACGGTAATTTTGTTGTTGAAAGGTTCACTCATTTGCATATTTATGGTAATTTATGCAAATATGGTAACGGAAATCTCTGTGTATCAGGTGCTGATCCAGGAATTTCTTGCCGGGGGGGGGGGGGGGGGGGGGGGGCCACCGTGTGGGAAAGAGAACATATAGACTACATATTTTTTTTTTAGTCCCCACAAAATCGCAACGACTCAGCCAGCCGCTGAATAAGCAGGAGGAGGGGGGGGGGGGGGGGGGGGGGAAAAGGACACTTTTTTTGGGGGGGGGTTAAGGTCATCTTTTTCGGTCAGCCATTGGCATATATTTTTTTATTATTTTTTTTTTAAATAAAATAAAAAAATAAAAAATTGGTTGGGGGGGCACGCCCCTGTTTTTCAGTATATTTTGGGCGAATTTAGGGCTGATTTTAACATATTTTTTTTGGCCCGGGGGGGGGGGGGGCACGTGCCCCCTGTGCCCCCCTGGGTCCGCCACTGTGTATAAGACACACCCCTATTTTTAAAATAATTGGAAGAGCCAGGTTATTTCTTATGTTATCTATTGTTTTGATACTTTCTTATGTATTTTGTTGTTTGTTTAACTTATGTATTTCATTGTTTTTTACGTTTATTCAATAATTTCTAACTATAATTCAACTATTTTGAACCCCAAAATAAGCACCTAAACTATAAACAAGACCAAATAACCAATGTTATACCTATTTTTTGGAAAAATGAGATTTCCATATGTTGTGTACACAAATCACGAAAATGAGCGATTTTCGGTCTAACATGCAAAGACGAAAGGTCACGTGGCTTTGTAACGGTAGGTTCGATTTTCAAAAAAATTATTTCAAAAGATGCGCAAGACTCGAAAGAAAAAAGTCATAACATTTCAGCGCAAGATTCTTTTGTGTTAAAAAATTATCTCGAAAAATGTAGAGGGGGCTTCTAAAGCCCCCCCCCCCCCCCATCCTGCCCCAGGCAGGTTAACCAATAGGGTTAACCAATAGACCACAATATTTCTCATAGACTTAACATGCAAATCTGACAAAGGTCCTTGGCATAGTCGCAATTTCAACTTTCAATTGAAACAAGGGAAACGCTCTCGGCGGTCTCGCCTGCATAACGCAATTCAATATGATAAACCAGAACGTCTATGAGGTAGCACTCATCCGCATCTCGCAACAACAAATATCGTAAATTTTATGTGGTACACTATTGAACTGGTCAAAAAATAAAAATGTGATGCCCTTGAAGGGACATAATTTCATTTCATTTGCATAAAGTACCATAAATAATCAATGGAGCAAAATCTCAAAATTCTGTGTAGAAGTTTAGTGTTCCAAATTTAGCTCTACCAGATACGGCAAACCAAATCAAAATCGGTCAAGAAACGAGGGAGAAGAAGCAATTTTTGGAATAAATTTGCATAAATTACCATAATTAATCAATGGAGAACAATTTCAAAATTCTGTGTAGAAGTTTAGTGAACTAAAGTAAGCTCTACGATATAAAGCAAACCAAATCAAAATCGGTCAAGAAACGAGGGAGAAGAAGCAATTTTTGGAATAAATTTGCATAAATTACCATAA
This sequence comes from Strongylocentrotus droebachiensis, assembly GCA_035222895.1. Taxonomy (NCBI): domain Eukaryota; kingdom Metazoa; phylum Echinodermata; class Echinoidea; order Camarodonta; family Strongylocentrotidae; genus Strongylocentrotus; species Strongylocentrotus droebachiensis. The sequence goes on along the minus strand of JAVYIG010000291.1, from coordinate 92,438 downwards.
TTAATTAATGGAGAACAATTTCAAAATTCGGTGTAGAAGTTTAGTGTACCAAAGTTAGCACTACCAGATAAAGCAAACCAAATCAAAATCGGTCAAGAAATGAAGGAGAAGAAGCATTTTTTGTGATTTTGAATAATTTGCATAAATTAGCATAGATAATGAATTTCACAATTCTGTTTAGAAGTTTTAAATCCCCCTCCTAGCCCTATCATATGAAACAATCAGAATCAAAATCGGTTGAAAAATAACGAAGAAGAAGCATTTTGAAAATCTTGACGTTGATGCCACAACAAAGTCTAAGTTTGTTGACCTTAAATGACCTTAACTTAGTGACCTAAAATTCCACTCACATAATTGGGGAGACTTGATAACCCTATAGTCCAAGTTTCATTGACTAAGAACCTATACTTTAAAAATTATATCAAAAATTCAAAAACTTAACCTTAGGTTAAGTTTTCGATGATGATGCTACAACATAGTCCAAGTTTGTTGACCTGAAATGACCTTTGACCTTGACTTTGTGATCTGAAATGCTACTCACATGATTGGGGATACTTGATTACTCTATAGTCAAAGTTTCATTGACTAAGAACCTATACTTTAAAAATTATATCAAAAATTCAAAAACTTAACCTTATAGATTAATTTTTTGATGTTGACGCCGCCACCGTCGCCGTCGCCGTCACCGGAAAAGCGACGCCTATGTCTCGCTTTTTGCTACGCAGGCGAGACAAAAATTGACATGATGCCAATTACATTTGATCAAAAAAGAAAAAGGCACCTCCCATAGTCTCATGCAGCTATATCATTTCAAAATGTGGGAGAAAATAGAGCAGAAATAAGTGAGATACTGCACAAAGAACATTGTCATGTAGATTCAAGATGTGAACAAAATTCACTTTCCATAGGCATAACACGCAAATTATGGTATGGATAGGAATCGTTTCTGTCAGTTTGGGCCATCAAACCATTTAAATGAATGTTAAATGGCTTATAAAAATGGCTCTAAACTCTTTAATCTTAGTGTTTTAAAGCACACTTGAGCTTTTCATGCATTTTGATGCCTGCTACAATGAAACAGGAATCAAATTTGGTACACTTATATGGACATAATAAGATTGATTCTCTTCTAACATTCTGCTGAGCCATTAAAATATTCTACATGTAAGTAAGTTTTTTCTACATGTAAGTAAATAAAGGTTTAAATGGCTTTTGGAATGAGCCCAATACAAGTAATGCATTAATCATCATACCGGTATTTTAGTATAATGGTTAAGTTAAAGAAATGATCTTACAGTTACAGCTAGGGTACGAATTCGAGAGTGAATTAGAAACAACTGTGTCATAAGTGATTGATGGATTTTAATAAAAAATATATGACAGGAAAGGCATAAATGATAATACAGAGCTTTCAAAAAACATAACATTTCATAAAATTTCATATTTTTTTTATCAATGATATGAAAATATCCCTTGATAAAACGTGATTTTACATGGTTGATTTTAAGTGTCCCCACTCAACGCGGTGATACCTCCTATAAGTTTCCCACAAATCATGCTCACACAAGACTGCCGGGTACTCAAGCGCTCTAGTCTTGGTAGAGTGGTCACAATTGGCAGAGAACTTGGCAGGAAGATCGAGATATAACTTGACTTTTTTTATCATTGGCATTTTTTACCATTGGCAGTTTTTACCATTGGCATTTTTTACCATTGCCAGTTTTTACCATTGCCAGTTTTTACCATGGCCAGTTTTTACCATGGGCTGTGCATGATGGTTCGACTATACCCCCGTGTAGCATTTCCTACTCAAGAAAGCAAGCATTGCAGGGGCGGATCTAGTTTTTGCCAAGGAGAGGGGGTTTGACCCAGTGACGGATCCAGGATTTTCCAAAAATCGCGCCGTTTTACTTTTTTTTTTTTTTTTCTTCTTCTTTTTTTTTTTTTTTTTTTCTTCTTTTTTTTTTTCTTTTTTTTTTCTTCTTCTTTTTTTTTTTTTTTTTCTTCTTTTTTTTTTTTTTTCTCACTTGGCCGCCCTAGATCCGCCCCTGCATTGTGTATAATTATACATCCCCTAGCTTGTTTCCATATAGAAAAGATTTTTATAAAATATTCTGTATTGATTTGAACGATCAATTATTTCTTCACTTCAATATATTTTCTGGAAACTCTCCAATCCATTACTAGCTTCACTCGAAAACAGTTCATCATCAGTTTTATGATAAACTGCTAGATAAGAAGATTTCTCTGAATCAACAGAATTGAGTTCTTTCAAACAATTTTCGTCATCCATAATGACATAACTTTCTCCATTAAAGACCTTTGCTGTATAGTGCCCTATATTTGCAAATTGCCCATGGTGCCGTATGACAGATACCAAGTGATAGCTGGCATTCGAGGTCTTTGTTTTAACTTGCACCTTTTCTTCGACATTCACTCTGGTATGGATTTTGACATTGTTTGGGAGTGCTCTTTGCAGCTGAATCATCATCACTTCAGGGCTTTGAATGATCTCCTGTTCTAAGAGTGCTTCTCTACCTGTACACATATCGCATCTTTGTGCTACTCTTTTTACACTTTTGATCTCATTGTCGATTATATTCTGAATATTGACTGGTTGAATTTCAAATGTTGCATCCGGAACGGGCAATTCCCAACAGTAAAATGAATGTGTGATATAAGATATGAATCCACAAGAACGACATGTTTTCTGTACGTGTAATTTACTAAAAAACGATTCCAGCATCTCACAAACTTGTAAAAAAGGAATAATTGCTTTTGATATAAAATTATAAGCATCTTGCTGTTCGTTGTATTCAAAGGAACAGGCATGACATACCGCTCTGACAGCATTTTCAATTTCAGACATGAGTAATATGTTTTCTTGACCCAGCAATAAACTTCGCATGATTTGAAGTATCTCATTATTAGCAACTTTACCATAAGAAATTTTATCATACGTTAAGAGGATGAATGATCTTAATTGAGGAATGCATATCAATGATTGCATGACCGAGTTCAGCCAACAGTTATTAGATTTATTTTGCATTCCCTTCATTTCGTTGCAGCGCATATATTGAGCATCACGGTCATACATCTTTTGAAATAAGTAATATGTTGTATTTTTCTGTTGTTTTTTGTCAACCGTTACAGATTTATCAGAATAGTAATTTTCTGTTCCAGGTCTCTTTGATGTTCTTCCATAGTCCACGTTGTTAATGTAGGGACTATTTTTATGGATTGGATTAAGCTCTTCATCATGATTGCTTTGTAAACTTTGTTTGATCTTATCTTTGATAATACTCCTGTTTCTATTCCAGTATAAGCGAAGAGATTTAATTGATTCATCATGTCTTGAAGTGGGCAATCCAAGTTTTAAAGCAACCTTTTTTAGTATGTCGTTTGATAATACATCAAGCAGTGGTATATTTCCCTCCATGCGTATTACTGTGATGAATGCATATGTTACCTTTTTGCTCTTGACCAACCTTCCATTCCTGTTGTCCGGAGCACCTCCAGCGAGTCTTACAGCCTTGGAATGCCTTTCCTGAATTGTCTTCCCCAACTATAGATTAGAGCAACAAAAAGACAGACGAGACAGTAAGAATGAATTCTTATTTGAAAGGCATAACATATGTACAACAAAACTATATACATACGAATACAGGTCCACATTACATCACAAGTACTATATTCATTCATTTTAAATCATAAAATATAATTGCTGATGATGTCTAATGATTGTATCTGCTTTTCATCTTAGCAACCAGGGGACTGATGGCTTCAAGTCCTCTGCGAGGGACTGGGTAATGAGGATTAATGTATTATGAATGGCCACGAGCGTATTGACTTGGTTTCAAATTTGGGAACTCGATCCCTGTTACAAGACCACATCTCTACCCCTGAGCCATCACGTAATCATCAATAATTGAATAATTTCTGATTAATTCCTGTCTACATGTAAATAGAATCAATGTCAATACTACCTGAATGTAATCTATGTTTAACCTTCTTAGATAATTTGAAAGTTTCAACTTTAAATAGTCCTGACCTATTGATGCATTACGATACATCGTTGTCGCTTATTATTATGCACTGTACGTATTGCCAGTTTGTTTAATTAACATGAAAGAGTTTGGTGAAAATGTCTGGGATAATACTAATCATGTTTCTCCACATCAGAAACTTTACTTAAATGGCATATTATAAGCGTTGACAGAATTTTTAGAAAAGTATTTACACGATAACTAATATGTAGAAACATAATAGTACAAGTAAACAATATGCTAGGTGAAAATAGTATAGTGTGATGAAAGTGACGACCGCAAAAGGCAGGCAGCTGGAAGGGAGAAGTTGAGATAGACGACTGAGTGTGCAAGAGAGAGAGAGAGAGAGAGAGAGAGAGAGAGGAGTGGAGAGAGAGAGGGAGGAAGAGTTGAGGGTGGGGGGGGAGGGATAGGTAGAGAGGGAGAGACATACAAAGGGGAAGGAGAAGAAAGAAGAAACGTAGTAGGTGGTCATCAACATACAATATTATAAAATGAAACTAAATGGATTATCGACTGTCTGTAGTAAAAAAAATGATGCTTCATATCAGCCATCTAGCAAATTGACAAACCAAAACGGAAGCAATTTTTATAATTCAAGTTTGATCGTTATTCATTATATCCATTATCAAAGAATATTGTGATTACAATTTATTTGTTATATTCATGGCTCTGCAAGATAAACAAATATGTCCTGAGTTTGATAGTAATCCATCTGTCGGTTCTACTGATTATGCATTCAGAAGCTATTTACAGGCATACATAATGAGCCCCATGACGTTTGACCTCATGACCCTTAAATTTAATTGGCTCTGCAAGATACAAAAATGACCCAAGTTTGGCAGGAAGCCATCAATTAGTTCTTGAGATAATGCAATCACAAGCTATTTTTACATACATAATAAGCCATACATAATAAGCCGTATGACATTTGACCTTGTGACCCCAAAATCTAATCAGTTAATTTCCTCTGCAAGATACATTTCATACATGACCTAAGTTTGGGGGAAATCCATCAATTGGTTCGGACGAGAACGGGACGTACAGATCGACGTACGGACGTACAACCCGAAGCGCCTCCGAGATCTGTATTTTACCGATTTATTAAACCCCACACATGATCACGTTTATCAAAAGAAAACTTAAATTTCAGACTGCTTTCCTAAATTTGTCAAACCCTATTTATACCGAACTACCAAAGGTTTAGTTAAGCCTGGCATCTGGTACTTTTTTTTCTTTAGAAACATACTGTAGCTTCTTCTTACATGTACATAATGTGGATTGAGGAGAGGGTAAAAGTTAAAACTGCTTAATTAAGGTGCATCCCTCCTGTTTTATTTGTTGTAGACAGTAGTGACTTACTTGACTTATGGCGTCCATGCAGGCTAGGGGCCTCGGGATGGCTTCTGTATGGTGATGGTATGCCAAGTTTTTCTGTCCGTTGTAGTATTGCATCGATATCGATATCCTGCAAGTCAAGGGGGGACCTTGTTCGTTGCCGATTCTGGTGTTTGCGAGCCTTCCTAGGCCTGATATTATTTGACATGATATTTGATTTGATTTGATATGATTTGATTTATTGGTTTCTGACATTGCTTTTAGTATTTTCCCTGGTGTAGCATCCGGCCATCGAAGGTCTTGCAAAGGCTTCAAAATGCTCATCACCACTGTATGTGCAATTATATAAATGAGACAATAAAGATATAGATTTTCCAATTTGAAAGTATTGCAATTTTAATAAACGTTAATTAATTCCAGATTTGTAGACAAAACTATGTACCGATACCAATTCTAAAACATTAATATTTCCCTCAAAATATCACTAGGAGTGTGCTGTAATCCATATGATATGGAATGCAGCCTATGATATATATATTAGCAAGGTCAGCTAAAGTTGTTGCCAATATTAAGTCTGTAAAATCATAAGTTAATTATAATAGTTATGTTTTTAGATAATTACTCCTTCGAGGTTCATCTATTTAGAAGGGATTACTACTGTCCTTCTCTTCCATTGAACCATGTTTGCTTTAAAATGATGAATAAATTAGAACATGAACAAAGACAATCAAATTTTGATGAAGCCTTTTACCTGGTGCTTTTGTAAGCTGTTTTGATTTCACGTTTGGTTCGTTACATAACCAATTGAATCTGAAACCTTTTCTTTTTTAAAGCGTTTGTATTTATTTGCAGTACATGTTGGTCTTGTTATCTTGGAAATTATTAACATATTAACAAAATTCAGAAGAAATATGTATGAATTTTGACACAATTCTATAAAATGCTTATTATAAATGAAACTACTTAAATACTACGCTTGGGCCCCATTGCATAAAACTCAGCGTGGACGGTATTTATGCCATGAATAGTAGCTTAAATAGAAACTTTGATTTGATTGGCTGAACGACCTCATAATTTGAGGGGCTGTCCGACACCATCCCGATGGGTTTCTTTGCTATTTTTTGTGTTTTGTGTCCAGTAACACAGCTTCTTACAGAGAGAGTTTGGTGCATATAGGGTAGATGGGGCTGGTGCAATCAGCCCAACTTTGGGATTTGTTTTGGGTTTGTTCATTGTTGACATTTTTGTCAATGAGTTAGATGGTCCAAGTAATTTTGATGCGTCATATATTATGGGTAACATGGGGTAATTATTTCGAGACAGGCTCCTGGTGTAGAATGGTTGGTTTCCGAGACACATTCCATTATCATTTTGGGCAATTAACCACAAGATTCTTCTTACCTACAGTGTTTCCTCTGTCTCCTCTCTCCAATGTGCCTGCAAGATGTACATGTAGGCATCTCACAGGCTTCATCTGTTTAATGCAATAAGGAAATACTCTGCCATAAATGTTTTTTGGGTTTTGTTTGCACAAGAAAGATATCCTTCTAAAGACTGAAGATACAACGTTGATTCGATAACAAAATTGTATTCTCATAAGACATGTACAATACGAAATTTAAGGGATAGTTGAGTTCTGTTTTCAGACCGCAAATGCCTTCAAAGTGCATGGTTATTGCTCTTATTCTTATCTATGATATTTCTAGTGCCCTTTTAGAATCTAAAATTGCTATGAAGGTAATTTTAGACCCCAAGATGTGTGAAATTTAGCCAATACAATCATACCAATTCAACTCCACTTTCAAAAAAACACAGTGACCGTTAATCAATCATTTAATTAAAGATAACAATACATAAGCCGGCTAATTGTGGATAATATAAGCAACACGAAAATGCCAACAAAAAAGCCACCATCGGCATTGGCTGAAATACGACGTAAAAGGCATTATTTCGTTTTTGTCAACATTTTTTTTCAAATTTTTCAAAATATCTAATATCTGTGGTGGTACACAAGTATTAGAAATCGTTATATTTATGGATATTTCAGCCGTCTCTGAACTGATTTTGATTCAAACAAAGATGATTTTGTCATTTAAATATTATGTTCTCTCAAATTTGACACTTAGTTTTTCATTATCTCACAATAAAATATTTTGTGTAGCACCCTCTGCAACAGAACTCAACTATCCCTTTAAAAAAATGAAATGTCACGTTCTCTTCTCATTAGCAATTACATTAAACGGCAAATTCTTCTACATATTTCTGTCTGTTAAAAAAACAATTATGTATCTGGGCAGGTCCAAGCTATTTGCTTTGTGACGTACGGGACATTCAGAGACTTTAAACAAGAAATAACAATGGATGTCATTATTTATATGACTATCTTTTGGTATGAGTCTGTGGCTATTATGGGCTAGTTCATTTGTGAAAAGTTTTAGTTCTGACCAATTCATAAATTAATTTTTAATGTAATTAATGTGCTGCGTGACGTACGGGACCAGAGAATTTCTGACTTTTTCAACAATAAGTTCATCATAAAAGTTCTCTGAATTTATCAAGTTATGAGATTTATGGTAATGATATCTTAATTCATTATGGAATCAAGCATTAATCACAACTATTACCATATTTTTCTGACCTCGTTATTATGTAATATACCAAAACATAAATGTGTGCACGTGACGTACGGGACACGTGACGTACGGGACAACTTTTCCCTATGGGAAAATGCATTGAAATGGAGAATTTTCGTCAAAATTTGTTAAATGTGAACAATTTTAACTTAAATCAGTGACAATTAGAGTGTTTTAGAACCCAATTAAATCCTCTGACCATTACTTAATATCATCTGTGTTAATTTATGAGGTAAATCAATACAAATATTACTTTAACAAAGAAAACAAATTTAATTAATATTCATACACACTATATTATACCATTTTTATTCCATTTACCCATCTATCATGTGCAGTCATGCTTCTTTTCTTATTTCTTTTATCCATTCCATTCAACATTGCAAAATGTTTTTAAACAATAATTAATGAAGAAGATGACCTTGAACTTGAAAACTTTTATTTAAACTTGTTTGAAACACAGGGGCACACTTGGCACATCATATTTTGTCAAAGAACATTTCTTATGTTCCAAGTGTTTGTGAACAAAGACACATTAAAAATATGAAGTCTTTTCTTCATAGCTTGTTTGAATTATTTGATAGTAATATCATAGAATTTTGAAGGAATTCAAAGATAATGCTGGACATATTGTCTTTTTTATATCCTTTTATCACAGATTAGAACATGTATATGTTGCTGTCATATATTCAAGAATGTTGATGTACATTAATGTAGCCTACATGTTTGTGAAAGATGGATACAAAAATATAAATCTTGAATGTATTTTGTATTGATTAAAACATCTTATTAACACCACCAGATATAAGAAACGTTTGTGTGACCTTTTCCACAATTCAAAAGATTAATTTAAAGCAAACTCAACAAAAATGCATGGGTGTAAAAGTGATAAAAATCTTAAGTGGGTGAGAGTGTGAAATACTCAAAAAGGCTATCCTTCCTTAAAAGTTATGATTTAGTTTTTAGGAGATTAGAATTCCCGAGCTGGCTCCATAACATGTACAGTGCATGCTGTAATCCTTTACCATCATATATGACATTTAAATAGAATATAAAAAAACCTCACATGGAGAGCTTGATAGCATACATGTGCTATTCTTACCTGCAGCATCTATGAGATGTAAAAGCCAGCTTCTGGTGCATCCACTACCATATAATTTCATTAGACTCATTCCTGGAACTAGTACACTATTATGATTTACATATTTAGCATCCTGCCAATGTTGGAGACATCAACTGGCAAAATACCAAAGTTGATAATACCAGGGGTCTGGCTTGAAGACTAATTACATTAACAACAATTACATAAAACAACAACAAAAGTACAAACAAGTAAATTCCTAGAAGGGACCCAGTTGGAATGTTCATATATCCCTGTATACAACAAGTTTCCTAACACAGTATATATTCTCCTTTTGGTCGTTTCCTTTTTCACATCTCGCATTGGCTTTATATGGGGTTGTCCCGTACGTCACACACTTGTCCCGTACGTCACATTTCTTAATTTGATTATGTAATCAACACAGAATTTTCGAAATTTTTGTTAAACCTATTTTTTGTTAGGTATTCATCTAAATTAGAACTTCCTAGAATATCTTTAAAAAAAAAAAATATTTTCATAATTAAAATTAAACAAATTATGATCAAATTGTGACGTACGGGACATCACACTTTGGAACCTACCTCATTTGCATAATTAATTAATTTTGAAAGTTTTTATATTTTTTTCTTATTTTCTAGCATGATGGTCATCATGTCTTGAGATATTTAATTTTAAACAAATAATTCAAATGAGATACAAAAATAAAAATGTAATGTCCCGTACGTCACGCTAATTAATACAAATCGAAGTTCGTGACCTTGGCACTCTTCGTATTTTGATAATTTTTTTAATTTTTTATCAGATTCATAAAATTCATAGTTTCAGCTTTGAAATGAGGTATACATGTAGTTTGTTAAATATATATAAAGATGAAATTTGACCCCCAGAGGGGACAATAGCTTGGACCTGCCCATCTTATAACAACATGTATGAAATGAAATGTTCCAACCATGTTAAATTAAATAAGAAACAAGAGAAACATTGTGAACTTTTGATTTTGGGTTTTAGTTATTTCAAACTCTCTTGATTGTGCAATCATACAAAATTGGAAAATGTTGTCCGTGCTTCATTGAAACTCTTACCGTCCTTGACTTTCCCCTGAAGCCGTTTAGACGGGAATGAATGTTGACTGGAATGTCCTGAAATTCATAACAATGATGAAAATTATCATGACTTTTATAAATGAAGTGATAACATGAAAGTCTATAGAGCAGACGGTCATGTCGATAAACAGACTTTGTAATTAAAATTTATTTGAAAAATTAATAAATAAAAATATATCACCTACCTACAACTATTTTATGGTTGTTTTGAAACAAACATAAATCACTTAAACACACTTTTACCAAACAACCTTTACTGTACATATCGATCATACTTCTCCCTCCTCCTCTTCCTCCTCTTCTTCATGTTCTTCTTTTTCTTCTTCTCTTTCTTCTTTTTGTCCTCATTATAACAATATTATGGATAATTTTTTTTGCAATTAGTATTATTATTATCATCAAATATATTGCAATTATTATAATTATTCATATTACTATTTATCATTACTATTTATCATTATTATTATTATTATTATTCAAACACAAATTGGCAACTCTTGCCACCTTCTTCTGTCATTTTCTCTTTCCACAAAAATCTGAAATTTATATTTTTCCTCAAGAATTTTTTTTAGTCAAACATGCATCTGAACGTAACTACCGGTATTGCAAATATGTCTCTATACATGTATGCAACCCCTGTATAGAAATCAAATTAACAAGTACAAATTGCCTATTATATACGTCAGAACAAGTTACCTCCATTGGACAGTGTTGGACTACAGTGTATACTATTATATTACTAGGCAAGGAAGTTCACATTTTCACATATATAATTAGGTGTTTTTGCATATTTAATGAACTATGACCTTTCACCTTTGACCTACATACTCAGAAATCGAACTTAGGCTGTACATGTATTCTGATACCATGTACATGTACCTTCATATTAAATTTCATTAAAATTTGTCAAACATTACTCAAGTTATCAAGTGGAAACCAGATTCGCATATTTAATGAGCTATGACCTTTGCCCTACATACTCTGAAATTGAACTTGGGCTGTGTTTTGATACCATGAATCTTCATATTAAAGTTCATTAAAATCTGTCAAACAATACTAAAGTTATGGATCGGAAACCAGATTCGCATATTTAATGAGCTATGACCTTTGCCCTACATACTCTGAAATTGAACTTGGGCTGTGTTTTGATACCATGAACCTTCATATCAAATTTCATTAAAATTCATCAAACATTACTCAAGTTATCGAATGGAAACCAGATTTGCATATTTAATGAGCTATGACATTTGACCTTTGACCTATGTACTCGGAAATTGAACTTAGGCTGTGTTTTGATACCATGTACCTTTATATCAAATTTCATTAAAATCCTTTTAACATTTCTAAAAGTTATCGTTCGGAAACCAAATTTGTTACGGACGCACGCACGGAAGGACGCATGCACGCACGCACGGAAGGACGCATGGCAGCCTTACTATATCCCCTCTGACTTCGTCGGCGAGGGGATAAAAACAAAGAAAATAAAAGTTCATGAATTTTTATTTACAGAGCAAATTGGAGAGGACTGCGTAAGAGAGGGGCAATTCCACGGTAACGGAAGGACACTCAGACAAGATTTTTGAACTTCAGGTTCATACTAAAAGAAATGTTTTATTAGTATGTATTAAACTATGGGGAACAAAATGTGTTTCAGTCAAGTGGAAAGCTTCATCAACTTCACAAAGTTTGGATAAACACTAATTAACTGGAAAAACCATGTCCATTTTTATGTCCTTCCGTTACCGAGATAATTAATATGCACATTCTTAAACTACTTAACTATAATGACAATTTTTTGGGGGAGAATTAAAGGCACTTATATAGGTATTATATCTGTACTGTTTCACATCTTATACTAATAAAACAGTTCTTTTAGTATGAACCTGAAGTTCAAAAATCTTGTCTGAGTGTCCTTCCGTTACCATGGAATTGCCCAGAGGTCACAGTGGTGCACATTTGTGTTTGATTGATCACAACTTTAAAAAATCATAACTTCCTTATTTTTAATCAGAATTTGCTCAAACATTCACAGAAATGTTCCTCTTAATTCTCCTCTTCTATCAAAAAGCAATTGAATATCATGGTGAACTTCCCCTTAAATGTGACCTGCATATTTATAAGAAATTAACGATAACAAAACAAACGAACAATGAACTTAGTAATTTTTGCAATCACTTAAGTTGATTTGACAACTAAAGGTTATTTTCCCACTAAAGGCCATTTTAAAGCCCTTTCGTTTTGAGGGAAGCTCTGAATTAGTTTTTTCTTTCAAATGCCGTTGGAATTTAACATTTTCATTTTTTGGGGGCCTGCAAATGGGACATACATGTAGGATATGGGTGGGATGAAGATTGACAGATGGGGCGTGGCTTTGTGTGCGTTGTTCAGTTGTAATTCCAAACCAAACAGCTGGGTGTCATGTGACTACGTTCGCGGTGTTTACCTGTTATTGTTACTGCATACTTTGACCTGGTTGAGGTCAGCGTTCGTAGTATTATTGATAATAATCTATGGTAGATGTGGACCCGTTACCCAGAATGTGCAAATGGCTCATTGCTATTCCAAGCCGATGAGATCTTGTTGAGCGGATTATGATTTACATTTCGCCGATGCCAGCCGGCTGCATTAATTCGTCGCTGTTTTCACGAAGTGACGGTAGTGAAAAAAAATTGCATTCACTTTGCGTTACCATTTTCCTCACTACCGTCACTTCGTGAAAACAAGGACAAATTGTCACAACATATTACCCTCTATCCCAACCGCTCATCTTTTGTCTGATCAAAGAATATATACTGATTGAATGAACTCTAATTAAAGTTGTCGACAGAAGCATTTTTGGGAAAAAAATCAGAAGTGTACCGTAGATTTTATCATTTGAGCACATCTCATACTTTTACAGATTAGTTCATAGCTTGATTATTGATAATAATCAGTGGTAGATGTGGACCTATTACAGAGACTGCGCAAATAGCTCATTGCGAGTCCGAGCTGGTGAGATCCCGTCCAGCGAATTATGATTTTTATTTCGCTGATGCTAGCTACATATAACTGGCTGAGTGGCTGTTCAATTGAACATTAATTAACAACCACCAATGACTAGACTGCGTTCCTTGAGCTGGCAGGGCATGCTGAACTTTGCATGACCCATCTCACGTCACAATTAGCTAGGTTTGCTTTAGACCGAATTTTCCGTCTCTTTCGTTCGTTAGCCTCTTATTGGGGGTAGGGTCGGCCGGCTCTCTCTTTAGAGACGGAAACCGTCTATACACATTCCCATGATAACGCCACGGCCATTTCAGGTCATAGCGTTTTGCCCCCAAAATCCCCCAAAATGTCATTTTACCTCGTGCATGTTATATTGTAAATTAGGCCTAGGCTATAATAATTCAGTTCCACTTACCAACTTGACTGAAATAATCAGTTTAATAGTCCCTTTTTAGGAATTTATGGGTCAAAATCGAAATCCATGTTGAAAAAGATTTTCAAAATGGATTTCGATTTTGACCCATAATTTCCTTAAAAGGGACCATTAAACGGATTATTTCAGTCAAGTTGGTAAGTGGAACTGAATTATTATAGCCTAGGCCTAATTTACAATATAACATGCACGAGGTAAAATGACATTTTGGGGGATTTTGGGGGCAAAACGCTACGACCTGAAATGGCCGTGGCGTTATCATGGGAATGTGTATAGACGGTTTCCGTCTCTAAAGAGAGAGCCGGCCGACCCTACCCCAATAAGAGGCTAACGAACGAAAGAGACGGAAAATTTGGTCTAGGTTTGCTTTTCCCACTATCAACTTTTAAGGTATTATTATCAGAAAGCTTAGAATTTACAGAATATTTGTTGAAGGCCCAAGCAGAATAGAGCAAAGCTCCTGCCCACAAGTCAAAGTATGGTCAACATCATTCATTGCACTGTAACTCTCCGACTCTCGCCGAGTGTCAGCTGCTTGAATTGACCGCGCCCATTTTCAATTTCAAATTTAATGCTGCTCATGCAATATGCAGCCAATGATGATGGGAGCCCTTATTACATACAATTCTATGTGCTCCGCACACTTCTATGGGGGCCAGTTAAGGCTTGGTAATACTTATTTTGCATCATCACCAACTTCTATAAGACTAAGCGTAAGCCGGCTGCATAGGCCTACTGTACTAAGTTTACAGGGGAATAGTATAGAGTCTAGCCTACTGCCTACTGGCACGATTTGTGATCCTGCCAAAAATCCGTTAAAATCTTATTTTAGCGGATGCATATCCGATGCATTTATACTCTCTGCCTTCTCTTTATTTCCAAATTTAGGCCTAGACTAAAAAATAATTGGTTTCACTTACCAGCGTGACTTTATAATGCATTTAATAATGGTCCTTTTTCAGGAAACTAACTCCGTGTCGAAAATCTGCTCACGAATGACGTCATTTAATGTCGTCTTTGACACGAAAACGTAATATGGCGCGCCAATTGCCCAATAATTTAGCTAAAAACTGCTCGAGCGATAAACTATAGCGTTTATCGAGGATAACTATGTTTATCTCGATAGCCTATATTTTAAACACTCAGTTTATAGCCGATAAACAGAGTTTATATCAAGAGAAACCAAGTTGTTTTATTGATTGATGAACATATCAGCGATTAACAGTCTTTATTTAAAAAACAGTGTAGTATCGACAGGGGCGGCCGAGCAACTTTCAAAGTGGGGGGGCACCAACAAAAAAGGGCACTTTCTGGAAAAAAGGGCACCTACAGTGGGAAATCTCAAAGCGAAAATATACAAATTTTAGACATTGGTATATACCCCTACATTGTGATTACATCATCAGGGATGATTTCAATACATCATACAAGATATCGCTTAAGCATCAAACTTTACAGTTGGGTGTGATGTCTGAATATGCATTTACGAGCGAGCGAGAAAAATTTTAAAGATCTGTGAGGTCGCAGTGCGAAAAATTACATCTTATAAAGAGGAAAAAAGCCAATCGTGATGGGGTTATAAGCACATTCTCATAACGGAAGACTGAAAAGACCTTTGATAAGTAACATAATTATATAATCTTTAAATGCGAGCGAGCGCAGCGAGCGAACTTTGGGGGAAACTGCTCTTAGTCGCTTTAAATAAGGGGCACGTTTAATGATTACATGAAAAGGGGACAATTATCGAAAGGGATAAGACACTTATTAGAAAAGAAAAGGAGCACGTGTATAAGTACAAAGGATAATTATAAGAGGTGAAAATGAGGCATTTTTTCACTTGAAAAGAGGCACTCACCAGTGATGAAAAGGAGGCGTTTACGAAAATGGGAAATAGGCATTTGTTGACGGAAAAGGGGCACCCATCAGATTTTAATAGGGTCATTTATAAGAGGTGAAAAGGGAATAGGTCCCTTATTAGAAAGGAAAAGGGGCACGTATCATTATTAAAAGGGGAATTATCAGAGTTGCAAAGGGGCATTGACCAGATATGAAAAGGGGCACTTATGAAAATGTAAAAGGGGCACTTATAATAAAGGAAAATGTGCATTTGTTGAATGAAAAGGGGGCACCGTTCAGATGTTTAAAAGAGGCAGTTATGAGAAGGGGAAGGGGAAATTATGAGAAGGGGAAGGGGCTCTCTCTTTTTAATGGGGGCACTTATCATAAGGAAAAGGGGCACTTATTAGAAAATAAGAGGGGCACATGTTAAAATGAAAGGTGCGCTCATCCGAGTTTAAAAAAGGGGTAGTTATTAAAAGGAGAAGGGGCAATTCCTACAAAGGAAAAAAGGGGAAGTTGTCAAAGTAAAAAGAGCACCTCTCAGTTTTGAATAGGGCAATCATCAGAGGTGAAGGGGGCACTTATTAAAAGTGAAAAGGGGCACTTCTCGTACCTGAAAAGAGGCACTTACTAGAGACTAAAAAGGGCACTTATTCAAGATAATTTCAAGATTCATGAGAATGGAAAATGAACATTTATTGCAAAGGAAAATGGGAACATGCCGAAGGAAAAGGGGCACGTGTAAAAAAAAAGGGCACTCGTCAGTGGTGAAAAGGGGAAAGGGGCACTTTTACTAAGTAACAGGGGCACTTGTCAAAGTAAAAGGGGCACCTTTCCTATGTAAAAGGGGCACTTCTTACAAAATAAAAGGGGCACTTTTCCTATGTAAAAAGGGGCATTTTGGGGGTATCTGAAAAAGTGGGGGGCACTGTGCCCCCCCCCCCTGCCCCCTCCCCCCGGGAGGGCCGCCTCTGAGTATCGAAAAGCGGAGTTATTCATATTTCGTCGGGAGTGAGCACTTAAATTTTCAAAGTCGCACTCAAAGGGCCTCAACTCCGCTTCTGCATCAATGATTATCAATCAAATTGCACAGATCATTAGCTCACTAAACCAAGTGCCAGTTTCATATTTTTTTAGTTTTCAATGATCTGACATATTGTGCCCCCCCCCCCTCCCCCCGCCCGTTTCCAATGATATCTCAATGGTTGCCTCGTTCTATTCATTTTTGCACTCGACACCACTAATTTTGTTATTTATATTCGCCTACATCCCCCCCCCCCCCGATTAAAACGTGAAATCCATAGCCCCTTTCCCGAATACTAAAATTTACATACCGGTAGGCCTTAGCTATCACCCCATGGCCCTGGGAAGCGGGGGTGCTGGGGGTGCTGCAGCACCCCCGGAATTTTTCCAGGGGGGACATAGCACCCCCTGCAAATTTTTTCGGTATGATATATTTACTGTATATATACGAAATTATAACGTTTCTTTCACAAAATAATATAAAATTACCCCTTCGAAACGTTTTTTTAATTTTTTTTTATATAAAAATAAAAAAATTGTGGTAATTGGTGTCCAAAAATGACAGACCTTACCCCACCCCAATACTGATCGACCAAATTTTCAAATTATGGAGATATTTTGCGAGAAAAAAAAAATGACCTCTTACCCCCCCCCCCCCCCCCCCCCCCCCCCCGAAAATTTCGCAATATATATATCTCAGCGGCTCCGGTGAAAAAATCGTTCCCAGGGGCCTGTATCACCCTGTCATTTTGGCGCCAACTTATATTTATTGAACATTACCCCCCCCCCCCCCTACCTATCCCTTTTCTATTTTAGACAATTTGTATACTGCATGTATACTTTTCAAGTCCTGCCCACTCTCTTATTACATTTCCACCTTCTCCCTCATTAGGAAAGATGATTAAATCTATCTCGCTGCTGCCAGATCTTTAAAAAAAAATTAATTACTCAATCCTACATAAGACTGCATCAGCACCATCACACCTCAGTATACAGCATTATGACTACAAATTTCCTTCATCATCATAATCACTATCATCACGCATTTTTCACAAAATAAGAAAATGAAAGAAAAGAATTAAGCAGATTTAAAAAAAATTATTTACATTTATGAACTCCTTTATCAACAGAACTTTTATTTAAATGCACCATGACATAATATTACATCAATCAAAGAAAGGTAACTAATGCATCGGGGGGGGGGGGGGGGCTGACGTCTCTTGAACACAAAATGTTTCAGTTGTAAAATCTTACTATGAATTTAGAAATTTGAATATTTTAAGATAAAATTCATATGATTAATTCAATTATCAACATGCTATTCTTTTGGAAAGAAAAGGTAGGCCTATATTTACTGAGTTTACGAGTACTTTTTTTAACATTTGAAATTATGTTGTTATTACTACTATTATCATTATTATGATTGTTTATGTTATCATTACTATTATCATTATTATATTTGTCATTATTATTAATGTCAAAGGTCACAATTTAGCTTCATTTCATTCATTCCTCTCCTGTGGAGACTTCGGAGAACATACTATGTATGATAGAATCACTTAAGTGCAACTTTGAAAAGAGCACACTCCCGACGAAATACGAATAACTCTGTTTTCAATAAACAGAGTTTATCGATAAACACTGTTTAACGAGTGATATACAGTGCGTCCCAGAAAAAACGAAACCGAGAAGTATCGATGTTTTATCATAACTTAATCACAACCATAATTAATGAATGATACATATTTGGAAAGCTTAGAGTCTCCTCTTTCCGTTGATGCTACTTAGATGATGCATATTTTGCATGAGTGATTAAAAGCAATTTGAAGGAAGGAAACCAAAAAGACATCTGGCGGGCGGTATCTGAATTTCGAAGAAAAATTAACATTTCTAGAAAGTTGAGTTTCTGCCCTTTCATATGACACCTCAATCAGGAAAAATGAGCGAGGAATGACAAAGTTCTGTTTGTTTAAAGTAGTGCTTGCATTTCCATAATTTTATTAAACGAATTCGTTTTCACTGGCTGCCTGCCGTATCAATAAACGAAATTAACAAAAGACTTAACTCCGTTTCGTTGACAATCAGCCGTAGACGAGAGTCTTCATGCATGGCTGATTGTCAACGAAACGGAGTTAAGTCTTTTGTCAAATCTGCTTTTTGCTACGGCAGGCACCCAGTGAAAACGAATTCGTTTGTTAAAATTATGAAAATGTAAGGGCTACTTTAAACAAACAGAACTTTGTTATTCCTGGCTCATTTTTCTTGATTTTGGTGTCATATGAAAGGGCAGAAACTCAACTTTCTAGAAATGTTAATTTTTCTTCGTAATTCAGATACCGCCCGCCAAATGTCTTTTTGGTTTCCTTCCTTCAAATTGCTTTTAATCACTCATGCGTGAAATATGCATCATCTGAAAGAGGAGACTCTAAGCTTTCCAAATATGTATCATTCATTAATTATGGTTGTGATTAAGTTATGATAAAACATCGATACTTCTCGGTTTCGTTTTTTCTGGGACGCACTGTATAGTTATTGCTCGATAAACAGTGTGTATATAATTATTGGGCAAATGACGCGCCATATAAACATATATACACTGTATGTAACAAAGCATGTTGCATTGGTCGTTCATCAACGCGCCGCCAACTGGAATATTCCATTTCATGCCGTGGTCCCATATAGAATAAACGGCACTGCCACCTATACAATGCATTTTAGCTGCAAAATAAAAAGTCATATTTTGCACGCTACTCCGAATACGAATCGGGCAACAGCTGCCGTATTGTCCTCTTCCGGGGTTTTCCCCATGGTTTTCCCCGGAGACCAAACACCTCAGAGGGCAACATTCTGCCATCCATCAGTGCACTTGCGAAGTAGGATTCAATTTATTGCTTGATATAATGTATCTGTCCGTGACGTACAACCATCAGCATCTGGTCGTCGCGTAGTTAGCTACCAAAGTTGTATACCATTTGTTTAAAAGATACATTGTATAGGTAATAATAATTATATTGACAGGGCTTCTTTAAATTTCGGGTACATCAGAAATATTGACCGCGCTAAAACCATATTGCCCTCGATCGTCCTCAACTCGGGACAATATGATCTTAGCTTTGTCAATATTTCTGATGCCCCCCCCCCCCCCCCAAGCCCAGTCAATATAAACGGCACTGCCATATACTCGCTGGATGTGCATAAAGGAAAAAAAATCCCCCCTCTCTCTCTCTCTCTCTCTTTCTTAATACTAATAACTTTCTTTCTTCTCTTCATCCTTCCTTTTATATTCTGATAATCTTGAGTTTCTTTGTTACTATATACCACTCTTTCCTCTTTACCTTCTTTCTTTCTGTCTTATTTTATAATTTATTTAGTTTATGTATTCATTTATCTATTCGTACATTTATTTATTTATTGATTTATGTATTTTTATATCCATCTATCCACACATATTAATTTTGTATTCATTGATTTATTCTTTCACTCTTTTGATTTTCTTTGGTGTTTTATTTTAGTACAATAATTGTTTAGGACAAGTAACATCTATTTTCGTTTTTCTTTTCATTTCTATTTCTTTTTGTCCTTATCTTTTTGGTTTGTTTGGGGGGGGGCACAGGATTAGCCTATTGTGTTGCACATGTGCGTGAAAGGGTTAATTGTGGGCTGTTAATTATCTCTAAATTTCTCAATTTCGCGAGGGGCAATGAAAGTGAGTATATACTGGTGGCAGTCACATAGCGCGTGTAGGCCTACATATTTTTTTCCTTCGAAATCAGACCATCTTGTATAGGATGATGGTCGCCAGAATAGTATAGCAGTTTCACATTTCGGTGGGGGTGACTGTGAGCCACTCATTATGATAATTTGTACGAGATGAACTATGGACCGTGTGTTTCTATGTCAATAGACCATTTTCGTAATGTAATCAAATTTAATGCACATGTCTTTGTTAAGTGCCTCGTGACAAATTAATTAATTCACCTGTTACAAATAATTGTATTTTAATAGTCGGAATGTGAATTGCATGCATTGATTGTTGCTAGGTAAGACAAACACTATGGCTTGTCCTACATTAACAACACGGAAAAAGTGCAATTCGCATTCTGACTATTGAAACCAATTATTTGTAACAGGTGAATTAATTAATTTGTAACGATCGAGGCACTTACAAAAGATTTGTGCATTCAACTCGCCTCGGTTACATATTTACAAAAAATGTCTATTTATACAAACTGCATAACTCGCGTGAATGGATTTGCGCCCTCTGTAGAGGAGATCCTGGAGATGGTCGAAGGAATATTCGAAATAATGCTAGGAAATCATCGGGCTAAATATTTCCCCTGTGTAATAAATGCAACTCATTTTAGTTGCCCACTTCTGTGCAAGAACCTTTTCAGGGTAGATAAATCATTTATTAGTGTCTTTACAATCTATGATTTAATCATTCATTCCTTCATTTTTTTTTTTTGTCATGCGTTCATTTTTTTGTCCATTTCATTCATTCATTTAAAAAATAAAAAATAAAAAAAATTATTGTCATTATTATTGTCATCCTCATCGCGTCATTACTATTATTACTTTTATTATTAGTATTAGCATTATTATCAGTATTATCATAATCATCATCATATAGTGTTTGTGTGCCCCCTCGTCCCTATTTTTTTTTGTGTATTCTTGCTTGCCATTTTGATGTTTTCTGTTTAAGGCATTTGCTTTGTTTTGGTTGGTCTGGTTTGATTTTTTTAAATCATTTGTTTTGTATTTTTCTGTTATTTTGCTTGTGAAGTACACTTGTCCGACACAGCAACAAATGATGTATGCTGACCGGATTCCAAGTATTGTGATTCATTCAATAATAGCAAGTAACTTGCGAAGTGACGGTAGTGAGGAAAATCGTAACGCAAAGTGAATGCAATTTTTTTTCACTACCGTCACTTCGTGAAAACAGCGACGAGTTAATGGAATACCTCGTCCCAGGAAAGAAAAATCCATACATTAATTATGCGGGTAAACCAGTCTATTGCATTGCATTGAGGTTAAGTGGCCTGAATAAGGTAGTTTACAGATAGCACATGGTACAAATGACCCCAAATATCCACGGATCTTTTAGACATGGAAAAGTTCCACTTTGAGCATCTTAGAATAATAACTGCCAAAGTCCTAGATGTGCTTCATGAATACCTTTTGTTTGCCCTCTTGAAAAGAATACTTCCACCTGCGTATCTTAGGATGTACCGTTGGTGCATAAATGAATAATGTTATATAACTTTCATGAGCGCATATCCAGTATTCATCTCTGGTGGGTTTTACCTTTTTGGTACAAATGACCATTATCTGCCCATGCGCAGATTGTATCTGTAAACTCCCTTATTGAATGGCATTGCCTCGAATCTACGTTGATTTGAAATGAACTACAGTCATTTATGCTACGGTCACAAAGGTTCGTACGAACGATAATTTCGTACGAATCTCCCTTTATTTCCATTGTCTTCCCGAATTTCCATTGTCTGAAAATCGTTCGTACGGCGTTCGTAGCAGTTCGTAATGGCATTTGTGACCGAGGCTTAAAATCTCTTTTGAACCAGTTCACTTTGATGAACGCCCCACCGCTCGCTTTCCCCCTTCCCCCAAATCTCTTAGGAGATCTCCGTGAACTCTCACTCGTCAAACACACGATATCATTATCATTGTACTGTTGAAAATGATTTTCAATTTTCATAAATAAGCACTAATAATGTAAGCAATTCCATGCAACGTGTCCTGTCAGACACGACATGTATCCATTTGTTTCATTAAAACATTAACAAAATACTAATAGATAATAACAAATTAACTATTGCATCGCGCTTAACATACTAGGAAGCGCTTAACATGAAATATATAATTTCGAAAGAAAAAACTAAATAGGTAGCCTAACATTATTATTATAATTATAACAATAAACATGATGACATGAGATCTAACAATATACATCGAAAATGTCTTGCTATGGCCATTGAGTTTAATTCATTCTAAAACCACTATACGGTCACCTCAAGATATTTTCTAATAAAATAAATGAGGGAAAAGGTCGTAGGACAAGTTGCATGGAATCACCTAACCTTGCAGAATACACAGGTGCACACATTCACAGATTTTGGAACGGAGTTATATCTAGATTGCATGACCCTTCAGACCTCGACTTATACAGACGAGTGTAAAAATAGAAATGTTTTATCTTTATATATTGACAGCATTATCAAATATGATACTGTTATCTTAGATTTGCTGATATGATATTAGTTTGTTTATTTTTAAATAACAATAGCATAGACACGTTAATCATCACAATAGGTAAATTATTAGTGATAAGTACATGTTCTATTTCGCATTATCTAGATTGGGCAACCCCTAATTGTTTATATCGTTTGTTTTAATATTCTTACACAGCATATAGTGCTGACCCATTTATTCGATTCATTGTAAAACTAATAACAAGATAGCATACGGGAAAGCTAAATAGTCAGAACAACACATTTTGACAAAGTTTAAAACTAAAACAATAAGATAATCATTCCAAATCATGACGAATTAGTCAGATCACGTGATTTTAGTGCAGACTCGAAATCGCTGGCAGAATTTAGTTCTTTATTTTGGGACATAACATTTTTACAAATATTGAATGCTCCGTAATCCAACATAACAAAAATATATGAACCGACAAATTCAGAATTTTTCGAGTGATTTTACATTTTACCGAGGCCGCAATTAACCAATTTCCTAATTATACAAAGATCTAAATTCCAACTATGAAACATTCATAAATATATTTTCCTTACATACAGTCATGATAGTAAATACATGAAGTAAATATAACTGAATGAGTCAGACTGTAACAGAAACCTTAATGAGCTAAGTATTGTTATACTGACTACCAAAAAAGAAGACATATATGTAAGTGACCATTAAAAAAAAAATCAAATTAATTATTTAAAAAGATAAATATCTTATACAATGATCGCAACTACTTTCGAAAAATCAACCTAAGAGAATATCAAAGGCCTTATGCGACACGTATTGAAATGTGCAAACATGTAAGTGAGACATTACGTATACTAATCCAAATATGATTTCTAATTTTCTATGAGATGTTCAATAAGATGTCGAAATGCTATTGAGTTGATTTTTAGAAGAAAAAAATGCAATCGTGTTTTAGGTACTATGTCCCATTTGCAGGCCAAAAAAATGAAAAAGTTAAATTCAAACTGCATTTGAAAGATAATACTAATTTAGAACTTCCCTAAAAAAGGTGGGGCTTGAAAATGTCTTCAAGTGGGAAAATAATGACTATTAGTTGTCAAATCGACTTTAGGGCTATAGAGCCCAAAAGTAATAGTCTTGATTTTCAGACAATTATTGTCCGAATGGTCATACGTTTTATGCTGCGCAAAGATTCAATCAGTTTAATATTGGCCATCACAAGAAGTGGGTTATTGATGTAGACAAATGCTCATGTACCCTTTACAACTCTTTTCATGTATGTTATTACCAAAGAAGAAAAAAGCCAGTCAGTCACTCAATAGTGTCTGACAGTGAAATCTAGCAAGTAAACGGGTTTCCTTGCATAATTTGAATATGAGGACACTGCTAACGTTTAAATTTCACAGATAGGACATACATGACATATTCATAATTCCTGCAAAGTTCTACAGAATTTGAGGTTGGCTGCAAAAGGGACATAGTACCTTTAATCGGCTTAAAATTCAGTCAAAGTCGAGGGTCAGACTACTTTCCATATGTCTCTACAATGCCTCGTCATCCCCGTTTGACATTATCAATTATGTTTATTTACAACGCATTAGTTAATTCTGCTAAACATATAAATCATTGGGAATATGGCACGAATTTCTTGTCTCGTAGACTCGCACTGACAACCTTGTAGCAAATGGCTTCAACCAAAGCTACTTGAGACCGATAGTTACGCCACCGGAAGATGCTGCTGATTAGTCAGGCAGCTCACAATGCTCCAAAATACTTTCTTTATATATGTATTAAACGGAGGAGGCAACTATTGTGACGCCTCGTGCTCAAAAAGCGTAAAACAATCGTGGTTCTCATCCCCGACAAACTGCCAAAAGATTTGAAAAACCGTCGACAACGAGAGTACCGCGTACCATACTCCAATTTCTATTATCCAGTAGTTTCAAGGCTTTCTCCTTTGTGTGTGTTTTTCATATGCCTGGTGAGGCTACAACCTTGCGTAAATCGTTTGTTGCAAATGGAACATTTGTGTGGTTTTTCACCCGTATGGGTTCGCATGTGAGTATAAACACTATTTAATTGGGTAAATGCTTTATTACACACGGTGCATTTAAACGGTCGTTCGCCTGTATGGGTACGCATGTGCGTGACAAGATTCGCCTTGGTATAACATCTTCTCTGACAGTTTGAACATTCAAAGGGTTTCTCGCCGGCATGTCGGCGCATGTGCATTGTTAGGGTATAGGGTTGAGAAAACCGTTTATTACAATCCGAACATTCATAGGGTTTCTCGCCCGTATGTGAACTCATATGCCTTGATAGTCCCTTACGGTTGGGAAACCTCTTGTCACAAAGTGAACACCCATGAGGCCGGACTCCCGTGTGGGTTGCCATATGCAAACGGACATATGACTTGTGTGTAAACCGCTTCTCACAAATTGAACACTGCCAAGATCTTATCCCTGTATGAATTGCCATGTGATTTTTAAGGGATTCTTTTTGTATAAAGGTTTTGTCACAAATGGTACACTTGAAAGGCTTTTCTCCAGTGTGGGTTTTCACATGACGTTGAAGTTGGCTCTCGTAGGTAAATTCTTTGCCGCAAAAAGAACACCGGCGGGGCTTTTCTTCTCTTCTGGATCCTCTAGTTGCATTTCGAGGGGGACATGTATTACAGGAACAGTTATACGTTTCCCTATTTGCGTTTTCACTCGTTTCATCCCGTCCCGATCCTCCTTGCGAGTTCCAGCCCCCATGGTAAGAACAAGGACCAACCATGCGATTTCTCTCACATTCAGCAACATGCAGTCCTTCAAACCCAACCTGTGGCCTCACCTCACCGAAGCGAGGCTCAGCAGGCATGAAGCTCTTGCCGTGAGGAAGCGCGTCGAACTGCGGTTCGGATCCATCTTTTGAAAGAAAATATGGAAGCGTCACTTGGACTGCTTGCGTATGATTTGTTTCATGGTGGCTCCCAACGCCTGTCGAGGCCCTGTCAGAAGGTACTTCCTGGGTTAACATCATGCTCTGTCTGATGTTTGCATTTCCATCTGAGAAGAAAAAAACAAATCAATACGATTTCTAAAAAACCGGGAATGACGCTTGCTGAAAATTAAAGAGGTGATGTTATACAATGTACCACGTGACTGAAACATTAAACTCCTAACTTATTTTCAAACGTAATGATGCATGGTATAGGTCTACGCAGATGTTTTAAAGGTCTTAAGTGGGAGATTTAGGATTGTCTGACGGCTAGGGGAGGGGCAAGTCTTTAAAAAAAGCACCCCAAAAGAAAGAAAAGGATAGCTAATGTTTTAGGCAGCCTTCATGGGGAAAAGATTATCACATTTGCAGAGCCCCTGGTGGGATGAATAAGCTGTATGTTTTTTTTTCCCAGTGGCAACCTGATCCCCTACCCCTCCATGTCCGCCATGGAATTCGTCCCTTTGGTTTTAAACGCACCCGGGGGAAGAGACCTTAGGGTGATTAGGTTTATTTTTCCCTTCCCAGGGGAAGGTGCCTACAGAAATATTTTAATCTGTCTTCAGTAATATTGGTTGTTTAAAGGTACTATGTCCCATTTGCAGGCCAAAAAAATGAAAAAGTTAAATTCCAACTGCATTTGAAAGATAATACTAATTTAGAACTTCCCTAAAAAAAGGTGGGGCTTGAAAATGTCTTCAAGTGGGAAAATAACGACTATTAGTTGTCAAATCGACTTTAGGGCTATAGAGCCCAAAAGTAATAGTCTTGATTTTCAGACAATTGTACCGAATGGTCATACGTTTTATGCTGCGCAAAGATTCAATCAGTTTAATATTGGCCATCACAAGAAGTGGGTTATTGATGTAGACAAATGCTCATGTACCCTTTACAACTCTTTTCATGTATGTTATTACCAAAGAAGAAAAAGCCAGTCAGTCACTCAATAGTGTCTGACAGTGAAGTCTAGCAAGTAAACGGGTTTCCTTGCATAATTTGAATATGAGGACACTGCTAACGTTTAAATTTCACAGATATGACATACATGACATATTCATAATTCCTGCAAAGTTCTACAGAATTTGAGGTTGGCTGCAAAAGTGACATAGTACCTTTAAGGGGGCAAAAAAAGGCCGGTGCCCCTTGAAACGAAAGTGGTATACCGCATAACCGTGTTCACTAGCTAAAATATGTGACTTCCTTTTTTGTGGGGTGCTTGGTTTTAAGAAGTTTTCCGCAGCGTCCCCCTTTTTGCAAAATATGGTATCCGCCCCTGCTAAATATCCAACAGCAAGTCATTACCTTTATAGATTGGCTGTGCTACCTTCTGTCTATCAAGTTTGTCATCTTTTATGAAGTCATCTCCTAACTCACATCGGATGTCAGCTTCGAAGTCTTCTTCCATACAGCGATCTCCTAATTCTTCCACTGTAGGACAGTAGATTAGGTATCCGACCTCTTCAGATGGGCGTGGCTTGCCCATTGCAGCTCTCGTAGTGAAGTCCATGTTTAGGGTATCGGTGGATAATCTGTACAGAATGAAAAACATAGAATTAAAAATGAACATTACCACGTGTATCCAAAGCAAAAACGAGGAAGCAGTGGACCGATGAAGAAAAGTAAGATGAAAAAGAAGAAGGAGGAGGAGAAGACAAAGTTAAGAAGAATTAAGAAGAAGAAGAAGAGGGAAAAGAAAGCATAGATAAGAAGAAAAAAAGAAGAAGGAGAAGAAGAAGGAGAAGAAGAAGTCGCCGAAAATAAAGGTAAAAGAAAAAGGAAAGAAATCACAGGGTGATCGTCAGCGAACATCAAAGCGAACGATTCGTGGCATGCTGAGTGGCAGACCCCAGTGGCGGATCCAGGGGGATGCACTCTTAATGTCAGCGAGTAAATTGTGCTGAGTAAAACAAGCTGAGTAACAAAATGAGCAATTCAGTACTCAAGCTGGAGTAAGAAGTCAATTTTAGTGGTACTCGTCATCCGAGTAATTTGTTACCTTCGATAAAGAGTAAATCAATGACTCAACATTGAGTAAGAACTTCGTTTGTGTCAATTTTGAGTAAACTACGGTTGGGAATTACGCGGCGGCAGGTGATAAATAACTCAACATTGATCTCTTACCCGAATTTACCTCGGGTGCGAGTGAAAGTTGGATCGATGGAAAGTGCAACTAGCTGTCAATATGCATGTGACACCTGTTCTACACATTTTTACATATTTGCAGCTGTATGTTCCTTTGTCTACCTAAGGAACTGTATATTTTGTCATCTTTCATTGTCCGCCATGTGCATGTCTCGTGCATGCATGTGCGCGTGCAGAAAGATGCGAAAGAACTGAGATAGATGATTGTGACACATCGGGAAGAAATTCTGAGCTCATGGATCGAGCTTGGAAGAGCTCCAACCGACATCTAGGAAGGAACTGGCTTGGACTTTTTTTCTGGCCTCCTTCAGAGGAAGGAGCCCACTGTTTTTGTTGGTGCTTTGAGGAGCACCGAGGAAGCCAGGACAGTGTTATGTAGTCCTCGAGAGAAGCGCCTATTCATGCTCTTCATTGACAGCAGCAGTTGACTACTGCTACAAGATGTTTCAAGTACTACAGCTGGATTACCCTGCCCAGGCAGCTGTCATATGAGACTTCTTTGATCGTCTCATTTATGGAATTCGTACCAAGGATCTTATTAAACCATGGACCCTAGTACAGATGGACTAATAATGAGAGTCTTTCTTTGATGAGAGAACTCTGAGTTTTCACTGTGATTCAAACTGATTTGGGAAATTAAAGTCCACAAATTATGTTACTGAATTTAAAATGTCGTTGACTTTATGTTATTTGCATGGTGTGTGAGTGAGGAACTTCAAATCAATGCTAAATTAGAAATCAGGCAAAATTATGGTTTATATTCTCTATTGACAAATAATGGTTACTTAACAGCTGTTAAAAAAAAGTACAATATTAATCAGCGGTTTAGTTAAACCCTTAGTCAAAAAGTTAA
Organism: Strongylocentrotus droebachiensis; assembly: GCA_035222895.1. Classification (NCBI taxonomy): domain Eukaryota; kingdom Metazoa; phylum Echinodermata; class Echinoidea; order Camarodonta; family Strongylocentrotidae; genus Strongylocentrotus; species Strongylocentrotus droebachiensis. The sequence goes on along the minus strand of JAVYIG010000291.1, from coordinate 63,722 downwards.
AACCCTAGTTGAATCCACCTTTGTTTTAGTCAGTATTGAGTAAAAACATGTACTTAACTTAGTACATGTTTTTACTCAATATTGATTAAGCAACTAAGCGTTACCCAGATAACATCATACTCAATATTTGAGCAAAAAATTGCTCAAACAATTTGAGTCAAAACATGTACTCGTTAATTGAGTAAAATTTGGCTCAACTCATGAGCAGTTTCTTACTCGACATGAGTTGATTACGTTTCTACCCAGTACTGAGTAAAAAAGGGAACCGCTCAACAAAGGAGTAAATATTGAGTAAAGGTTGACTCATTAAAACTGAGTAGAGATTTAGTCTTTTATTGAGTAATATTTTTAATCAACAGATGAGTAGATTTGTTACTCAACACATGCTGAGTAAAGTTTACTCAAAAGTCGGGTGGTTCCCTTTTGACTACCCAAAAGAGTAAGATTTTTACTCAAATTGAGCAGTTGTTTTTTAGAGTGTGCCTGGGCCTCCTCCCCTGGGAAAAACAGAGCAGATTTGATGAGATTACCACCCCCCCCCCCCCCCCCAGTGACCACGCAGGGAGTTCTAATCCGTCCTGAGCAAACTAGTGTAGATAGGCTTTAAATGGATAGTTCCCTTTCGGCCAGCATTCCTTTTTTCAAGCTAAGAAAATACTTAGTATTTTTATCTTCTTACTCCGTCCATTTCACTCTTTCCCATATATATACATGCACCTTTTGATTCAAAGTTTCAAACTTATGAATATGTTTTCGGACTGAAATTACAACGCGTAAGGGCTTTTGACCTTAATCCATTTCTTCAGCCCAACATTAGTTTTTGGTAGGTAGTACAAACATGTGACTTGCCCTACCAACAACATGTAATGTAGGCCTATGCAATTCGTATTCTGAACTACCGGTATATTGAAATACATTTATTCGTAACAATTGATGAAATAATTTGTAACGAGGCACATAACAAAGATTTATGCATATCACATTTGAATACATTCTGAAAATGGCCTATTGATACGCAAACCTATTTGAGAGCGAGCAAAGTTGCAAATCCCGAGGTATATATTAGGGACTTTTAGATTGAGTGGACGAGAACGGCGTGAACGTCCACTGATCATGCGTGTCTATGGCAAGCCGTTTTAACATTTATTCTTCTTTCTTGATAATTATATCAAGAATTGAATTCCTGATATCAAGAAAAAGGAATAAATGAAAACGGCTTGCCATGGACACGCATGATCCAGTGGACGTTCAAGCCGTTCTCGTCCACTCAATAGGGACTTTTAGATTTGCGTGGACTGATACGTGTGACGTCCATTCAAGGCAGCTAGTGCATTAAAAGGACGTCGATCACATTGCGCCAACGAAAGAGTGTCCAATGTAAAGGCCCGGTCTCACCTCCAGAACTTTGCTGGAGCGTTCCTGGAGCGGTGAAAAAAAATTCATCACCGCTCGTAACCGTTCACCACCGTTTAACAGAAGTTGGCCCCCGTTAAGGCAACGCCGTATACGCTCGGCCACCGCTGATGGTCCCTCCTACCGCTTCGAAAGTTTTGAGCTGCACAAAATATTGCGAGCGGTGAGGAGCGGGCAATTTTCCGCTCCGGCAAAGTTCACCACCGCTCCAACAACGCCCAGTCAAAGTGTGGCCCCGCTAGACGCAAGTTCGTGGACGCTTTGGTCCGCTAGGCCAACGCAGAAATCTTGAACGCTGGACCACCGCTGCTTCGCCAGCTTTGCCCGGGCGGTGATTAAACGTTGCACAAACTTTGGTGGAGCGGTTGTAAGCGTTTTACGAGCGGACACGGGATTGCTGGAACGGTGTCGGGCGTTGAAGCAGCGATCCATTGCGGTGATGAACTTTGGTTCGGCGTTGGTATGGAGGTGTCGGAGCGGGACCAACGCTCGCTACCGCTCGCTACCGTTAAACCAACGCAAAAGCAACGCCGGCTTCAGCGGTGCACCGCTAAGGCAACGCCCGTGTTTTCGATTTGTTTCCCATTTTGTGCGCGGTGACGAGCGTTGTCGAAATTCGGCCCCCTCTCCCTACCGTTCAAGGAACGCTCCAGCAAAGTTCTGGCGGTGAGACCGGGCCTTTACAAATAACTTTCTTGGTCGGATTATCTAATCCCCGTTTATAAGCTAATCTCCAAGCATGCGAAATATAAGAGATTTTCCGGGCAATATACCAGTCAGGCACAGAGGAAGTTGCTTGGGCCTTTACAATGTCAATTAAAGGTAAAGACCAGTATTGGAAACGCCCCAATTTCTAAAAATGAAATGAAAGCTCTTATTACCAATCATGTGAAAGAATAAGGTTTGACTAATACATGATGATAACAATTTTGCCGGGAAACCGCCTACTAATTGATATATTTGGTAAATAAGTTTATCTATTGGCATGTGAGAGATAAACGCACGTGTCGCGCACATATACATCTTTCTGTGTACAGTACTGGTAACTTTATGAAGACTGGGCTAAATTTCTTATCATTTTGATGATTCCAGAACCTTGCAGTACACACTAATACTTATATGCTAGATGATCAACCTTTTCTGATCGATTCCACAACGTCTCTTTCACAATGCAATCGCATGACCAGAACTGGTCTTTGATCAGTCCGCTTCCTTCATTCAGCAAATTAACTAAGGTCAAAACGGATGTATACAGATGAACACAATCTTTTGTCCAACTCTCAGCCGCATTTCACTTATTTGCACTGTTTGCTGGGTTTTAAGCAAGGTGTTAAAGAGCATGCATGGAGATTATAGCCCAAGAAGTGTAGGGGAATTTTATTCAAATTTCAAATAAGGGCAATTCATCCTTCGTAATATGAGTTAATTTACATGCAAGGAGAACATTATAGGAGAACCAGAGTGGTCAGAGTTTGACATATATCCGACCAATAATAAGAAAGTTATAAGTGTTTGAAATATGTGAGGTCGCTATATCTATACGAATCTCAGTGGATTGTGACGTATGCACTACTCACCCGTTCGAAGTATACAAACATATCATTAATTTAATTACTATTTTCACCCAAGCGCTTTCTCCCTTCTGGCATTACTCAACATTTAATTATTAAAGGTCCTCTAAAAAGACATTTTTGTTATTTTTTGTGTTGGAACAAATGAGAAAGTTGTCCGCCACTACATAATTACATACAGACTCAGCCACTTTAAATTTGAAGCCCCCGTACCTATACAGTGCATGTGAGTCAAAGAAACGTTAATTGCTAATTATTATATAAATTATTATACATCTTATGAAAGAGTGTTTCATCCCGAATCATTTAGTATCATGTGTGTGGAATGCGTTCACGCTTGGATGAACAGGAGGCATTGTTTGCGAGAGTGCAACAATCTACTTGCGCCAAAGTTGATTATGTGATGTTTTTATGAAGATGTTATTTATTATTTTATGGCAACCTACAATACAAAAGTTGATGATTTTAGTGACAACTTACACTAAAAAAATGTTTCAAGTCAATTATATCTACATCCATAATATTTTAGCTGCATAACATATTGAGCTTAAAACATATTTTTTTCACTGATGAACATTCAACACCAAAACATTCATATCCATCACAAAACATAGCTGTCAGTAATTTACGTTTAAACTCAAACGTTAATAGCTAGCTTTCACATTTTCAATTAGTTGCATTCAAACTACACTAGTAGCTACGGTGGGGCTTTGTGATCAGAATATGATAATACACAGTACGGGACAATAGCAGACCTAACATAGGAAACCTAATTAGCGAACGGAAGTGGCTCATTAGCGTGAAGAGATAATTAGTTGCAATGTGGCGCACGGGACTGCAATTGTGATAGTAACTCGTATATCTACTTTATTGCAACACAAACTACAAGCACGGTCCGGCAAACACGGCAAGTTATACTGGTATATTGATGTAAAAGAGACCCAGCAGAAATGAACCAACACTAACTACATGGTTTACACATCTTTAATGGTTGTTTGTCGTTGAGTAGGCATATTAACACACATAGGAAGTGAGATTATGAAAATACTTCATGTTCATCATTTGTATATATGATCAGGGTGTCTCTCCCTACAAGTCATGAAGTACCACAAACCAAAAAATACAAGTCATGAACAGATGAACGCGAACGAAAAGCAATTAACGTTCATGACAACATTTCACGTTCATATATAAACAATAAACGTCGATATTATATCAACGCTGAAGTAAAACAGATGACAGAGATCTGTTGGAAACCATATCAGTATCAACTCATGAAGTAAATGATGGGAGGTGTGTCCTACCTGGAGTCTGTCTGGAATATATATAGCTGAGAGGAAGATTTGTGTGTGTCTCGTCTCGCATCGTTAATAGAAATGATCGCTAGCTGCTTGTTTGTTACTCCGCCCATCATCGGTGCAGACAATACGGCACTCGTCGTGCGAGGGCGTCCTTGTCGCCCATACTCGCTGGATGTGCATGAAGAAAAAATTCTCTCATCTCTCTCTTTCTTATTAAATTTCTTTCTTCTTTCCCAGGCGCGGATCTACGGGGGGGGAGTTAGGGGGTTTAAACCCCCCCCCCCTTGGGCGGCCCAAAAAAAAAGAAAAAAAGAAAAAAAGAACGCACGCTGTAGAGAGAAACCCTTTCAAGTGCAAATATTGTGAGAAGATATTTAACTCATCTGGTAACTTTACCAAACACATGATAACTCTGGATATAACTGTGTATTAAACTGTTACTTGATTTAAAAAGACGTTATCATGCACTGCTTTTCATGGTCTCCATTGTGTTAATAGATGCCAGGAAAACATCATTTACGGGGTTCAAATAAACACCCCCCAAAAAATCGGCTCGCCGCATCGTCATTATTTTGGTCAAACCCCCCTTAGCAAAAAGCTAGATCCGCCCCTGTTTCCATCCTTCCTTTCCTTTCCTCGATTATTTCTGTCTTCTTTTCTTTATTCCTTTATTTCCCCTTTTCTTTCTCTATTTCTGTCTTACTTTATTCATTGATTTTTTTATTTTATTCATTCATTAATCTATTTATTGATTTGTGTATTAATTTACTCATCGGATTTTTCGAATATCCATCTATTCATTCATTGAACATTTTGAACCTTGAATTATTCCTTCATTGTTTTTTCTCTTCATTTTCTTTTTAAAGGGCGAATGCAGCATTCATTTATTTTCTCATCTTTTTTTTTCTTTTCTTTTCTGTTCTTTTAGTGTTATTCTTTGCTTTGCCTTACTTTGCTTTGCTTTGCTTTACTTTGTTTTCCTTCGCTTTGCTTTGCTTTGCTTTTCTCTGCCTTCCTTCCTTATATTTTCTCTTCTTCCCCCCTTCTAATTTCTTTTTTATTTCATTTTTCTTGTTAATGTTGTTGTTCTAGTTGCAAGAATGTTTACATCATGCACAGGATCGGCCACTTATGATGTTCATATGCGTGGAGGAGGAGAGGGGGGGGGGGCTGTTAATAATCTCTATATTTTTCAAGTTTGTGAGCGAGCGAAGAAAGCAAGTAAATATTGGATACTTGTGAGCTGGTGACAATCACATAGGGCGTTAAGTAATTAATTTCTTGAATTTTATTTGATAAGTTATGACAAATCACAAAGAAAAACCACCCCGTGTAAATACTGGGTCATGGTTGCCAGGAGTAGCATTATATACAAAGAATGCCAGAATAGTAGCAATTTCACATCAGGCGGCGATGATCGATCGGGGATAACTGTTGGCCCCTCTTAATGAAAATGTATCACCGTGCGTATCTATATAGCAAACCATTTGCATAATGAAATGAAAATTAATGCATAGATCTTTGTTAATTACAATTTTAAAAATTATCTCATCACTGTCTTGTTACAAATAATTGTATTTCAATAGTCAGAATTTCCAATCGCATACATTAATTGGTGCTAGGTAATACAAACATTATGGGTTGTCCTACAAAACGCAGAATGTACGTAATTCGCATTCTGACTATTGTAATACAATTATTCGTAATAGGGCAATAAAATATTTTGTAACGATGCACTTAAAGGTAAAGACCAGTTTTGGAAACGCCCCAATTTCAAACAATGAAATGGAAGCTCTTATATTATCAATCATGTGAAAGAATATGTTTTGACTAATACATGATGATAACAATTTTGCCGGCCCGGGAAACCGCCTCCTAATTGATATTTTTGGTAAATTAGTTTATCTATTGGTCTGTGAGAGATAAACGCATATGTCGCACACGTGTGCGTAAAGTCCCATATACATCTTTCTGTGTACAGTGGTTGTAACTTTACGAAGACTGGGCCAAATTTCTTATCACTTTGATGATTCCAGAACCTTGCAGTACACACCAATACTTATATGCTAGATGATCAACCTTTTCTGATCGATTCCACAAGATAGCACATATGGTACAAATGACCCCAAATATCCACGGATCTTTTACACATGAAAAAGTTCCACTTTGAGCATCTTAGAATAATAACTGCCAAATTCCTAGATGTGCTTCATGAATACCTTTTGTTTGACCTCTTGAAAAGAATACTTCCACCTGCGTATCTTAGGATGTACCGTTGGTGCATAAATGAATAATGTTATATAACTTTCATGAGCGCATATCCAGTATTCATCTCTGGTGGGTTTTACCTTTTTGGTACAAATGACCATTATCTGCCCATGCGCAGATTGTATCTGTAAACTCCCTTATTGAATGGCATTGCCTCGAATCTACGTTGAATTTAAATGAACTACAGTACGTCATTTATGCTACGGTCACAAAGGTTCGTACGAACGATAATTTCGTACGAATCTCCCTTTATTTCCATTGTCTTCCCGAATTTCCATTGTCTGAAAATCGTTCGTACGGCGTTCGTAGCAGTTCGTAATGGCATTTGTGACCGAGGCTTAAAATCTCTTTTTAACCAGTTCACTTTGATGAACGCCCCACCGCTCGCTTTCCCCCTTCCCCCAAATCTCTTAGGAGATCAGGCGCGGATCTACGGGGGGGGGGGGGGGTTTAGGGGGTTTAAACCCCCCCCCTTGGGCGCCCCCCCCCCCCAAAAAAAAAGAAAGAAAAAAGAACGCACGCTGGAGAGAAACCCTTTAAAGTGCAAATATTGTGAGAAGAAATTCAACTCATCTGGTAACTTAACCAAACACATGATAACTCTGTGTATTAAACTGTTACTTGATTTAAAAAGACGTTATCATGCACTGCTTTTTATGGTCTCCATTGTGTTAATAGATGCCAGGAAAACATCACTTACGGGGTTCAAATAAACACCCCAAAAAAAATCGGCTCGCCGCTTCGCGGCTCGTGGACGATGCTCCGCATCGTCATTATTTTGGTCAAACCCCCCCCCCCCTTAGCAAAAAGCTAGATCCGCCCCTGGAGATCTCCGTGAACTCTCACTCGTCTTATATATCTTTATATTGACATCATTATCAAATGCGATACGGTTATCTTAGATTTGCTGATATGATATAAGTTTGTTTATTTTTTAAATAACAATAGCATATACACGTTAATCATCACAATTGGTAAATGATTAGTGATAAGCAGGCGCGTACGCAGGGGGGGGGGGTTTGGGGGGTTAACCCCCCCCCTTTGGTATTTTATGTGTGTAAACCCCCCTCAAACCCCCTCCTTAAAAACCCCTCTTTTGATTTTTTTTTTTTATTGTTTTTTTTTTATAATTATTTAAAAAAATAAAAATTATTCCCATGGCCGACCTAAAAAAGGTGACCTTACCCCCCCCCCCCAACGGAGCAAAATGTCAAATTTCGAGACCAAAAAAAAAGTGTCCTCTTACCCCCCCCCCCCCCCCCCCCCCCCCCCCCCCCCCCCCCCCGCTTATTCAGCGGCTGGCTTAGTCGTTGCGAAATTTTCGGACCGATTTATAAATGTTAAAACCCCCCCTTGAAAAAATCCTGCGTACGCGCCTGGTGATAAGTACATGTTCTATTTCGCATTACCTAGATTGGGCAACCCCTAATTGTTTATATCGTTTGTTTTAATATTCTTACACGGCATATAGCGCTGACCCATTTATTCGATTCATGGTAAAACTAATAACAAGATAGCATACGGGAAAGCTAAATAGTCATAACAACACATTTTGACAAAGTTTAAAACTAAAACAATAAGATAATCACCCATTCCAAATCATGACGAATTAGTCAGATCACGTGATTTTAGTTCTTTATTTTGGGACATAACATTTTTACAAATATTGCATGCTCCGTAATCCAACATAACACAAAAATATGAACCGACAAATTCTGAATTTTTCGAGTGATTTTACATTTCACCGAGTACGTAATTTACCAAATTCCAAATTTTACAAAAATTTAAATTCCTTCTTTGAAACATTCATGAATATATTTTTCATACAGACAGTCATGATAGTAAATACATGAAGTAAATATAACTGAGTGAGTTAGACTGTAAATGAAACCTCCATGAGCTTATTGTTGTTATACTTACTACCAAAAAAGAAGACATATATGTAAGTGACCATTAAAGAATTAACATATCAAATTAATTATTTATTATTAAAAAAATGTTATAAAATGATCGCAACTACTTTCGAAAAATCAACCTAAGAGAATATCAAAGGCCTTGTGCGGCACGTATTGAAATGTGCAAACATGAAAGTGAGGCATTACGTACTCCAAACATGATTTCTATGAGATGTACATTAAAGATAAACTTGAGTTCTGGTAATGCGATTGCATTGTGAAAGAAAAGGTGTGGAATGGATCAGAAAAGTTGATCATATAGCATGTAAGTAATGGTGTGTAATGCAAGGTTCTGGAGTCATCAAAATCATCATAAATTTGGCAGAGTCTTGGTAAAGTAACAATCACTTACACAGAAAGATGTATATGGGACAACACATATATGGTGTCGGGGCTAGTACTACCCTGATTTCCTTATCTTTCTATGCTCATTACTCAGCCAGTATACATTTTCTTCCAAAATTGTTTGGCACATGACATTTATTTGTAATCTTGAACATTCAGTGTAAGTTTCGTTAGTTTCTGTGAGAATTCATTTTCTTTTTTTTACCAGAACTCAAGTTTATCTTTAAGGTGTTGAAATGATATTGAGTTTGTTTTTCGAAAAAAAGTTGCGATCGTGTTTTGTTTAATCGGCTTAAAATTCAGTCAAAGTCGAGGGTCAGACTACTTTCAATATGTCTCTACAATGTCTCGTCATCCCCGTTTGACATTATCAATTGTGTTTATTTACAACGCATTAGTTAATTCTGCTAAACATAAACACCATTGGAAATATGGCTCGAATTTCTTGTCTCGTAGACTCGCACTGACAACCTTTTAGCAAATGGCATTAACCAAAGCTACTTGAGAGCGACAGTTACGCCACCGGAAGTTGCTGCTGATTGGTCAGGCATTTCACAACGCTTCAAAATACTTCCTTCATATATGTATTGAGCGTAGGAGGCAACTATTGTGACGCCTCGTGTACAAAAAGCGTAGAACAATCGCGGTTCTCATTCCCGACAAACTGCCCGATTTGAAAAACCGTCGACAACGAGAGTACCGCGTATACCATACTCCATTTTCTATTCTCCAGTAGTTAGGCTTTCTCCTTTGTGTGTGTTTTTCATATGCCTGGTGAGGCTACAACCTTGCGTAAATCGTTGGTTGCAAATGGAACATTTGTGTGGTTTTTCACCCGTATGGGTTCGCATGTGAATATAAACAATACTTGCTTGGGAAAATGCTTTATTACACACGGTGCATTTAAACGGTCGTTCGCCTGTATGGGTACGCATGTGCGTGGCAAGACTCGCCTTGGTATAAAATCTTCTCTGACAGTTTGAACATTCAAAGGTTGTCTCGCCTGCATGTCGGCGCATGTGCATTGTTAGGGTATAGGCTTGAGAAAACCGTTTATTGCAATCCGAACATTCATAGGGTTTCTCGCCCGTATGTGAACTCATATGCCTTGATAGTCCCTTACGGTTGGGAAACCTCTTGTCACAAAGTGAACACCCATGAGGCCGGACTCCCGTGTGGGTTGCCATATGGGAACGGACATATGACTTGTGTGTAAACCACTTCTCACAAACAGAACACTGCCAAGATCTTATCCCTGTATGAATTGCCATGTGATTTTGAAGGCTCTCTTTTTGTGTAAAGGCTTTGTCACAAACGGTACACTTGAAAGGCTTTTCTCCTGTGTGGATTTTCACGTGACGTTGAAGTCGGCTCTTGTAGGTAAATTCTTTGCCGCAATAAGAACACCGGTGTGGCTTTTCTTCTCTTCTGAATCCTCTAGTTGCATTTTGAGGGGGACATGTATTACAGGAACAGTTGTACGTGTCCCTATTTGTGTTTTCACTTGTTTCATCCCGTCCCGATCCTCCTTGCGAGTTCCAGCCCCCATGGTAAGAACTTGAAGGACAAACCATGCGATTTCTCTCACATTCAGCAACATGCAGTCCTTCAAACCCAACCTGTGGCCTCACCTCACCGGAGCGAGGCTGATCAGCAGACATGAAGCTCTTGCCGTGAGGTAGCGCGTCGAACTGGGGTTCGGATCCATCTTTTGAAAGAAAATATGGAAGCGTCACTTGGACTGATTGCGTATGATTTGTTTCATGGTGGCTCCCAACGCCTGTCGAGGCCCTGTCTGAAGGTAATTCCTGGGTTAACATCATGCTCTGTCTGATGTTTGCATTTCCATCTGAGGAGAAAAAAACAAATCAATACGATTTAAAAGAAAACTGGGAATGACACTTTCTGAAAATGAAATAAGTGATATTAATATACAATGTACCACGTGACTGAAAAATTAAACTGCCAACGCATTTTATTCAAACGTAATGATGCATGGATCAATTATAGGTGTACGCAGGTTTATTAAAGGTATTAAGTGGGAGATTTAGGATTGTCAGACGGCGTAGGGGAGGGGCAAGTCTGCAAAAATAAGCAACAAAAAAGAAAGAAAAGGATACCAAATGTTTTAGCAGCCTTTGTGGGTAAAAAGGCTATCACATTTGCAGGGACCTTTGTGGGATGAATGAGCTGTATGGTGGCCCATACTGGGGCACATTTTCTTATAAAATTAATTTGTTTTCGCAGTGGGAACCTGACCCCGAACCCCTCCAGGTCCGCGATGAACGCACCAGGGGGGAGACACCGTAGGGTGATTAGGTTTATGTTTCCCCTCCCAGGGGAAGGTGCCTACAGAAATACATTAATCTGTCTTCAGTGATATTGGTTGTTTAAGGGGGCAAAAAAAAAGGCCGGTGCCCCTTGAAACGAAAGTGGTATACCGCATAACCGTGTTCACTAGCTAAAATATGTGACTTCCTTTTTTGTGGGGTGCTTGGTTTTAAGAAGTTTTCCGCAGCGTCCCCCTTTTTTTGCAAAATATGGTATCCGCCCCTGCTGAACATTCAAGAGCAAGTTATTACCTTGATACATTGACTGTGCTACTTTCCGTTTATCAAGGTTGTCAACTTTTATGAAGTCATCTCCTAACTCACCTCGAATGTCAGCTTTGAAGTCTTCTTCCATACAGCGATCTTCTAATTCTTCCTCTGTAGGACAGTAGATTAGGTATCCGACCTCTTCAGATGGGCGTGGCTCGCCCATTGCAGCTCTCGTAGTGAATTCCATGTTAAGGGTATCGATGGATAATCTATACAGAATGAAAACAAATAGAATTAAAAATAAACCTTACCACATGCACCCAAAGCAAAAACGAGGAAGCAGTGGACTGGTGAAGAAGAAGAAGAAGAAGAAGAAGAAGAAGAGAAAGTTTAAGAAGAAGAAGAAGAAGAAGAAGAACAAAGCCTATAGATAAGAAGAAAAAAGGAATAAGGAGAAGAAGAAGGAGAAGTCGGCGAAAATAAAGATAAAAGAAAAAGGAAAGAAATCACAGCTAGAGTGATCGTCGATCAGCGAACATCAAAGCGAACGATTCGGGGCATGCTGATCGAGGGGCTGACCCCATTGATTCTGGGGGGGGGGCCGGGCCTCCTACCCAGGGAAAACAGAGCAGATTTGATGAGATAACCACCTGCCAGTGATCACACGAGGAGGTCTAATACCTCCTGGGCAAACTAGTGTAGATAGGCTTTAAATGGATAGTTCCCTTTCGGCCAGCATTCCTTTTTTCAAGCTAAGAAAATACTTTGTACTTTTATCTTCTTACTCCGTCCATTTTACCCTATAGCCCATATATATGCACCTTTTGATTCAAACTTATGAATATGTTTTCGGACTGAAATTACAACGCGTAAGGACTCTTGACCCAAATCCATTTCTTCAGCCCAACATTAGTTTTTGGTAGGTAGTACAAACATTTTGACTTGCCCTACGAACAACATGTAATGTATGCAATTCGTATTCTGAACTACCGGTATATGAAATACAATTATTCGTAACAAGTGATGAAATAATTTGTAACGAGGCACATAACAAAGATTTATGCATATCACATTTGAATACATTCGGAAAATGGCCTAGCTATTGATAAGCAAACCTATTTGAGAGCGAGCTAAGTTGCAAATCCCGAGGTATACATTAGGCCGATTAGGGACTAGATTGAGTGGACGAGAACGGCGTGAACGTCCACTGATCATGCGTGTCTATATGGCAAGCCGTTTTAACATTTATTCTTCTTTGTTGATAATTATATCAAGAATTGAATTCGTGATATCAAGAAAAAGGAATAAATGAAATCGGTTTGCCATGGACACGCATGATCCAGTGGACGTTCAAGCCGTTCTCGTCCACTCAGGGGACTTTAAGATTTGCGTGGACTGATACGCGTGACGTCCATTCAAGGCAGTGCATTAAAAGGACGTCGATCGTAGCAATCCCCATTGTCTTCGTGCGAATTTAAAAGTCCCTAATCTAAAAAGTCCCTATTGAGATTTTGGGTGAACAATGCACATTGCGCCAATGAAAGAGTGTCCAATGTAGAACAAATAACTTTCTTGGTCGGATTATCTAATCCCCGTTTATAAAGCTAATCTCCAAGCGTGCGAAATATAAGAGATTTTCCGGGCAATATACCGGTCAGGCACAAAGGAAGTTGCTTGGGCCCCATACAATTAAGATCAGTCCGCCTCCTTCATTCAGCAAATTAACTAAGGTCAAAACGGATGTATGAACACAATCTTTTGTCCAACTCTTAGCCCGTATATTTCACTAATTTTGCACTGTATGCTGTGTTTTAAGTGTGGCTGCCGCCAGAATTTGTCATTAGTATTTTTAATTTTTGTTCATAGCACCACCTATTTTACATGTGCATCGCCCTTTAAGTAATTTCTCTTTGTTACTTAAGAAAGATTTACAGCGCATGCCTAGCGCGGGTCAATGTCAATAAAAGGCCTACAAACACATTTTTAGTACGCACGAGAAAATAGTTCCATACATTCAAGCATAAGAAATAAGTTATTATCATTAATTATGTACTGAAATGTAAAGTAATGTTCATTGAAATGCGAATAACATTGGTAAATTCTGTCAAAACTAAATCGTTGGTCGTTTTAAGTAAAATTCCAGTTGGACAAATTATTTGATATCCGTGTGCCGATAAGTTCGGTGAACGCGTTGACCCTTGGCTTTTCTGAATTACGACCTGGCCCAAGCAATACGTGTTTTGTGGGGTCTTCAAGAAACGCCAAAGTTTCAAAGTATATTTTGCTGCCCAAGGATGGAAAAGTCCTGCCAACGAGGTATGTTATGGCAGAAATGTATTTAGAACAATTTCATATTACTTATATGATCTATCAGTTTGTAATTTTGATACATTATAAGTGTTTTTTCATGTTGTGATTAGTAGCGTTCAGTGAGCTAGTTTTCCGCACACGTGAGATTGTTTACATCTAATGCTAAATTATGGAAAGCCATTTGAATATTTCATGTTTGAGTAATTATTCATGAATAAGAATTCTCTGTAAATCAGTAGCATATAAAACTTGCTTTTATATTCATAGTCTTAACTAGTATGCTCTTAATGCATGTTTATCAAATTTCTCGTAAGAGACTTGTAGCTCATATCATAAATGTTTTATCATGAACCCTTTTTATACTCATTCTGACAAATCATATCTGTATGAACAACTCTCGTTAAGAACATCTATCTGGTTTATCAACTCTTTAAATTGACAAGTAATCTGTATATTTACTTGTGTACATATATTTGTATCTTTCGCACGGTATTTATTATTCTGTGCTATTTTATACTTTTTATGTTCACAGTTTTCACGGCACTGTTCATCACTGTTACTTTGTTTTGACAATCGTTAAGTCAAATAAAGACATTCGTCACCAGAAAATGAACATCCGTTTCAACGTTGAGTTATTTTGATCCTGCGGCAGCAACAGTGAAAACTCGGATGGACATGACACCTGAGAAATCCATAATTGGATCAACTACTCAAGCCAAATATTTGATGTGATGTCTGGAACTGCATTCGTCCTCACCTGGCCACTAAGGAAGCTGACGAGGAACTCGGCAAGACACGGGCAATCAAACGGCTTGGAGGTTGATCATCGCTCAAGGATGTCAGGTTCATTTTCATCAAAATAATTGAAGATTGAAATCAAAGAAAGAACACTAGAACATTTATATGCGATTGAAATTTCTCGTTTGGAAACTTAAGCAATAAACAAGCTAAAGATTGATTTAGGCTTGCATATCAACTTCTCGAGAGAATTTCAGATTTAAAACCTTTAAGATCTCTAACAGAGTCTTGGTTCTTATCCCAGAATTGTAACAGCTATTTATTCTGATTTGTTTGGATAACGTAATTTAAAACAACATAAGACTTGATTCCCTTATGATGTTTGGGATTTAAATTTTCAACTAAGATTATAATTTTCTTAAAATACTTATCTAACGAGTGGAGATAAGTTTACAGAATTTGTTATGTGTATGTAACATCTCATCAAGAATAACCTTGTGTGTGCACTTATAGATGATTTTGAGACAAAATAACATGATCAAGTTCATTTGAAAGGATATTTTCTTATTAAGATTGAAAAAATTTCTAAACTAAAAAGAAACTGATTACCGATAGTGTTTTCCTTTAAGAACAAGGGAACAAAAGGTCATAATAATTTGAAATTGATTAGAAATCGGGTTACCTTGTTGATATTGGAATTGATTTGGATTCATGATAATATCATTAATTCTATGCTACGTTTGATATTTTTATTATTTCAAAGCTTGAATGTATCGAATTGTATGTCCTGCGTAGCGCTGTGTTTTTATCGTGCCCGAATTGAGATTTGGGTTAAAGCAGTTATCTTTGCTATTTGTTATCAGCTACTGCCATTTGCTGTTACCAGCCCACTCCCACACGCCCATTTCTATTTCACTTCCAAACTTTGATTCAAATTCAAACTTCAAATTTCGGTCAAGATTATTTAAATTTGATCTCAAATACTGATTTTCTCGTTGGTTTATTTACCTCAAAAATATATCGTTCAATATGGAAGGGCAACAACCAACTGAAAATAACTTGACTACTGACTCGACTAACTTACCTCCTGAAACACTTCGCCGCTCCACTCGTCCTGTCAAATTGACAGAGAAAGCATTGCAGAATAAAGAAGACGACCTTCAAGGTAAGTTTTTTGTTGAACATATAGATTTGCATTCGATCATACAATCTACTCGAAATAGCTTATTGTCTCAAAACATTGATGGTGATAGCTTAGCAGTGAATAAGCTTGACATTACTGCTAGGCTCAATTCTTTGAAGGAGATATTTGTTGAGCTAAAAAGGCTCAATGAAGACTCCATTGATGATGAGGTTATTGAGGCAATGGATGAATCTTCTATTTCTGTTCGTAATATCTTATCGGATATTGATAAGGTATCCAACATGTCTTCTTCTAGACAACCATCAATTCGGTTGGCGCACTCAACACAATCACGACTCTCGAGGACATCTTCCAGATCGTCACGACGAGTTGCAGTCGCAGCAAAAGCCGCTGCATTACAAGAAGAGCTTACAGCCCAGAAGCTTCAAAATGAACGGGAAAAGGAGCTCGAAAGAATGGAACTTGAGGAAGAAATGAGGAGGAAGCAAGTAGTTTTCAAAATGTCCGAGCTGAAAAGACAACTAGAAGAGGAAAGACTACAAGGCAAGCTCAAGGCACAAGAAGCAATTATGAGAGTCTACGATGAAGAAGATGGAACCAGCACAGTCTCTTCTTCATCCTCGCGTAGAGGTAAAACTGTTGTCAAAAAGATCGAAGATCAGCCAAATCCAACTGATGTGATCCCAAGGGCATCTCCCAAGTTAGAAAGCAAATTGATTGATGAACCAGCCTCCATCGTGTCACAGCAAGCGCAAGTAGTGCTTGATCCCCAAGCTCCGATGTTCCAGCCAAGATCACCAGTTTTAGATCTCGCTGATGCCTTGGCTCAGAGTCGTCTACCCGTTCCGGAGCCGCCAATATTCACTGGAGACCCACTCCAATATCCAGATTGGGTGTCGGCTTTCACTACTCTGGTAGAGCGAAGAGGCATCCCTCCTGGTGAAAAAATTCACTACCTTCGAAGGTATCTTGGTGGTCCAGCAAAGGAGGCAGTCAGTGGCTACTTTCTCCTGAGGTCAGAAAATGCATTTGAGCAAGCAAAGAGCACCCTTCAAAAGAGGTTTGGCAATCCATTTGCTATTGCTGAAGCCTTTCGGACAAAGTTGGATGTGTGGCCCAAGATAACCAGCAAGGACCACAATGGGCTGCAGCGGTTTGCAGACTTCCTTCAACAGTGTCTGGTAGCCAAGGCTGAGATTGTCGATCTCAACATTCTGGATGATATACGAGAGATCAACCGAATGGTTGCTCGACTACCAGATCATATCGTCCATAGATGGAATCGCTCGGTGGCACAGACAAAAAGGGAGCGACTTTGTTATCCTAGGTTTGCTGACTTCGTTTCTTTCATTGGGAACGAAGCAGACATTGCTAATGATCCTCTGCTCACTGTGGATGTTGGCAAGACTAGAGAGAGAAAACAGGAAACCGCAGTCTCAAAACGGGTAACCCTCTCTACGTCTGGCTCAACTTCACAGAAGCAATGTCTGTTGTGCAAGAGACAAAATCATTCCCTGAATGACTGTCGGGAATTCCTTCGGAAAGACATGTCCCAGAGAAAGGATTTCATCAAAAATGAAAGACTTTGCTATGGCTGTCTTGAAAAAGGCCATATGTCTAAATATTGCCAAAGCAGACTGGTCTGCAAGAAGTGCAGTAAAAGGCATCCAAGCTGCCTTCATGAGGACCAAAGAGATTCGAACAAGGCCAACTTGGCATCAAGCCAACCGAAGGAAGCTCAAACCGCATCGACCTCAAATCCTCAAGCTGTAACGCACAAAGTACAAGGCGATGAACGTAGTGACCTTACATCAATGATTGTGCCTGTGTACCTTTCTAGTACAGAGAGGCCTGACAAGGAGGTTCTAGTGTATGCACTACTAGACTCCATGTCAAACACCACCTTCCTTTCCGAAGATGTCGGCCAAGACCTGGATGTACAATCCCAGCCTGCCACATTGTCGTTGACAACTTTGACAGATGAGATATCGATCTCAACCTTCAAGTATGACAATCTTCGTGTCAGAGGTTTTTATTCCTCGGAGAAAATTCGTCTACCCTCCACATTTACTAGGCAGTCTATCCCTCTGGACGACAGTCATATCCCGACTCCAGAAACTGCCTCCAAGTGGCCTCATCTCGTGTGTGTGCAGGATATGATAGCGCCAAAACAAGACTGTCCTGTCGGTCTTCTGATTGGCTACAATTGTGCACAGGCCCTTGCTCCTCTGACGTCAGTCCGAGGCCAAAATGGTGAGCCGTATGCTGTCCAAACAGACCTTGGTTGGAGTATTGTTGGAGGTCAGTCTGACTTGTCCAACAGCTTCGATTCGTTTGGCCACACATACAGGACAGTCAGCATGAAGGTAGAGGCCCCGATCGATATCAAGAAGGTGACATTCGCTTACCAGTCTCCCTTAAAGGAAGCGACTGCATCGGATTTCCTTCAGCTCATGGAAAGGGACTTCCAAGAAGCTGAACAAGCTGATGCAATGTCACAAAATGACAAAAAATTCATTCAAGTTGTCACCGAAGGTTTACGCCAGAGAGAGGATGGGTTCTATGAGATGCCTCTTCCATTCAAGAAAGGACCGCCATCTCTTCCGAACAATCGACAGGCTGCTTTGGGTCGATTAGCAGGTCTCAAGAAACAGTTCCTGAAGAAACCTGAATATCACAGTCACTACAAGGTATTCATGAAGGAGATCTTGGCACGCGGTGATGCAGAGATGGTCGGTGATAGTAGTGACAAAGGCTTGTGGTATATTCCTCACCATGGGGTATATCACCCTAAGAAGCCTGGCAAGGTCAGGGTTGTATTCGATTGTAGCGCCAGGTATCTTGGGACAAGCCTCAATGACCATCTCCTGCAAGGCCCTGACTTGATTAATCCTCTCATCGGTGTCCTGTTGAGATTTCGCCAAGGTCCTGTGGCATTCATGTGCGATGTGGAGAAGATGTACCACCAGTTTAAGGTTGCAGATCCACATCAAAACTATCTGCGTTTCTTGTGGTGGGAGGATGGGGATCTCTCCAAGACCCCAGTAGATCATAGGATGAAGGTCCACCTCTTTGGGGCAACCTCATCTCCGGGCTGTGCCAACTTTGGCTTAAAACAGATTGCGGAGGACCACAAGAAACTCGGTGACCGTGCAGCCAACTTCCTCAAGAGGAACTTTTATGTCGATGATGGCCTAAAAAGCATGTCTTCTGAACAGGAAGCAGCTGTGCTAATCAAGGATGCAACTCAAATGTGTGCTAAAGGCAATCTACGTCTGCACAAATTTGTGTGCAATAGCAAGGACGTAACCAGCACCATTCCAAAATCGGAACGTGCCACTGTCACGAATGCAAGTGTTCAGCTAGGTGAACAAACCTCACCAATCGAAAGAGCTCTTGGGCTTCAGTGGTGCGTCAGTTCTGATGAGTTCTGCTTCCGACTTACTCTGAAGGATCAACCCCTCACTCGACGAGGTATTCTAGCTACAGTTGCGTCTGTATATGATCCCCTTGGTCTCATTGCACCAGTTGTCCTTGCTGGCAGAATGATTCTGCAGGAAATGTGCAAACAAAAGATGGATTGGGATCATCCCGTTCCTGACTATCTTCGGACAAGATGGGAAATATGGAGACAGGAGATCCTGAAGCTAGAAACTGCAAAGATTCCTCGCTGCTTCCAGCCCAAAGATTTCGGAGAGGCTGAGGAAGTGGAATTGCACCACTTCTCAGATGCCTCATTATCTGGATATGGACAATGTTCATATGTCAGATTACGAAATCAAAGGGGACAAGTCCACTGCTCTCTTGCCATGGCAAAGGCGAGAGTAGCACCGCTCAAGCAGTCTACCGTCCCCAGACTGGAGCTTCAGGCAGCAACCTTATCGGCCAAGGTTGCAAAAATACTGAATAAGGAGCTAGACTACAGCTCAGTCAAGAATATCTTCTGGACCGACTCCAAGGTTGTTCTGGGTTACCTGTACAACCAGTCTAAGCGCTTCCACATGTTCGTTGCGAACAGAGTGGATTGTATTCTGAGAACCACAAGTTGTAGTCAGTGGAATTATGTTACTAGCGGTGATAATCCAGCTGACTACGCATCACGTGGACTGACAACAGAGGAACTTCTTTCGTCAAACTGGTTAGGAGGACCAGACTTCCTTTGGGAAAGTGAAGTTGCTAAGCAAGATGTCACACTAGAGGTTTCTCCTGACGACGTTGAAGTGAAGTCTTCGACAGTACATACAGTAATGTCAAAGACCAAGATTTCAACCTTTACGTCATTTGAAGATAGGTTGAACCGCTTCGCCATGTTGGACAGCGCTATTAGAGCGGTAGCTGTACTAGTGAGGTGTTGTTACAGGCGCAAGGGACACGACATAGATGATGTTGAGAACAAAAGAGTCGCTGAGAGAAATCTCCTGCATGCTGTCCAGAAAGAAGCCTTCTGTGATGAAAGACAGCAAATCAAATCTGACAAACATGCTGTGTCAAAATCTAGCCGCCTGAGTCAATTAGATCCATTTCTTGACAAACAAGACCTCCTACAAGTGGGAGGACATCTATCTCCGCAAAAGATGGCGTCGAGTCCAATACTTGACACAGTTGTTCTGGACACGATGGCAGAAGGAGTACCTGCACACGCTTCAACCAAGAAAAACTTGGACTGAAAAGAAGACCAATGTGCACGTAGACGACATAGTACTCTTGAAAGATGAAGCCATTTGTCGGACAGATTGGAGAGTTGCGAGGGTCATGGAAACAATGTCCAGTGATGATGGTCTAGTCCGGAAGGTGCGACTTCTCATGGCGACCCCAGACTTGGACAAAAAAGGTAAGCCAGTAAATAAGAGGACAACTCTTGAAAGGCCAGTACACAAACTGGTAGTTTTGATCCGCAGCACCGACAAGGCGATTGAAGACTAAGCTTGACTTTAATAGCTGACATTCACTTTTACCCAGACAAATGACTTTGACTAACCTGGACTTTCATCCTGCCCTGACATTCTAAGAAATATTTTCTCAATTTGGGGAAGACCATTTGTATTTATAAATTTTGCAAGTCGGTCAATTCCTTGTTTTGTTTCAAATAGATAGTTTTGTTGTTTGAAAAATCAGTTAGATGATTTGGGTGGGAGTGTGGCTGCCGCCAGAATTTGTCATTAGTATTTTTAATTTTTGTTCATAGCACCACCTATTTTACATGTGCATCGCCCTTTAAGTAATTTCTCTTTGTTACTTAAGAAAGATTTACAGCGCATGCCTAGCGCGGGTCAATGTCAATAAAAGGCCTACAAACACATTTTTAGTACGCACGAGAAAATAGTTCCATACATTCAAGCATAAGAAATAAGTTATTATCATTAATTATGTACTGAAATGTAAAGTAATGTTCATTGAAATGCGAATAACATTGGTAAATTCTGTCAAAACTAAATCGTTGGTCGTTTTAAGTAAAATTCCAGTTGGACAAATTATTTGATATCCGTGTGCCGATAAGTTCGGTGAACGCGTTGACCCTTGGCTTTTCTGAATTACGACCTGGCCCAAGCAATACGTGTTTTGTGGGGTCTTCAAGAAACGCCAAAGTTTCAAAGTATATTTTGCTGCCCAAGGATGGAAAAGTCCTGCCAACGAGGTATGTTATGGCAGAAATGTATTTAGAACAATTTCATATTACTTATATGATCTATCAGTTTGTAATTTTGATACATTATAAGTGTTTTTTCATGTTGTGATTAGTAGCGTTCAGTGAGCTAGTTTTCCGCACACGTGAGATTGTTTACATCTAATGCTAAATTATGGAAAGCCATTTGAATATTTCATGTTTGAGTAATTATTCATGAATAAGAATTCTCTGTAAATCAGTAGCATATAAAACTTGCTTTTATATTCATAGTCTTAACTAGTATGCTCTTAATGCATGTTTATCAAATTTCTCGTAAGAGACTTGTAGCTCATATCATAAATGTTTTATCATGAACCCTTTTTATACTCATTCTGACAAATCATATCTGTATGAACAACTCTCGTTAAGAACATCTATCTGGTTTATCAACTCTTTAAATTGACAAGTAATCTGTATATTTACTTGTGTACATATATTTGTATCTTTCGCACGGTATTTATTATTCTGTGCTATTTTATACTTTTTATGTTCACAGTTTTCACGGCACTGTTCATCACTGTTACTTTGTTTTGACAATCGTTAAGTCAAATAAAGACATTCGTCACCAGAAAATGAACATCCGTTTCAACGTTGAGTTATTTTGATCCTGCGGCAGCAACATTAAGCAAGGTGTAAAAGGGCAAGAGCTAATAAATAGCCCGAAGTGTACGTTGAATTGTATTCAAAGGGCAGTTCAACCTTTGTAATATGAGTTAACGTACATGCAAGCAGTACATTATAGGAGAACCAGAGTGGTAAGAGTTTGATATAAAATCTGATAATAAGAAAGTTACAACGGTGTTTGAAATATGAGATCACTATCAGTGGCGGATCCAGAGGGGGGGGGGGGGGGGGGGAGGAAAAAAATGTGTAAAAACACGTGAATTTTGCCTTTTGTTTGGGGGGGGTGGCCCCTGGCGCTCAAGGGGGGGGGGGGGCGGGTGCAAATTTTCAAATTTTCGAGGGCCAAAAAAAAAAGTGGCTATATCTGATTAACTCGGCTCTTAACTAAACTAAGAAAAAGAGGATCATGGGGGACCAACAGGCACCGATTTGGGAAGTTTACTATAAAGAGGGAGCAAGTAGCTACAATTAGGACAGTGGGGCTTTAAACTCAAACGTAATAGCTAGCTTTCAACTTTTTAATTTGTTGCAATTCATACTGCCAATGTAGTAGGTATAGCTCCGGTAGGGATTTGTGATCAGAATATGCTAATACGGGACAATAGCATGAACATAGCAAGGGCTTACAGGAAACCTAATTAGCGAACGGAAGTGGCTCATTAGCGTGAAGAGATAATTAGTTGCAACTTTTACGTAGCACAAGGGACTACCATCATATATGTAGTAACTCAATTAAAGTACCAGCATACAATGTAAATCGACTTTCTCGCGACACAAAATACAAACATGGCAATAAAGGGAGCACCAAGTAAAGAGACTAGCTAGCGAAGTGAAGCAACAATTAACGTCGTTTTTCTTTCCATGGTTTGTTTGACATTGAGTAGGCATATAGAAAGCGAGATTATGAAAATACTTCATGTTCATCCTTGGTAACAAATATGATAAGGATGTTTCTTCCTACAACAAGTACAAGTGGTAAATACACAAACCAATTCATGAAATGATAATAACCTTGGCCTTTAACATCAAAAAGCAATTAATGTTAATTATGAAAACATTTCACGCTCATATTAACAATAAACATCGGTATTAATAGTTTAATCAACGCTGAAGTAAAACAGATGACGGAGACATCTATTGGTTACTACACTACTATCAGCTCAAGAAGTACATGTACAATGATGGGAGGTGTGTCTTACCTGGAGTAGCTGCTGAAAGAAAGATTTGTGTGTGTCTCGTCTCGTATCGTAAATAGAACTGATCGCTGCATGCTTGTTGTCGCTCCGCCCATCAATCGGTGCAGACAATACGGCACTCGTCGCGTGAGGGCGTCCTTATCACCCATACTCGCTGGATGTGCATGAAGAAAAAATTCTCTCATCTCTCTCTCTTTCTTATTAAATTTCTTTCTTCTTTCCATCCTTCCTTTCATTTTCCTCGATTATTTCTGTCTTATTTTCTTTATTCCTTTATTTTCCCTTTTCTTTCTCTATTTCTGTCTTACTTTATTCATTGAATTTGTTATTTTATTCATTCATTAATCTATTTATTGATTTGTGTATTCATTTACTTATCGGATTATTCGAATATCCATTTATTCAGTCATTGAATATTTTGAATCTTGAATTATTCCTACACTTTTTTTTCTCTTCATTTTCTTTTTAAAGGGCGAATGCAGCATTCATTTATTTTCTCATTTTTTCTTTTCTTTTAAGTTCTCATTTTTTCTTTTCTTTTCTTTTCTTTTAGTGTTATTCTTTGATTTGCCTTACTTTGCTTTGCTTTACTTTGCTTTTTTTTTCTTTGCTCTGCTCTGACTTCCTTTCCTTATTTTGTTTTTCCCCTTCTAATTTCTTGTTTATTTCATTTTTCTTGTTAATATTGTTGTTCTAGTTGCAAGAATGTTTACATCATGCACAGGATCGGCCACAAATATGATGTTCATATGCGTGGAGGAGGAGAGGGGCGGGGGGGGGGGGCTGTTAGTTATATATTTTTCCAGTTTGTGAGTGTGCGAAGAAAGCAAGTAAATAGGGACTTTTAGATTTGCGTCGACTGATACGTGTGACGTCTATTCAAGGCAGTGCATTAAAAGGACGTCGATCGTAGCGATCCACGTTGTCGTTGTGCAAATCTAAAAGTCCCTAATATTGGATACTTGTGCACAAGGGGCGTTAAGTAATTAATTTCTTGAAGTTTATTTGATAAGTTATGACAAATCACAAAGAAAAACCACCTCGTGTAAATACTGGATCATGGTTGCCAGGAGTAGCATTATATACAAAGAATGCCAGAATAGTAGCAATTTCACATCATGCGGCGAGGATCGGGGATGACTGTAGGCCCCCCCCCCCCCTTCATAAAAATGTATTACCGTGCGTATCTATAGCAAAACACCATTTGCATAATGAAATGAAATTTAATGCATAGATCTTTGTTAATTACCATTCTAAAAATTATCTTATTTACTTGTTACAAGTAATGGTATTTCAATAGTCAGAATGCCAATTGCATACATTAATTGTTGCTAGTAGGATAAACATTATGGGTTGTCCTACAAAACACAGAATGTAAGTAATTCTCACTCTGACTAATACAATTATTCGTAATAGGGGAATGAAATATTTTGTGACGATGCACTTAACAAAGACTTGTGCGTTAAATTTGATTATATTACTAAAAAGGCCTATTTGTCTATATTCGCGTTTTGTATCATGCTTTTCATGCAAATGATTATTTCCTGTTCTTTTCCCATAGAACGTTTTTCCAGAGTGCCCGATAACGAGTTTAAGGTGAATTGCTATTTGAATTGTTAATTGGACTCTCTTCCAAACTTGTTGTGATTGTAATGGATCTGCTTGCTTCACAATTTAATACGCGACATTGCGATATTACCCATCGTGCATTTCGCCTTTGTTTACAAACAATGAATGGCATGACTGGTGACCTATATAAGCGTGCATGCTGACGGAGTGCGCGCAATACGCTTGAGGATTTCCGGTGCGCGACTCGCAGCGGGCTCTTGTTGACGTCACAATCAACTGCTGAAAGATGAACTTGCCTTTATGACCTCACAATAGCGCACTATCTAGCAACGTGTATTCTGCTTTTTTGTCACAGTGACGTCACAATCGACCGCTTAAATCAAACAGTTGACCTTTTTGCGTCACAATTGCGGGTTGCTCCGCCTATGATCATTGATAGGTCATTCAAATAATGGGTATATCGAAAATTCTCAACAGGAGAGATCTCATTATTTATTCATAACATATTTTGTGCGTGCACATTATCGCTAGGAGAATACCATCTTTCAAATTGTCTAAATCTTGCGAGCTAGTGAAGGGAGCGTATCAAGTGTGACGCTTAACTGTAGAAAACAAATGTCATGAAGACATACTACAAACAAATGAACTTTGAACTTTGAAAAAAGAGTTTGCTCTGAATATATGTATTGTGCAAATGCGAACAACTGCCATTAATACTATTATTGCCAGTTGGTCATGCCAGCAGTCTCTGTAAGGAGAGTATCCCCCCCCCCCCATACCATTGGTTCGCTGCTACTCAAATTTCTTATTCACTTCAATCCTAAATAAAAATAGAATAACAGACCAAATTTACATGAAACAAAAGAAGTTCACGGAGCACACAACGCCTGAATGTTTAAATGTAAATTAAGATCGGAGAATAGTGACGTTTGGCAGAGAAAACAACTACATCTAAGAAGCATGACCCTACCACTTGAAGAAAAAAAAGGGATGGAAACCGAGGAAACAGCTCTTTTTACTACAATTGTTGGGCAGTTCGTGGAGCAGTCCAGTCAGCTCATTAATCCTTATAAAGTTCAAGAGCTCTAGATAGAAAATCCAAGAAATTCAACATCATTTACTCTCCAACGATGCATACTGCCCTCTATCATGTTTAAGAGATGAACAACAACTAGGCGTTGTGGCGTGCGCCTGTAATCCCCAGCTAACAGTGGAAGTTACAAACTGATTCAGCCGAGGACGCAGGTTCGAAACTGAGTCACGTCTTTCGGATGGTGACGTTTAAAGGTCGGTCCCCAGACGTAAATAATCATATCTGATTGATACACGTCTGTAAAAACCCAATTACACACACACACACACACACACATTCACCTACTTCTATGGTAATACTCATCAACGCCTGTTCAGCATCTAGATGAGGGTAAAGCATAGAGTTGTTATATACAGCTCTATGCGGTATACAGTTCCTGAAAAGGGGACTAAATTGTTTCAAGAGCCACCTTGAACTGCTCCAAAGAAGGCAATAGTTGTGACAATAGACCGGTTTACTACCGGTATACAAACTCAAATTCATGGATGTTTCTTTCCTGGGGACCTCGTGACGAGGCATTCCATTAACCTGTTACTAATGAATGAACCTCAACGCTGGACCCACCATCATCTAAAGTTTCTAAACGATACTCTAACCCTAACTAGGGAGTTGGATCCCTGACATTAACCCCAATCCTATTGCTACCCCGTATAACACTTGGCATTTTCTTTCAATTTTGACCAAATTAAGCCCAGATCAATCGTCGCCTGAGCAAAATGTACGATCCGGGGTACGATCACCCAGAGCCATTAATTAGGAGAGTTTTGACAACCCTGTACTCTGTACAATCATTTCATATAAATCACAACTTTTTCACTCTCAGGCGTAGCCTCATCACAGTAGAGCAGTGGTCTCGTAATCCGGTGACCCGGGTTAGAAACCAAGTGCTTGGAGACGATGCGCCAGTGCCCTTTGTCAAGGCATTAATCCTAACTGCCAGGTTCCTCAGAGAGGACCTAAAGCCGTCGGCCGTCTGGTTGCTTACTTACAAGCATTTATGCTTTCTTAGCAGTCATATAAAATAACCATCACATCACATCACAGTGCTATGATAAAGAGCATTACTGTAGTCAATATAAAATATTCTAAAACTAGTTTTAAAAATAATTCTTTTTCAACATTGACTATATTTTTCATCTACTTCTTGCTCCAAATCCTCAGCTCAAAAATTCGTTTTTGTCTATACATTCTATTTTTGTCATGAGAAAATTGAATTATCTAGATCTCTAGGAAATACCATGAAATATATAGAGAAAATAGCAAAAGATATTTTGTTCGCATGTAAAAAACAATAAGGGAAACGCCCGTCAAGTGGAATTTGTTTTAATTTGATAAAATCTTCCACAAAAAAACTCGACCATGCCATTCATAACGGGAAAAGCTGAAAATGCGACTCGTATTTGTTTCCTTCGATAGGGGGGGGGGGGGCAATGCCCTCACCTTTTCTCCCTAAATCAAGAAAATGTGCCCCTCCTGCGACAAGGGGCTCCCTAGCTTCAAAATATATAAAAATTGTCACACTGATCTTCATGTCGTCACTGCGGTGCCGACTGACATTGCATTGCCAGTTCCGTAACTGACATGTCCCTGTAGTTAATACCTATAAACTAGAATGTTAAATCGTGCACCATTTAAAATGACCGAGAAAATACCTTTTTTTTAAAAAGTAAAATGGACACTTTTGACATACTAAATTCCACCTTTAAAGTCTTGGATACAGCATGTTTAAAGTGTTACCATTTTGAGAAAGTGGTCCTTAACATTTTAGTTTTTTGAGTGTATATTTCTTTAAGGTACCGTTTCTATCACAACTCCCTTTCCATTGTTCTTACTTATTCTTTAATGTTGTTGTGAATTTATAATTATTGATGATTTTGTTAAAATGATTATATATATATATATATATATATATATATACATTTAAAAAAACTATTGCTCCTCATTATGTTTAACAGGGACTGAATGGAAGACCACCATTATTGGTGATAATGCGGTACCCTGTCTAAATATCAGAAATAAATAAATGAATAAACTCCCAACCGAAGTAAATTTCTTCTCTGAACTACGCCTTTTATGCCTTTCAGCTAACTCGTATCTAAGTTATAGATAGCCCTACAGAAATGTTTACTTTAGTATTTTTGTGTACTTATGCTTTTATTCGAAAATCAAAAGAAATCACAATAATCAAAAATAATTTACATAATTGTATATTCAAATGGTTACTAATTAAAAACCGTAAGCAGATAATTAATTACTCAAAAAGCAAGTGGCTACGAAATTTCATTATAAGCATATGCTGGTATACATGTATTTCAGTTTTTCCAATTGCCCCTTTAAAAGAAAATGACCTCGATTGGGGAGCCCCCCCCCCCCCTAAAAAAAAACGTTATTTTGCCCTTATAATTATGTTGACTGTACATAGATCTACGGTAGATGTACGTATGCATAGCAAAAGCAGGCGCCACTAAAATAAAACGTACGACTCAAATAGCTCTACATGCTGCGCCCTTGCTTGCACTGTTCGAGTACGAATGCGCTGAAGACCCGCCACATAATACAGGCCCAACGATCGCATAGCGTATTGCGTAGCGCTTCGCCGTACATTATGTATACTGTATACAGGGATACAGCTAGCTAGTCGTCAAGCGACCTACCAGCAACCAAAGCAAAGGATGTATTTTTGTCTTCCACGCAAAAATCAAGTGCTTTCCCTATAAGCTATATTAACTTCGATGTAGGTATTCGTGTATGCAGCGTCTTGGAACTAGGCACCATCACCGCCGTTAGATCATCATCCCCTCAATTTACAGGACCGGATAAATTGTGTAAATTCAACCTCAAAATCACGCATGAAATTCTTCAGCATGAGTTCTACCCCGAACGCTAAGCCAGCCGTAGCCGCAACCCCTGCGCTCTACTTGTTGTATAGACTGCATGAATTCAAGCAGCGGTGTAAAGATAGAAGGACAGGACAGACAGTCAGTATACCCCCGAAAGAGAGACAAATAACAGAGAGGGATCTACACATTCTGAATAGAAAAATAGTGAGTAGACTATTAAATTGATACATTATTACAAATTATTACCATTTTTTGGCAAGTATTTCATTTACCATCATCATCATCATTCAATCAATGCATTTTAATTGTTCCAGTTATCTATCTACATGTACATATGTTGATCTAGATCTGTTTTGTCTTTGAAGTTTTATGAGTTTTTTCAATGTTGATCTAGATCTGTTTTGTCTTTGAAGTTGTATGAGTTTTTTCAGTGCATCCTCATCATGCATCATTCTTGCAAATTTAACTCTTTGCCCGCCACGTACACAATCCCACCTGTGCCACATTGTTTTTAGGGTGCCACCTTAGGAGGGGTTCTGCATGGACTATGCTTATTCAACTCGCAATAACTTTTGATTGGTGTACTGTAATGAAAAACTTTGTGTAGCAATATTGTATAGAAATTAATAGTCTTGCCAATGGTATCATTTTTGTAATGTATATTATCATAAATTTTGAGATTATCAACTATACATTTTGTATCCAAGTTTTCGTTTAGAAGGGTATTCTATACCTCTTATATCTAATACTTTGTTATGGAGGTTTATGTCCTGAGTTAGTTCATTGAAAAGATGTATTCATGAGCTTTCACTACATACCAAATTCATGTGTTGAAGGTCACAATGAGCCTGGTAATTTAGGATTGAATAAAGAGTAAGCTGACAATGAACTAATCTCCTATTGAAATTGACCCTGGGTACTTTTGAATAGACTTCCTGTCTCTTGATTGTACTTTGATGACCTTTATTGTGTCTGTAGGTAAGATGGTGTAACATTCTATTATTACTTGCAAGGCTGTGCAAGCTATTAGAATTGAAAGAAATGAATAGAAGAACTTATTGATTTTCTACACTAATAAGGCAAGCCATGAACATAATGTATGCTTGAAACATGTACTAAGTTATGAATTGTAGAAAGCTGATGTATAATAAATAAGAATAAAATATATTCGTCGACATATATGTAGTCTCATATTGACATGTTCATTATAACAAGAGGTAGACAGAGAGAGGGAAAGAGAAAGAAAGAGAATAAGAACGAAGAGACAGGCAGATTGGGAAAGAAATAAGAAGAGACAGGGAGAGATAGAGAGAGAGAGAGAAAGAAAGAGATATAAGCAGATACAGAAAATGAGAGTGAGAAGATAGAGATAGAGGGGGAGGGGAAGAAGAAAGAGACAGGCAGATAGGGATATAAATAAGAAGAGACACGGAGAGAGAAAGACAGATAGGCAGACAGAGAAAGACAGAGGCAGGTTGAGATAATGAGAGTGAGAACAAGATAGAGAGAGGCAGAGAGAGGGGAGGAAGAAAGAGACAGGCAGATAGGGAGAGAAATAACAAGAGACAGGGAGAGATACAGAGAGAGAGAGAGAGAGAGAGAGAGAAAGAAAGAGATAAGCAGATACAGAAAGTGAGAGTGAGAAGATAGAGATAGAGGGGGAGGGGAAGAAGAAAGAGATAGGCAGATAGGGATATAAATAAGAAGAGACACGGAGAGAGAAAGACAGATAGGCAGACAGAGAAAGAAAGGCAGAAAGAGAAAGTGAGGATGAGAAGATACAGAGGGGCAGAGAGAAATATGAAACAAGGAGAGAGAGAGAGAGAGAGAGAGATAGCGGCAGATAGAGAAAGTGAGAGTGAAAAGAAGATATAGGCAGGGAGAGGGGAAGAAGAAAGAGACAGGCAGATAGGGAGAGAAATGAGAAAGAGAGAGACATAGAGAGAGAGAAAAGAGACAATCAGATTGCGAAAGAGACAGGCAGACAGAGAGGAGGATAGATAGAAAGAGAGAGATAGAAGGAAAAGGGACGGAGACAGAGAAAGTCAGGTATAGAGAAATAGAGACAGGCGAAGAGAGAGAGCTAGGGTACTTTATGTTGAATTATTCCCTCAATGCTACAAAACGCTTTCACTCTATTTAATTCTCTATCATCCACACTTTCCTTGTTAGTCACTCAAATTCTCTACATGCATCTCATCTCATCCCACAACTCAACCACACTCTAAAAAGTGTTGAATAAGAACTCCCATAAAAAAAAAACAGTCACATTTTTGAAAATAATAAACGACACAAGACAATCAAATTTGCAAATCAAATTGTAACTATATTGTTATTCCACACAACCCGAAAATAAGGCATTCATATATTGCATATCAAATTGTAACTATATTGTTATTCCACACAACCCGAAAATAAGGTATTCATCTATTGCAGATCAAATTGTACATTGTTATTCCACACAACTCCAACATTTAGTTCAGCTTCCTGGTGAAAGCATACCAAAAAATTACATCATGAATGTATACAAATCAGAACACATAACAAAATAACTGCATTATCATTATTTATCACAGCTTAGATAATGGACCATTATGTAAATTAAACTTGACACAGTCATGACAGTTATGTATTCAAAGAATAACAAAAACCTAACATTTTCACTGTATGCATTGCTTGTCAAAATGTTATCGCAGTATGAAAGTATTACTGCACACGTAAACAAAAAAAACAAAAAAAAGTGAAGAAGTCCCGTCTCCTCCTAATAGGGGCCATCCTAGCTCATCAGAATATTTGCAAAAGCAGTTTCAAAAACTCAATTTTTCTCGGAAAATGTCAATGTAAACAATGTCTGCGAAAGCGGTGCAATGAAGTGTGATGTGTATACAATGCGAAGCACGCGTTACTATTGTGTGTGTGTGCGTACAATAGAATTAAATGCGTTCCGTGTGTATTGTGAATGAAATGTGACTTGAGTCGAAGTTGGCAGCCCGCTGTATGTTCCGCTAGTCGAACGAAGCGGGAAAAGAGTTAACTATTCAGCAGAAACAAAATCTTTACGGTAATCCATTTTGTAGATGTCACAACAGATGTGAAGGTATATATATGGTTTGCAGCCTTGTCATTGGATTTGCACTATTGGCCCTTTTCAAAGGCTTTAGCACGATATTTCTCTACATTTAACGTCCTATCCGAGGGACGGAGTGTTTTCCACTTTACGTAGCCTGCGTCTATGAAAGGAGGGGGAGGGGCACGTTAACACACAATGCATGATGGGATTTGAACCCGAGATCTTTGGTTCAACAGGCAGATGCTTTACCACTGAGCCAATTACGCCTCCTCTAGATAGGTTTGACTATATATAGCCTACTTTGAATTGTTGCATTTGATTGGCTGTGAACAAATTTGTCATGGAAATATGACATATGTTATTGATCAATTTTATGAAACAATGGCCTGATGACAAGGGTCTGCAAAGCCCCAGAGACATTGTGTTAATCCATTGTAATAATTACTATATAGCCCACATTAACAAAAAGTATCAAGGGTTGTACTTTATCAGCCTAGATTATTATTTATACATTTTCAATAGGTAGGCTGAGTTTTATTTCTGTTTCTGTGTGCATGAAAATATTGCAGTTATCCAATGTCACACTTCTAAAGCTTGTACTCGATTTAATAATAAATAAATAAGATAAAAAGAAACATCAGGGATGATATATGATATTGTATTGGCGTCTTTGTTGTTTTGGATTTGGAAGGGGGCAACATTTTTCAAGTTTAGGCTATCAAATACTAAAAAACATACATACATGTAGCTGGGATTATTTCGCCATTTGGAGTGGTTGTAGACCATTTTCATTGGTGTTCAGTCCCCCACCCCCCCCCCCCAATTTCTTCGGATCATTTTTCATGGATCGGCCATCCGAAGTTATCCCATTTATGTAAATCGGTCCGCAATCGCACCCCCCGATCTGATAATTGGTTGCAGAGTTTTCAGAATATGGCTCTAGACTCCTAAATTTTGCGGCGATCATGGGAATTGAATCTTGTCCCTTGCCGGCAGTAGTAGGCACACTACCAACAGCTCTGCCCATGCTTCCGACATCGTCGGTATCATAAAGAAGTTCGCTACCTGGCAATTCACTTCCATCATAAAGATCATCGGCCAGTCCTAGAGTAGTTTGAATTTCATTATTTTAAAAAGTTGTGCATATTGTGCATCAAACTGTAGACCATGGATGCATGGTTCAGTACAATAATGGAATGATTGATAGTTGCAGTAGATACGTGCCCTACATGATGTATACACATGTACATCATGTTGTAATGATAGAGAATGTAACAAGGACACAGACAGTGCAAGGCACTTGATTTATCCAAGCACTTTCCTTGATTGGTAAAATATCAGAAACTATCAATTACAAGACACACAATCTATATTTACTGGGTGCAACTGCAAGCCAAAAATTTATTTACACTCCCACGAAGCCGAACATTCAATGCTATTTTCCTAATGGCGGACTGATGAATATTAATCTTCTTCTTATCGAGTCACTACACAAGTCCCGTCCAGTGGTCCACACAGGCTTTGGCACGGCAATTCACGGCTTCCAGGTCATCTTGGGTGCATGGCTCTGGCAGGAGTGGGCAGACTAGCAGGTGTTCCATTGTCTGTTCCTGGCCGCATTCACATGCCGTTTGTTCGTCTCCTAGACCCCACCTCTGCATTAGGACTCTGCATCGACCGTAGCCAGTTCTTAGGCGGTTGAGGCTAAGCCAGGTAGGCCAAGTCTCACTGGAGCCGGTAGCGAGGGATTCCTTCGGGCTGAGGGAGAGTTTATGTGGAGTGGTCTGAAGGTGGTTAGACCACAAAGTCATCGTTTGGTTGTGAGGGCTAGTATTAAGAGGCTCTACAGAGTGCAGAAAGCTGTGTCTGGATTTGAGCCGCTTGCCCACTGGCTGTTGTTCGAAGAGTGGGTGGAGTGGATTGTTTTCTTGTTTGTCCTTTTCTTTTTGGGACAAGACCAACCTTCTGACGTGTGGAGGGG
Source organism: Strongylocentrotus droebachiensis (assembly GCA_035222895.1). NCBI lineage: Eukaryota > Metazoa > Echinodermata > Echinoidea > Camarodonta > Strongylocentrotidae > Strongylocentrotus > Strongylocentrotus droebachiensis. The sequence continues at coordinate 30,099 of JAVYIG010000291.1, read as the reverse complement.
CAATATCGCAGAGCAGGTAGATGTCTTCTACTTTAGTTGGCCTAAGGCATTCAGTGATCGCTCTGCAAGATGAATTTAGAGCTGGGTCAATCTTGGGTGCATGGGCCGACCTACTCCATACTGGTGATGCATACTCTGCAGCAGAGAAACAAAGCACGAGGGCTGTCGTCCGGATTGTTCTGGCATCAGTCTAATATTAATAATAAGTCAGAATAAGTCAGGGTGGTTCTAATATTTTGTTCTGACTTGTTTTCAATTAAAAGATCGAGTACACAATATTTATTTACTGAGTGCAATAAAAAACAGAAAATATCTGTATAGTGCATACTATTTGTCATAATTTTGTCTCTATTTGTCTGCATTTTGCAGGAATAGTTATCCCATTTACATTCTGTAAGGGGGTATCATGCAAACAGACAGTGAAAAAAATACACGGGGGCTCGGGCGAATTATAGCCCCCGAAATGCTAAAAAGAGCCCCCGAAAGTCATAAAAGAGCCCAAAAAAATTTGCATAGAGTTGAATGCAAAACAAATTAAAGAGTGTTATTTTCATGCAAGCAAGCTTGAAAGTAGCCCCAAAAATTTGTAAAGTTTTTTTTTCCCCTGCAAACAGACCATGATAATAGTGATAGAATTGTTTTATTGTGTGTGATTGGTATCCCTACTCCCATGTTTGCTTACAGTGTACATGTATATTGATGATGATGATGATGATGAATGTGATGGCTTCTTGTATTGTAGCACTGGTATCCACCTCTGCTGGGGCTCTCATGGTGCTTGCACTTCAATGTCCCACAAATTCAAATTTTTAATTAGTGAGAGTGTAAAATGTATTGAGTCTCTGTTAGCATTACGTTTTGTTCTTGTGATGATAAAGCTGGGAAGAGGAAGGCTTTGAGGGCAAATATAAACTGGGCAAAGCAACTTTAGGCATGAGAAAATAAGGACAATGTAGGATATCAATGGTATCAAAATAAAGTGAGTGTTTGATGATTTTTTCAATAAAAAAATACATGTATTGCATACATGTAGAACACATGTATTTTTGTTGAGATTTTGAGATTTTTAGCTCTTTTAAGCTTCCAGTTTGATGTACTCTGTACATCCGTATGTATATCATATCATAGTAAACTGCTTTTTTTTTAATGTGTAAATAAATTGCAAGTGGGGCTGATAAAACACAACAGAAACTCTACATCTTACATGAACTAACTTCTCTGTTATAACATACATTTAACAACTACGTCAACAGTATGTAAATTATTTAAACCCCAAAATATTACCCATACCAATCAAGTTTTTGAATTTTTCAAGTACAGTCACTACAGTGTTTGTGAAAATTGACTTGTCCCAATTTATGTTTTCTTGAGAATATGACAAATCTTATCTAAAAGTAGTCGACAAAGGTCCTCATTCAACCAGTCCACCTTTCATTCTTGAGTTACTTGTTTTTAATACTTGTTTATCATTGTGCTTTGATCTGCTTTATTTATTCAATTTGTTGTCTTTTTCTTCCTACTGTTATATGTATGATTTTGTTTTTAGGAATTTGTATATGTTTATTTTTATTGAGACAGGGCCTTAATTATGGAAGACCAGTTTTTAATCTGAATGAGATACCCTGTATAAATATGTGAAATAAATAAATAAATAAAATGAAAAACATGTTTTTAAACCTAGGATGTGAATAATGTAATGTACATGTATTGTAGTTGTTGACTGTACATTGTTGGATACAGAAATGTGAAATGCACTTAGACATGTACATGAACGGTATGTGGAGAAAGCTTTACTCATACAATGGATGCATGTACATGTACATGTACAATGTAGTTGGCATGCATTGTGCCACATGATAGTGTCAACGGTAGTACCTGCCGACTATTTATATACCATACACATGTAATTGGACTAGCTTGTTGCAGGCCGGAGACACTCTCCCAACTGCAAGGTAAAGTAGCACTGACTACTGTTAAATGAGCCGTGGCATCACCCATGCGCATCCATTATGGCCAACCATTAGAACGAATGACAGTCGAGGTACATGCTCAAGTCACTGCACTTGTAGCTACAATGTACATGGTCATAATGTGCAATAATAGGCCTGTTTAATTTATATGGTAATTCATTTGTGTCGTCTCGTCATCCCTCTGTTCAGGTAGGGGCCACGGTTTTAACGCGACCCCTGGGATGGGGTTTCACACAGCCCTGGAAATTCCAGGATGCTACAGCTGTGTATGGAAAGTTGGAAACCAATTATTCACCCCATGAACTCATCAGCTTGGCTGTGGAGAGCCAGAAGGGCATTCAAACCTGTGATAAGGTTTAATGCCTTTCTCGCGCTGAGTCCTGATCGGCTCTAACATGTGGACAAGCATTGTCACTATCAAGTTGTCTATCCAATACATCGTATGATACTTAAATACATACAGATCCCAGAATTATGAAACCTTAGTATAGATATATATATCCAGGGGTCAGTGACACAAAGACGTAACGCCATTTTGGCCATTTTGAGAAAAATTGGTTTATGTGTCACTGAGCACTTCGGCCTAATGGAAATAAGTCTATGTTTCACTAGCCATTGACTTCAATGGGGGTGTTGGGTGGAGTTAAGTCTTTGTGTTTCCTGGAAAGCCCACATTTTTCTGAATATTTTGATCAAATATTCATTATGGCAAAATATGGAGTTACCTCTTTGTGTCACTGAACCCTCGATATGTTGTTAATGGATTACAAAAATTGATATGGAAAATAGTAGAACTCACTATCTGATTTTAGACAAGTTTGCAATATGGTTATTAGTTTGTCATGCATTCCCTCACTTTCATCACTCACTCCCCCTGGACATTATTTTCTCATGAGTTTTACCAAGGCTACCACGCTTCATGTATAAACCTTCATAAAATAAGCATGTGATTATCGTCATCTAGGGGGGAAAATTAGAAATATGCGACATCAAAGTGTACAGTACTATGATGAATAGCGAGTGAGTGAGAGATATTTGACAAATTTGCCTTTTGTGTCGTACTAAACAAAGAAGATCCAGCCCCTTCTCATTCAGTGTTATTGGACTATGTTTGGAGTGATGTACATTGAATGTCCATGTTCTCCCTTCCTTGCCTTGCCTTGTCTTGCCAATTTGCATTTGGTGCAATGCTAGTGGCGGAAAGTAGAGGATCTTCTAAATGGAGCCTGTATCCCTAATTGAATTGAAGTCTTGAGTGCATGAAACCATGAGGTGTAATCTATGAGATTGGGTGTACAGCTTCCCAAAGTATATAGCTGCATTTGAACTGCAAATGGAACGCCCTGCATGAAATATAGCCCATATTCCACTAATGGTAGAGCTAGAGGTAGACTTGTTATGAAAATATATTGATTTTGGACAGCCTGTCCAATTTGGTCTTCCCCGCGGTGACCTTTTGTTTCAAACGTGATCTGGCAACCTGATCCGCAAGGCTCCGGTCTCTGTGAGCAAATACTCGGGGATCAAGAATATTAGCCGGGATGAAAATCCGCTACAGATATTGCGGCTGATGCGCATGTACACGTCATGCCGTGACGTGAGCGTGCGGCAGGCAAGGTTTGGTTACATCCAGTGGTACGACAACGCCAGCTTTCAGATGACCACTCACACCTAATACTTGAGATACACTTCCATTTTGAAATGAGTATCGAGTCGTCTTGACCGTGTGTAGTACGAAAGCATCAGTGATAACACGTACAAGAGCTCTGAGTGGTAAAGCTCTAGATCGAAAGCCCCAAATGAGCTCAGGAAAAAGCAGGCAAAGAGAGAGTAAATAATGAATAAATACTTCAAATTTCCACAAGGAAATTTCACCTTAATGAACAGTATCTGATAGAAAATAGAGTAGAAAAAGGGCTGCCTTGCTCAAAAATATATTTTAAAATAGAAACATTAATTGAAATATTTGCTTGTGCATAGGAGAAGCGATCTAAATATATGGATACTTGTAAATATGAAGAAAATTGTAGGTCTATTATGAAGGTGTTTTGGAATTATCAAAACTCTGAAAGATTGAGTTTAATATATATCTAAAATACAAAACAACTGCACACAAATGTAGTTTACTCCCTTAAATCTGGAAATATACACAAACATGCGGCATATTCTAAATATGGATGTAATTAAAAACAAACAATCACTTTCATGTCAATGCTGTCATATTTTAATTCATTGCTGCTTTTGCAAACCAACATACATCCATTCTTGTAATTTACCCTACCCTCTGTCTGTGCATTCAATAGTCAGTTCGTAAGAAACGGTGCGACAATTCATTAATTCTGCCACATATAAATTAAGAGAATGCTAACAAATTATGTGTCTCATCATACTCGACCTTCTCTTAACGGCAACTGATGAATTCTGTCTCATGAACATTGTTATTTAGTTGAATGAAATGCAATTATGATACAATTGCATGTTTGCAAAGACTTGAGAATTCGGCTCAAGGGCGATTTCATTATCCTATATTGCATACTGCATAGAAGCCATGTTTGGATGACATCATAAGTCATTTTGATTTTCGCACGATTTAGTACATGACGGATGCAAAGTACAAGCCAAGAAGCAGTAATTCTGCGTGCCTGAATATCTGAATATAATGTACTGTACACCTACATGTAACTAGCTACATGTAAATGTTGGATTCATTGTGTGAACTTTCAAAAAGAATGGGTGAAATTTGAAGTGCACTTTGAATGAAAGGACATGTTTGATGAAAAGGATACACTAACAATGTGCATGTTTGTACAAACTCCATTTTGATGATAATGTGTTTATCTCAATTAATACTCTTTTTGTCTATCTTCTTGCAGGATAAATTACTTCGTAAACTAGACAAGATTGACACAACCGAACCTTCCCCTACCAAAGATGAAGAGGTAAGAGTAGTAATTTCCAAAAAAATATATGACATTAAAAAAACACCTTAAAATGGTAATAGTGTGCTGTGGCTCTCTGCCATTTTATGAAACAAGTAATACTCCTCATATGTACTGCATGTACCATAGTACCTTGTCAACTCTTCTTCCTTCTTTCTAATTCCTCCATTCCCTTATATGTTTTTCCTGATATTGCTTAATATTTCCTTTAAAGATTGAGTTTATAAGTCGTTAATATATTTGATTATGTAAGATGATGGAAAGCGCTGAGAAACATAATTCATTTTTATTATCATAGGTTTGTGCAATAGAACACCCAGTACCTTTAAAATGGTGCAAACACAGAGATGATTCCGATCGTAACTTGTGTGGATAGTTATTATTATATTTTTGATCAACAAAATCCTGTTTAGTGATTGGTCAACAGAGCATCACATGATCCAACATAACATTACTATGATGTAACCGTGACATCATCCATGGTATAGTGCACTATACCATAGAACTATACCATGGATGACGTCATAGATATGCGATCGATAAGATCAATGTGCTATCGGTTGCGGTCGCGTTATGTCCGTCTGCACTGCTCTCACTATCCAGGGCACCTGCACTATACACAACTTCAGTGACATTATTATTAATATTTAATATATAAGGTTGTTTTGAAAAATATGAAACAAATATATCATGCACTATTTCAAGCCACATGTGAAATTATGGATTCCTCGGTGACAGAAAATAGTGCTATTCCTGCCACCTCGATCCATAATTTCAACTAGAGCCTCTCAGTGCATGGTATATTTGTTTACTAACACCCTAACCAATATTAGTGTTGTATATTGTGTGGATCAAAGTTCATTCATATATTAGTGTGGTTGCTTACGTGTATATTAAATTAAAAAAACTTGTACTGAATGATGCAATGTATACATCTTGCCTCGATCTAGCCAGCTTCCAGGGTATACAAAACTCTGATGTGATGAAATGCACATTGATTGAAAAAATATGCATTCGACACCCGTTTTAATTCTGGATTTTTAAACTAAAATTGGATTGAATCTATTTAGATACAAATTATTCAATTTGTACGTGATTCATGGATCCACACTTGTCTACATTTCATATTAAAAACACACAGCTTTGTGCATACAAATGAATCAACACATTTAATAGCTTCAGAATAGTCTGCACCTACATGTACTACGTACGCAACATTTGCCTCAGACAATACCAGTATTAAACACATGTGAATTAATTTCAGCTAATATGTGCTTTGAGCAATGCATTACTGCTAATAACAACAAGGTACTCTTGTTTAAGCTTAATGATGCATGCACTTTAGTAAAACACAAAAAGTATAATGATGAATTTCATATGAGAGGAATAATAGCATACGGTATATATGACTGGCTCTTAGCCAATGATTCAATTAGGATTCAACAGGCCATTGCTATCAAAGTCGAGATTACCTCCGGCGTATCTACATCGTAACTCAGCCGGATTTTGGGAAACTTTGTAGCATGTATCATTGTACACTGTAGATCCTTGTGTATTATGCAGTAAGTAGCCATGAGACGGCTTCAAAGCACCCGCCTAATTCTTCTCTCTATGAAAATGAACCGTTGTCAAGGCTAGATATTAGTGCTAATGTGAGACGCATAGCTGTGCTTAATGAGGTAGAAGATATCACACTGTATACCTGGATGCAAGGCTTAGATGTCTGTCCCTTGTCTTAACTTGTTGTTTCATATACCCGGTATGAACAGTCCTGCATTAATTAGGAAGTCCAAAATGGCACCTATTACTATAATCCGCAACCTGGCTTCTTCTTTCTATCCTGAAAATGAACGGTTGTCAATGCTAGATATAAGTGCTAATGTGAGATGTCATAGCTGTGCTTAATGAGGAAGAAGATATCACACTGCATACATGTACATGTACCTGGATGCAAGGCTTAGAGGTCTGTCCCTTGTCTTAACTTGTCGTTTCATTTACCGGTACCCTGTATGAACCGTCCAGATATTAAGAAGTCCAAAATGGCACCTACATGTACCTATTCCTATATTTATTCAAAGCAACCGGCCTTCTTCTTTCTATCCTGAAAATGAACGGTTGTCAAGGCTAGATATTAGTGCTAATGTGAGACGTCATAGCTGTGCTTAAAGGGATCCTTTAACAATGTTAAATCTGAGATGTATGCCCCTACGTGTTATCAGTGTCTGTGATATGGTGTAATATTGAAGCCCTAAAAAAATCGCGCTTCAAAATGATCAAGAAGTGCCTCAAAAAAGAAAAAATCTTTGAGTGGCCGGTTTTACCATACTCGTTTTCCCCAATAGACTGTAGTGTTATGAAAACCGTTCAGCGAACGGTTTTCAAAATTTGTAATTCCAATCATTAATATCTTGATAATCAGACAGGCGATCGGCTTGTAAAAGTCATGGAGTTCCTGACTGACCTAAAGGTTTATAATTATCATTGCAGCATGAACTAAATCAAGGATTATTTTTAAAGGCCGGGTCTAAGACAAAGTTACCGGATCCCTTTAATGAGGAAGAAGATATCACACTGCATACATACATGTATACCTGGATACAATTACAAGACTTACATGTAAATGTACATGTCTATCCCTAGTCTTTACTTGTCGTTTCATATACTCGGAATGTCCAAAAATCCAAAGGGCACCTACATCATGTAGTTTTTATGGTTTGATGGCAGCATTTGTCATGCTTATGGGTTTGGTGGAATGTTTTTCTTGGTATTAATGACCAATGTCAGATCATATGATCTCCTTTTTTTCATCTCATTGACATTTGAACCGTTATATTTGTCTGTCTTTAGATTTAAAACATTATTTTCTAGCAGGATTCTAACTGGTCGTACCCTGTAGTTTCATCTTTTATAAACATCCCAACATTAGGGATTCTGAAAATAATTTTGATGGCAGTAATTGTCATGTTATAGGCTTAGTAATGACCAGGGTATTAGGATTACTTTACTTTAATTTGTATCATTGACATTTGAACTAATGTTTTTACCCCCTGTAGATTTAAAACTGTTCAAAACATCACGTCCTTAATTTTATGCAGCAGGGTTCAAAACAACAACAAATGTAATGGTCTTTGTAACCTTCAAAGTTCAAAGTGAAATGAGATTTGATTCCTAGTACATGTATTAAAGCATGCGTTATCAACCCATTACCTACATGTAGTATGGTGACTGTGTAGTTTGGACTGGCTCATCCATGTGTATATACATGGTAACCATATATGGGAATGAGAGAATTAAATAGTCAAATTGTTAGATATCTTTCAGCTATTCACTTTAGAAAAATTAGGTGTTTAACAGGGGTCGCTTCACTGAGGTCTGAGATACTAGGCTGGAGCCCCTCCCCTTTTTTAGTAGACAAGTACCATACTGTTGCATTGCAATAAAACTAGACTTGAACGCATGCTCAGCCTGCCACCCCTTTCCTTTAAAAAATACTTGGCAACTCCTGTATAACCAACCAGTACACATATGCCTACATTTTCATGTACAGTGTATGCTTTTACACATGGATTTTACTATGTATTGGTAAAGGGTTTATGTTTCTGAAATATTCCATCTGATCATTTCAAACAAAAATTGTTGAAAAAATGGCCCTTTTACATTACATCAGCAGCAGAAATGTCCTGTAAAACGCCCGACCAGCAGGAATTTTGTTTTTGCAATTTAAAGTTTTAAAATGAAGTGTTTTCTTTCCATCTCAAATGTCATCTTGGACTGTGTGTATATATCCCAATGGTCAAGTTTCTCAATGCACGTGACTGCCAAGCCAGCCAGCATGCAGGCATGCTCTTACGATGCCCAGTGCTATGAATATATCAGCCATTATACATGCCGGCCGACCAGGGCTCTGAAATGTTAATACTGCAGCACCGTGTTGGGGGGCGTTGTGTTTGGTTTGGTGTAAAACAAACACTCGCACCTGCTCCGGTCTCAAACAATATCACTGCCGTGAGAGAATACGCAATGAAATATGCCGACTGATATATACACTGTATATATATAACTATTTCTATTGATTTCTTCCCTTGTCTGCCTCTGTTCCGTGCTTTTAGCAGCTCTGTGACACGGTACACATTGAAACGTAGCACAGCTGTGCTTCCGGAGGGAACCTTAAACAAAGCCAGGAATATGAAGAAAAATCTTTTGGACGAATGTCATATCTGGTGTGAAATATTGAAGGAATATTTTCCGAAAGCAACAACGGGAAGGCATCATGTTTTTTGGTGTGTCAGTTTATAATGACAGTTGATTACATCATCAGTTACTTAATTACTATTTCACAAAATGTGTCCTCATCAGCTCGAGATTACCAAATAGCCTGCTATTTCTGATTGTGGAAATAATCCTGAAGTTACAAATTTGCGTCTTCATCAGCTCCAGACTCGACCTTGAAACTTGAAACTCGATCTCGAGATATTTTGCTCAGCGTCGGCGCTTAGTGCGAGTCTTCGGGCTGGTGAAGACGCACCGGACAAATAGCGGGATATTTTGCAAACTAGCCCAAGATATCTTGGGATGATTATCTCAACCAAATATTCAGCTAATTGCAACTTTGGGCTGATCAAGACGCAAATTAACTGGATAATTTTTGATCGGGGTATTTGAAATAGCGGGCTATTTGGCAATCTCGAGATGATGAGGACAGGCCTACAGTTAACCCTTTCAGGAGTAGAATTAATCAAGGGCTAACTTGATCAGCTTTTTCTTCCTTCCTACATTTAAGTAGCAATACTGGTGTTTCACTTTTATTGCAAGGTTATCTTAATTAGAAAGTCATGTATATAAGGGAAATATATATTTACAGAATGTACATGTATGATGAAAGGGATATATTTAACAAAATACCTATATATTTATTTGCATGGAAATTCATCGAGCCAACTTTGTCAAACCACAAAATGTTGGAGGTATGCGATGTGCAGCATTCAAAACTGATCCACTACACATGTACATGCAGAAAAATTATAGTTTAGAAATATAATATGGGCAGACACCCTAGGTGAACTTATTTCTCAGGAATATGAAACTCGAGAGAACAAGTCATATTGGAAATAGCATATCCAGAGCTTTGCCTCAGGAGGGACGACACCTGACATATCAGCTTACCTCGTGTGTGATCCATGCTGTTCAGCAAGGAAAGAACTTATTTGAAGGGCCTTGGTTTGTGTAAGGAGGGTGGGGGGGGTAGGAGTACATGTACATGTATCACTTAAAGCCCCACTGCACTACTTATAGCTACTTGCGCCCTCTGTATAGCAAACAATGCCTAATCGATGACCATTGGTCCCCCATGGTCCCCTTTTTCTTATGTTAATTGAGAGCTGATTCAATGAGATAACAACCTGTCAGTGACCATGCAGGGAGGTCTAATCCCTCCTGGCCAAACTAGTGCAGAGGGGCTTTAAAATGACATATTTTTGAAGAAAAAGACTAAAATGTAATCCCTTTTCCATTTTCAGAAGTCTTTTAGGAGGTGCAGATTGCCCCTTGCCCCCTCCTGCAAATATACTAGTACATGTTGGCCTATATACATATAAAGAGCTCACAAAAGTGTGATCAGTCCGCAGGTTGTCATTTGAAAACAGTTGAATGTGAAATACATCATGCAGAAAATTGGGGTTGGCTTGAAATGACTGTTGCTGCCTTTAAAATAGCTCATTCATATTAAAGATAACTGGAGTGAAAACTTAATAAACATGCACACCTGCGCATCATCGTCAGTCATACATGGGACAGAGGCATGAAGGACGAGCAATGTTTAACTCTTTATATGCCACACAGGTCATTTACCTGTGCCACATTGTATTCTTTGTAGGACAGGTATACTACAAGCTTAAAGCTGAAGTTGAGTTCTGGTCATGCGATTGCATTGTGAAAGAAACGGTGTGGAATCGACCAGAAAAGGTTGATCATCTATCATATAAGAATTTATGTGTATTGCAAGGTTCTGGAATCATCAAAATGATAAGAAATTTGGCCAAGTCTTGGTAAGTTACAAGCACTGTACACAGAAATATGTATATGGGACTACACGAACACGTGGCGTAAAAATCCTACCCTGGATTTTTTACGATGTTACATGACATATTTAGAATATGAAGGCATTTGAAGAGCCATGCTTTTCAGGGAACATGTCTTATCTGATGTTCTTCCACACTTGCATTTATAAGAATGATAACACTCACAAATTATTTGTCACCTCTTCCCAGAACTCAACCTTCTCTTTAATGATTGTTTTTAATGTTTCCAGTGCAAGATTAATCAATACCGGTGTTCCAAGGGTTGTCATGAACCTACATGTAGTTAAGACTGGAATTGGGCAAGTTTGCAAAGAAATAGTGTTGCACAAAGTGATTTTTCCATTGGTGCCTAATTGTTTTGTGCAAAATTGCGCATGTGGCAAACAATCAACCATGCATAGTGGCAAAGAAAGCAACCAATTTGTTTAAGTATTCTTGGATCCACCTCAACTTTTTAAAAGCAACTTCATAATTGCATGTTATAACTAGAAATGCAATCGTGTCACAACGATGTGCGTGCAATGACGCCATGTTTCTATGTGTCAAACGAAAGAGCTTCTCTCGGACTATCCAGAGCAATTTGTACGAAGTCTGTAGCTTCTGTGATACTGTAGATAGGTAGGGCGAAAGAAAGGCCTCAACAGGGACCTTCATGATGGGATGGTAGTGACTAAATGCCTACGAAGCAGTCTGAAAAAATGACGTCATGACCGATAAGTTTTATAATCGGGCGGAAACTCGGCGGAATTCGTATAGTGACCCTTGTTCAAATGCGATTTACTTAAAATTGTCTGTGTGAACATATATTATACTTGGTATCATTCGAAAGAGCACTTCATTGCTGTCAATTTGACACCATTGTCATCTGCACGCAACGTACTGCACGCATCAAACGCGCTATTACGTAATGCATAGTAAATTCATCATTTTTGGCGATAACTTTGCGAAAAGGGCATTGAAATTTACTAAACTTGGCAGACAGTTGTCACGTATATGGTATAAAGGTAGGTATAAAGATCGCCATTTTAGAGCAAGTTGAAGTTATTTCGGAATTTTCTTGAAAATGGGGAATTTGGAGGGCAATTTTCTCAAATTTGGTCAGCGATAGGGTATATAATTTTGTAAATGGCCGGAAAGGGCATAACTTCAAGTATCTAAATTCAAAAAAGGGTACGGGTCTGCCAAGCTATAATGGAGATACGGCCACAGAAAGAAAGCCAATTCCTAGAACTTTAGAGGACGCTATTTATGTTTTGCAAAGCCATTGGAGCGTGAAATTTGGCATGGCTATGTCCAATCATGAGATAAAGATACTGTGAGATTTAAATACAAAACAGAATTTATATGAGAAAGTTATGGCAGTTTTAGATTATTAAGGGGTCAATTTGTCAAGAATTTGAGAGATTTTTGACGGAGTCGGTTTCAGATTTGAATTTTGAGTACGAAGATGGCATTTTGAAGGCCAGCTTATACATCGCATATTAAAGAACATCTCTTAGACTATCTAGAGGAATTTGTTAGAAGTTTATAGGATCTAGGATAGTGGAGATAGGAAGGAAGATAGAAAGGCCTTAAAATGGACCATAAACGGACAAAATGGCGCCTGGACGTTTACGCATGAGTGATTTAAGAAAACGAAGAATGTAGTGACCTGGATGGGATGTTAGAGACTATGCCTATGAAGTTTGAAATGAATCGAGCAAGAGAAAAGGACCTAGATAGGAATAACAAGCACTACGTGCAAAACGAATGGGATTCCGGACGACAAGAAGAGGAAGAAGAAGTAAGAATATTAATAAGAAGAATGTGAACGAAAACAAGGCAATGACGAAGGTCGTCATTGCAATAATGACACATGTCCTGGGAAAATGTAAAACAATGGAACCTGCTTGAGTGACCACCTGCATAGATTACAGAGACCACCTGTCTATAAAGACCACATTTTTTGTCGCCTTTTAAAGGTGTTTCTTCTTGCCTTTTAAAGGTGTTTCTTCTTGGAACCTGTATTAAAAGGAACATGAATTGTCTGTCCAGAGCCAGAAAGGCATTAATTCTGTGTTAAAATAATGAGTCAACACCCTTCCGGCTCCAAACAGGCAATATGAAAGACGAGCTCCTAATACATGTACATGTAAAGGCTGTATACCAGTACTTGGCCTCCATCAAGTGGTCTTTATATACAGGTTTGCTCTAGGCTAATACAATTTCAAGGTGTAATAATAATGATAATATTGATAAAGTATCCATGGCATTAAATACACTTCAATCAAAATGATCAAATCTCCATTTTGACCATCAGCAAACCATCTTCAGGTTGAAACCTTGCTAATTAAGCTATCTAAGTTAGATATCAACCTACTTTTGTAATATTTAATTAATCTTTAATTTTCTGTATATATTATATGCAACTACTTTTCAATATGATTGTTTGTTGTTAAAGATAAAGGTGAGTTCTGGTTTAAAAAAAAAAAAATTCTCACAGAATCAAACGAAACTTACACTGAATGTTCAAGATTACAAATAAATGTAATTTGCCAAACAATTTTGGTAGAAAACTTATACTGGCTGAGTAATTAGCATAGAAAGATTAGGAAATCAAGGTTAGTAGCCCCGACACCATTTGTGTAGTCCCATATACATCTTTTTGTGTACAGTGCTTGTTACTTTACCAAGACTGGGTCAAATTTCTTATCATTTTGATGATTCCAGAACCTTGCAGTACACACCAATACTTATATGCTAGATGATCAACCTTTTCTGATCAATTCCACAACGTTTCTTTCACAATGCAATCGCATGACCATAACTGGTCTTTATCTTAAAAGATAATGGTAAAGTTTAGTTTGGGTAGTGAAAAGGAAACGGGTATGAAACCTGGTTATTAATGTCTCATATTATTTCACTCGTATCTTCCTTATTTAAGTGGAATGATTAATTCAACGAGATATTTTGATGTTTTTATGTAAATATTTAACTTGAAATCTAGACCTTTGGTCAGCTCCGCCTAATCCCAAGCTCACAGCATGCTCTGCAACCTCATTATATTTGAACTTGCAACAGCCAAACAGCTGTAAGGCTATTTCCATTTAAATTTTTAGAATTTACATCCCTGTCAATATCTTCACCATTTTCACCTCCTGTTTACTCCTTCTTAATAGAGAAAAATGTTTCAGCAGCTGAGAATTAGTAGTATCTTGCTCTTATTTTTAATATGATTTATATAAATGTGACAAAAGTTAAGCAGGTGGAGGGGGGAGGAGATGACGCCTCATTAAAACTTATGTGGACTACATGTACCACTCTAAATATTTGCATACAAGAACTACAATGTATAAACCTGTGTCAGTAAAAATGATAATGGTGGCTTCTTATAATGTACAGCGCTCATGTCCGTCACGCTTTTAAGCTCCTGGCACTTGAACATTATTACCCCGGTCACAGCCAAGCAACCAGCATATCAGGGCTCTGTTTCATTAAACTTATCTACTGCAGAGAGGAAAGTGAAAGCCAAAATCATCATAATGTCATTTCCCTGGCAGAAGATTGAATTCTGTCGCAACACTGTTTTATCTATAACAACCATAATTCATAATGCTACCAATTAATGCAATATATGGATGGAGAGTGGCAAAATTAGATGAATGTACTAGTGCCACACTAGGGTTTGAACCAATCCTTCTCGCATATCCAGTCAAATATTCAAACCCACCCGCTACGTCCCCTCAACAAAGAATTGATATCTACTGAGTATCTTATTCCATTTTTATGGGATTGATTGATCCACACTCGGCTCTGTTTCATAACAACACCCAGCTTTTAGTACTGGTATGTGCATAAAAATGAATCAACACACTCAATAAATTATCTAATTTATTGCTATTTGTTCATTTTGTATTCTGCAGATTCATTAGGAAAACTTCTAAAGCGATGTTATACATAGAGCAGTCTTAACAGGTGTTTTGACCATGTTCTGCAAACTCAAGTTTAATGATGCATGTACATCCGGGATGAATGATGCATAGGCCAAGCCCAAAAGATGATGATTTTTTTTTTGTTCAACACTGTGTTTGCATTGGAAAAACATATACTGTATTTTACATTATCAAATCTAGAGAGGATGTAGGCGCCGACAACAGCCTAAGTTTAGATTGATAAAAGGATTTTGCTCTTTTTCATTTACATGTATGTATGTATGTACCCTTTCAATTTTTGTCATTGTACCTGGACGAATTCTACCGTGTACCGAGTCAATATGACATGTTTTATTCATGACATGAGCAGCCAGCATCCTTTGGAAGGCAACAAATAATACAGTTGCCATGACAGCAGTGTGCATGTTGCAAACTCCTCTTGGAGTTTGGCAAGAGCCCTGCAAATTGATTCATGTGTTGACCAACCGTGAAGCATACTAGATTATGGTGTTTCGTCATCATTGCTGTGAGGCAGAGGAAGGGGGAGAGGGAGAGACAGTGACATATTCATAGAGAAGAGATGGGAAGAGAGACAAAGATAGAGAGAGACAGAGACAGAGGAAGAGGGAGATACAGAGAAAGACAGAGACAGACAGAGAGACAGACAGACATACACACACACATATTCAGATATCAGATAATGGAAGACAGAGAGAGAGAGACAGAGAGAGACAGAAAAAGAGACAGACATACAAACAGATATTCAGAGACAGAGACAAAAAGAAAGTGGGAGCAAGGAAACAGGGAGAGCAAGATAAGAAGAGAGAAAGCTATAAATTGGATTTAATAGAGATCAAGACAAAGAAGAGAGAGAGAGAGAGGTGGGGGGAGGGTGAAAAGGATATGAAAGCAGTAAGATCCAAGAAAGAGATAACAAGAGAGAGAGAGAGAGAGAGAGAGAGAGAGAGAGAGAATGTGGGCTGATTGATAGAGAGAGGGCTTGATAGAAAAGAGAGATGAGAGTGGAATAAAGAAGAGAACGAGAGATAGCAAGAGACAGACAGAGAGAGAGAGAAAGAAAGGGGGAGAACGGGAGAGATAGAGGACAGGAGACGAAGACAGGGAGCAAAATGTAGATATAGAGAGAGTGAAATAGTTTACATCTATGAGAGAGAGATGGAAAGTTATCAAGATGAGAGATCATTTCTGAAAGGGAGAGAGAGAGACATAAAAGTTCTGTGCGAGGGAGAGAGGGAGAGGATATCATACTCATAATGCATTCATTCCATCAATTTCTTGTGACGGAATGACCGCATCCTTCATTTAAACTACTCCCTAAAGACATCACACATGCTTTTAGATTGGATGCCATGAGAGATTAATTTCCCTATAACATCAGAAGCCCATTAAAGTTCATCACCATCTCAATTATTTGGGCGCGACCTATTTCAGAAAGCAACGTGGAATACATAAGGCCTGTTTTCATCAGACCAAAGTTGCAAAATAACCCGCTGTTTTCAGACCCTAGATATATTCCTGAAGCTCGAAATTGCGTCTTCACCAGACTGATACGCTCATCACAAACTAACTCAGACTAACTCTGGATATTTTCTCAACCAAATAGCCTGCTACTGTAATTGCAATTGTGGGCTGAGGAGGAACCAAATTAGCTGGCTGATTTAAGGTCAGGCTAGTTAAAATAGTTGGTTATTTTGCAACTTCGGTCTGATGACGACAGGCGTATAGTGACATCTATTTATTTATAATTTTATTTAAGCAGGGTTGCCTCTTCAGTTAACAAACTGCTATCCCCTGCACATCTAAGCTACAGTATGTATACAAAATAACAGTTGCCTTCTGGTTTCAAGTACAGTATACTATGATTAAGATTACATGTATTACAGGGGGTTCAAGGAGGCACAGTTTCAGAAAAAAATGGGGGCTTCATCAAATATTAATACCTCAGTCACACCAACAAGACCCGACAATTGACCAATCAAACAGTTACATTAACCTGAATGGCAAAAGGTCAGTCGGTTTGGAGCCGGTTTGGCGATGTGACTGAGGCATTAATTTGGGCAAGTGGGCCCTACAGTAGCATCTCTAGGATAACTTCTGTTTCAGTTTTCAACAACCATCACAACTTCACCAGTTTGTATATTATTCTCATTAAAGGAAACCAAAACCTTCATAATAAGTTACTTTTATTGTAAAGTTTAAGATATTTAAAAAATATCAGTGAAAATTTGAACGAAATCGGGCAAGGAATAAGGAAGTTAGAGCCTTTTGAAATGACTAGTCACTAGAGGGCGGTATTCAATTTGATGACATCATCTGTGAACAACTCTCCATGCCTTTTGTACATAAAATTTCACATTTTTTTTGTTTTCTTCGTATTTATTTGTGTTCTTGATCCGATTTCATAACATGTGAAGTAGAATATCATTTTGCATTATATATCTTGCATTCAGGGGAGTAGATTATCTCAATCACAAGAAAGAAGGAAAAACATGAAATTTGATGTACAAAAGGCATGGAGAGTTGTTCACAGATGATGTCATCAAATTGAATACCGCCCTCTAGTGACTAGTCATTTCAAAAGGCTCTAACTTCCTTATTCCTTGCCCGATTTTGTTCAAATTTTCACTGATATTTTTTAAATATCTTAAACTTTACAATAAAAGTTACTTAGTATGAAGGTTTTGGTTTCCTTTAAATACTGATGTTGAGGTAACATTTAGCTATACGCTAATAAAGGAAACATGCTTAATAATTGTTACTCCATTAGCAAAAAAAAAGAAACAACCCTTTTGGTTTTTTTTTTTTGGAGGGGGGGTATGTTTATCGCCAAAAGACACACCCCCCCCCCCCTTTTTTTTTCTTCAATCCACCTGCTTCAAAGCCAGATAATTAGTGCCTGGAAGCAAAGTTTTAGATGTAAATTAACTTCACTTTTAGGTCACTGGTGTAATATGACTCTTCATACTCACACCCACCTATCTCAAAGTTTGTTAGCTGATCTAGATTGTTGTAGTTATACGATAGTATGCCCCCTGGGTGCGTGTACCAATAACCTTCAGCCGAAGATGAAATTGAAATGCCATACCTGATAGCGTTTGATGTCCAGTATTGGACTTCAAAGAGATCAGGTAGCAGATGATATCCTTTTAAGACTTCAAGATGAGATGGATTACTAGTTATAGGGTTTCTAGCTTAATGGGCGAGACGCTCCAGGCAAGCACACGAGAAAATTGACCAGGTTTTGATTTTGATATGACCAGGATAAGATGTCGGGAGGTCATTTGTCATTAACCTCATTTATACAGGCACCTGGTTTCTGGGCTCCACACTATGAGTCCTGGGAAATGAAGTTGATTTCCAAATATTGGAGATAAAAATTGCTTGTTGCAATGACGACCTTCGTCATTGCCTTGTTTTCGTTCACATTCTGCCCCATTAATATTCTTGTTTTCCTTATCGTCCAAAAATCCCATTCGTTTTGCACGTAGTGCTTGTGATTCATAGTAAGGTACTTTCCTCAAGTCTTTTTCCTTTCAAATTTCGTAGGCATCATCTCTAGCATCTCATCAAGGTCACCTATTTTTTTGATTTTTCGAAATCAGTCATGCATGACCGTCCAGGCGCCATTTTGTCTGTTTCTGGTCCATTTTAAGGCCTTTCTATCTTCCTTCCTATCTCCACAATCCTAGATCCTACAAACTTTTAACAAATTCCTCTAGAAATTCTAAGGGATGTTTTTTTCATCTGCGACATATAACCTGCCCTTCAAAATGCCATCTTCATACTCAAAATTCAAATCTGAAACCGTCTCCGTCAACAACCTCTCAAATTCTTGAAAAATTGACCCCTAAATAATCTAAAACTGCCATAACTTTCTCATATAAATTCCGTTTTGTATTTAAATCTCACAGTATCTTTATCTCATAATTGCACATAGCAATGCCAAATTTCACGCTACAATGGCTATGCAAAACATAAATAGCGCCCTCTAAAGTTCTGGGAATTGGCTATCTTTCTGTGGCCGTATCTCCATTATTATGGCAGACCCGTACCTTTTTTGGATTTAGATACTTGAACACATGCCCTTTCCAGCCATATACAAAATTATATACCCTAACACTGACCGACCATGCGAAAAATGCCCTCCAAATTCGCCATTTTCAAGAAAATTGAGATATAACTTCAAATTGCTCTAAATTAACAATCTTTATACCTACATCAATGAAACTTGGCAGACATATGTATCCATATACGTGACAACTGTCTGCCAAGTTTGGTAAAATTTGAATATGTCAGCGCAAAGTTATCGCCAAAAATGATGAATTTACTATGCATTACGTAATAGCGCGTTCAATGCGTGCAATACATTGCGCGCAGATAACAATGGTGTCAAACTGACCGCAATGAAGTGCCCTTTCGAATGATACCAAGTATAGTATATGTTCACACAGAAAATTGTGAATAAATCGCATTTGAACAAAGGTCACTACACGAATTCCGCCGAGTTTCCGCCCGAATCTAACACGTATCGGCTATGATGTCATTTTTTCAGACTGCTTTTCGCCCCTTAAACGTCCTTTTTTTTCCTTGAAAATTTGCAGTGACATGCCGAATTCCAATACGCAGGGCACCTCATGGCCGGATTTTTAAAATTGGTCAATGGGGCCATTTAAGACGCCATTTTGTCCTATAAATCTATTTTACATCACGTGTTTCGATAGGATTATCAAAGACAAAGAGAGAATGGTTTACAATAACAATCATGAAATTTTCTTTCTAATGATACCAAATACGGCCCATAAAGAGACATAGAGAGAGAGAAAAAACAATTTAACTCCGGTCATAATACAGATCCTGTACGTTTTCCGCTCATGCATTACACGCATTGTCATATTGTCATATATTGGGCATATCGGGTTGACGCTTTTGACCCCAAGAACGATCTTTATTGCAATGACGAACATGCACCAAATCCCCTTGGTTTTTGCATGCAGTGCTTGCGAGCCCTTTCTACGTCCTTTCCCATATCCCAATTTCTTTCAAACTTCGTAGGCATAGTCACTACCATCCCATCAAGGTCACTGTTGAGGCCTTTCTTTCGCCCTACCTATCTCCAATATCACAGAAGCTACAGACTTCGTACAAATTGCTCTGGATAGGGCGAGAGAAGCTCTTTCGTTTGACACGTAGAAACATGGCGTCATTGCACGCACATCGTTGTGACACGATTGCATTTCTAGTTCTGTTTGATTTAGCCTGTAAATAAAATGATCACTCGACACAAAGCTTCTGTAGAAAATGTCCTATTAAATCTGAGTGTTGATGAGAGAAAGACAAGATAACAAAGCTGCATTTGAAGAGTTTTGTCGCAAAGTACAGTATCTCCCTTTCAGGTTTTACCATGAGTTTCTGCAAGAACATGAGTTTATACAAGTCATGAAATGAATATTAAATGATCAGTGAAAGAAATCAATAGTAACTTTTTTTTTAAATGCATGATTTCAATTGTCTTTTTTCCTCAAAATACAATATACCTATGGTGTTTGTTACCTACTGTTTGATAAAATTCAAGTTAATGTTTATTTCTGACATTTGTAAAACCTTAAGTATGGACAGCATCCATGTACTTGACTTTGAGGTCAGTGGAGCAAAATGTTACAAATTTACCAAGTTGAAGCACATCAATTCCACAAGGCTTCTCCCTTCCATTACGGATGCACGTCTCACCATGCGGATCCATTGTTTAGATGTTTTGTTCGAGTGGGAGCAGCATCATTGTTCCATTTGCACCGTTCGTGTTAATTTTGTTCCATCTAATATAGGAAATATTTGCAAAATAAACTCTTCAAAATTGTGTTCTCTTTTATTTTTTCCAGTGTGTGGTATGCCTGGCCAGACAAGCGGTGATATGTACGTACCCCTGCACCCACCGCGTCATCTGCCGAAAGTGTTTCGTCAAGACCATCCAGATGGCGCTGTCCCAACGCCTCCTGCCCCTACGCTGCGTCGTCTGCCGCTCCAAGATCAAGCACCTCGAGCAGGCCCCCGTGGTCGACCCTCTATAGTGGACCACCCGGACGGGACGTCCTGGCTGACAGTGTGAGTCGATCCTACTACCAAAAAAACAAAACAGAAGAAATGTGTAATTTGAGAGCCAGAAGGGCATAAATTCATATCCTTTCAGTTTCATAAAAAGTTATACAGTCAAACCTGTCTATAGCAACCGCCCAAGGGAAACCCCCCAAAAAGTGGTCTTTGTAGACAGGTGGTCTTTATGGACAGGTTCCTTTAGTACATGTTTCAATGAGAAACCATTTTCAAGGGAAACAAAAAATGTGTTCTTTGTAGATAGGTGGTCACTAAAGCAGGTTTGACTGTATTTAATGCTCTACTGGCTCTTTACAGACAATAATGATGTAATGATAATAGAAAGATTGTTATATGTGTGTGTGTAAACTTGTAAAGAGATATAAAAGTATATACTGTATAGTTGGGAATTTATAAGAAGGGCTATATAGCTAAGAAATGGTTTCCTGAGCTTTCGGAAGCACATGGAAACATACACGTAAATACATGTGAAGTATATTTTTTTCTTTTTTTGTGTAACAAAATAGAGCAGAATCAGTTGAGAGTTTCAGTCACGAAGAAACCAATAAAAACAAACAACAATTGCAATATGGGAGAACAGAATGTTAATACCATTATTATTACTTTTAAAATTGCTCTATTTTTGTTTCTTTTTTTGTTTAATACAAACTTTCAAAGTTATTCTGTAAACTTGCATTTGATTGATAATTATTTTAGTTTTATTTGAAAAATATGGAATAGTACTTTTTTGAAAATCTGTAATAATAATAATAATAATGGTGGCTTCTTATATAGCGCACGTGTCCTTCAAGTTGTGACGCTCCTGGCGCTGCCCCAATTATTACCCTGGCTTTAGCAACTACATGTATGTCAAAGTAAAGGATATATTGAGCTTCATCTATTTACAAATAAGAAAGGATCTCAAATTATCCATTGTTTCATTTTTTCTCTATTTCACTGGAATAAACATTTACCTACATGTACAGCTAAATGTATCAATGAAAATGAACTTTGTTTGTCTTTAATGAACAGTTGCATCTGGACAACATTCCTACATGTACTTGTATGTACATTTTTAGGCTATATATCCATAGTACTTAGATTCAGACATTTTGTCTATTTTGACTTGTAAATTACTTTTCATTATGTGAGGAATAACTTTACTTACAAAATTACAATATATTATATAACAATTACACAAGATTTTCTGTAAATTTTTGTATAATTTGCATGGATGTTGTGTATAAAAAAAATATTCCAATCCAGTTTGAAAATTTTTCTTGTGCATACCAATGTATACCGGTAGTCATGCATATACCGTACATGTATGTATCAGTTTCTATGATTTGGGATTGGGACATTTTGTAAAATACACAATTAAAATGATAAACTGAATTCCCTGCTAGAGATTTGACAATTTTCTCAACACATGGATCAAATAACCTGCTTCAATATTCCATCCATGCAGCATAGTTTCTAGCAAATGCTATGAATATCCTAGTATTATATTTCACATATTGAGAGCGAGAAGGGAGTTAACACTGTAGACTGTACTAAAGTATATCTGTACATGAGTGAGTGCCCATTAGGCTATCAACAGACAGTTAGAGGCATGTAAATTTAATTTGAAGATCCAACAATGGTGTATGTATGGTTACATGTAACAACTAAATTATCCATACCCCTTGTAAATTTTACGGTTTTCTGGTTTCTTTTGTAACTCCAGAATGAAAGGTTGACTGGTTGAATTAGGGTCTTTGTTGAATACTTGTAGATGTAAGTTTTAATATGATGCATTCTCAAGAAAAATTAATTGGGACAAATCCATTTTTCTCATACATAATGTACTTACAGCAAGTTGCTTTAACCTGTTTAAAATCCATAATTAAACTGCTACATCTCTTGGAAAATAGATAATTGAAATCAACAATTCCTTTGTGAGCTTGTGCATGCATCCGAATTGGACCTATAGGTTCAAACAAGAGTTGACTCCTGTAAAGTTTGCAAGACTCTTCAGTCAATTGAAGGAGGCAGACTTAATCAGAAGAAGAAGAAAAAAAGACATTGACTCATTACTTTAGGATTTGTCTCACTGTACAAGCACAGAATATAGGAGTACACTGTAGTTCTACACATTTGTATAGTATGCTAGTATAATGTGATTAGTAACAAATGTTTTGTTAGATTGGATACTGAGTTAGTTTGGGTACAAATAGAGTATGATACTGCAATACTTGTAGATGATAATTATTCCAAGTGATGTATTTTGATGAGTGCCTTTTGGTACGTACACAATGAATTTGCAATACTAATTGTATGAGATCATGTAATGTAGTTTATCATTTTTATACCTCTGTGGTATACTGTATTCCAAATTGTAAGGAGCATTTTGCGGTGGCATAAAGCAGGTATTGTGTGGTACATGTATATCAAGTTTTGAGAAATCAGAACGTGTATATTTTCCTCACGTTATGCTTTCTGTCGTTGAATGTGCATTGAAATGGTAGAGATTTGTAAATGTACTTTATTATTATCTGTTGATAGCCAAAACGGCATGAATCTTGTTAAATTATATGTGGGTTAACAAAATTTTGACAATATTTATCCGATCTGACCCTCACCAATCCAGTTAATGAACCTAAATTTGATGGCGGTTACACATGTAACTTGCAATAGATTTTCTTTGTGTAGCTTTGTAGCCAGACAAATCGTCCTTGTTTTCACAAAGTGACGGTAGTGAGGAAAATCGTCACGCAAAGTGAATGCAATTTTTTTTCACTACCGTCACTTCGTGAAAACAGCGAAGAAATGTTCATATTTAAGTTTTGTTTCTACATGTACATTGTAGGTCTGAAAAATAACCCAGGAGGTTTTCAATTGAGGTTTGTTTGATTTGCTAATTAACAGTCAAAGAATGTACTGGTAGGCACTACATGTAGGTAGATTCAAATAAAACTGTGTTTATTGTACTACCTTCTCATTTTTGCTTTCAAAATTGTACCCCCCTCCTTTTTAATTAATAACATGATCCAAACATGTACAATTACATGTAGTGCTCTTTTTCATAACATATTCCAATTAGAGGTCATTCAAAAGAAAAATGATGAAAAAGCAAGTGAAAATGAATCATCGGTGACGGAATACAGAATAAGGCCATTTCAATAAAACTAAAAAAAGTCCCTCAGATGATGAACTGTTAATGGAATGTCTGACACAAACTCAGCTGAGAGATTAGATTTTAATGCATTCAGTTGAATGATGTGTAATGGAATTTGTCTGGGTGACCACTTTAAAGCTCTCACAAGATGTCTGTCTCCTGAGCAAAGTTATTTTTTAAAAGTGCTATTTATCTGTCTTTTAGACCCATGACAAAATATTCAGTCACAATTTTTAGGACAGCAGTCCTATAGAGTGCAAAACCAGAATTTTGTTGCTACATGAGCATTTTTTGCGGTGTAAATGAGAGTGATGTTCACAGAAAGAAACTCACAAATTTCAAAAAAATCAGTGTTATCATACTGTTACGTCACTTGGGATCTAAAGATTATGTGGTATGAAACTTTCAGAAATCTAGACCGCTCGTGAAATTCACCAAAATTGAATGTACAAAGTTTCTAGTGTTAGTTCAGTAACCATAAGAAGCAAAAACCTTGTCAAATGTTTTATCGAAAATGAAACACTTGGTTATACATGTAGACTCACATTTTTTCTCTCCAAATGTACTTAACTGAGAAAGCAAAGAATGTTTAGTAGGCAAAGTGTTTGTAGACAATTTACCTTTCTCTGAAACTGTCTGATATGCTTTTAAGGGTAATTTAAGATGGATATGGCCATTTCCAACATTTGTCACTTTTCACTTGGAAAGGTTAATGATGCTTTTAAGGTTGTGCCGTTATATTCTACATGTTAAAGAGCCGTCTGGGTGTGATGACCAAATACCGACAAAGGATTTGCTTGTATTTGAGTCTCTGCATCACACTTTTCACACTATTAAGCCTTGTTCAAATTATGCCATGGGAAAACCGCTTATAGTTAACCATCGGGGCAATTAATGGAATACATCTTCATTTCTATAATGGTTTTTTTGTCTTACCCAATTGCTAGAAAAGCATGGGTATGCTTGTAAAGTAAGCAACCATGGGACCAATGGCTTTAAGTCCTCTCCTAGGGACTTGATAATGAGGATTAACGCCTTTATACCAAAGGGCACTAACACTTTGACTTTCCTTTGAACCCAGAACCACTTGGTTTTGAAACCACTGCTCTACCATTGAGCCGCCGCTCCTCCTCATAACATATGGTACAGTTAATAACTAATTTATTTGTACCCCTTGTAAATTTGAAGTTCTATGTGATTTTCGTAACTCCAGAATGAAAGGTGGGCTGCTTGAAATAGGGCCTTTGTTGAATGCTTTTAGATATAAGCTATAATAATATATCACATTCTCAAGAAACGTAAATTGGGACAAATCGTTTTTCACATACTTAAAAAATTACAAAACTTGGTAAGGGTATGAATGATTCAATTGTTAATTTTACATATAAATGAGCATACATAAGACTACCTTTCTTTATCTTCATTAGGCATGCATTTACATGTAGAAAAAAAAGAAAAGCTGTGGTTTACGGGATATTTGTAAATAACCATATATACTATGGTTAAAGGTTCATTTGCTCAATATACCTAGTATACAAATCTTATATCTTGAATTAAGGATTCATTTTGATATGTATCACAAGCAATATTTTCTTTTTATTCTGACTGATAACAAGTTTGTCCATTGTATCTTTTCTTTCACTTGTAAACTGACTGTCGTTCATTAGTTCTTCCAAGTTGCGTTCTCATATTGAGACAGTTGAGTCTTACTTGTTTGTATTCATATAATGTTGAGTTGAATGGTTTATGCAGTCTTGCTGATAATTTGAATGATGATATCATTTGTTGAGAAATTATTAGTTTGTGCTTCTACGAGTATGTGTATCAAGCGTGCAGATTTTTGACCCCAAGATGGAAACAATCTTGTACTAAGTCAAGAAGACCTTCTTCTCTTCGATTCGAAAAGTGATTTTTATATACATGTACCAGTATGTCTCATAACTTTTATGGGGAGCAAGGAATTCATTATTCACTTCTGTGTTTATTGTACATGTATATGTGCATATAGTCATACTTGTATACTCGTATGGAATAAAATTGGTTTATATCGGTCACCGAGTGTTTATAATGTGTAGTCATCAACCCTTCTAGCTTGGCAACTTATGCGGATGTTAAAGGTCTCTTACATATATGTATGTTGGAATAAAACCATGATTTAAATGTCAACGGTGTAGAATGTTTTCCTGTCTATATAAAAGTTATTTTCCATGCAGTTTTGTACTATACCCAGGTTTGATTGTATTTATAATCCATTCAGATATTTATAGATATACGCTGTTTAAAAAATAAATATTGAAATACAAAGTGAATCGCAAAGTTCTTGGTTCATTATTATACCTGTAGTGTTCATTATATTCGTCTTCTCTTCTCCCTCTCTCTCTCTCCTTTCTTTCTCTTTCTCTTCTCTTTCTCTTCTCTTTCTTTCTCTCTTCTCTTTCTTTCTCTCTCCCTTTCTCTCTCTAATTCTTTCTTGATCTTTCTCTTTCTCTCCCAAACCAGAAATAATCATGATGAGAGTGACAATGTTGATGATAATGATGTCAATAATGGTGTTGATAATGATGATGTTGATAATGATAACGATGGTGATTATAATAATGATGATGTTGATGATTATGATGATGTTGATAATGATGATGTTGATGATGATAGTTACAATAATGATAATCATGTTGATAATGATGTTGATGATGATGATGATGGTGTTAATAATGATGTTGATAATGATAATGATGATGATGATGATGATGATTCACAGCATGTATATGGCGCCAATCCAAAAACAAAAACAGATATTACTGCTATGTCAGGCAACCTTGTTCATTTGATCGAAAAAACTAGTTCACTATGTTCATATCAAGAGTAGATCATCCTTACAATTCTGTAAATTTTCCTATTTAGGAATTTTCTTTTATTGGCGTGTGATTTTGATACAGATATTACTGCTATGTCAGGCAACCTTATTCATTTGATCGAAAAAAACTAGTTCACTATGTTCATATCAGGAGTAGATCAACCTTACAATTCTATAAACTTTCCTAATCAGGAATTTTCTTTTAATTGGCCGTGTGATTTTGATAAGATGATTGTCAGATATTAAACAATTGCTCCTGTATCAACACTTCAATTAAAAACACAAATAAACATGGCATACATGTCTCAAAGCTAAAGGTGAGTTCTGGTCATCTGATTGCATTGCGTAAAAAAAAAGGTGTGGAATGGATCAGTAAAAGTTGATCATGTAGCATGTAAGTATTAGCAACGTTCTGGAGTCATCAAAATCATAATAAATTTGGCCCAGTCTTGGTAAAGTAACAAGCACTGTACACAGAAAGATGTATATGGGACTATGCAAATGGAGTCGGGGCTACTAACCTTGATTTCCTAATCTTTCTATGCTCATTACTCAACCAGTATACATTTTCTTCCAAAATGGTTTGGCAAATGACATTTATTTTTAATCTTGAACATTCAGTGTAATTTTCGTTTGATTCTGTGAGAATTAATTTTCTTTTTTTAATCCAGAACTCACCTTTATCTTTAACAAAACAACAACAAAAAATATATAATATAAGGACAACACAACCACCTTGATGTAGAAGAAGAAGGAGGAGGCAAAAAAACGTGATTGCAATTACTAAAGGCTTGTCTACCGCCTATTGAAAGTTGAGAGCATTATACAATGACGTGCATGTTTTCATGTAATCCGAACATAATTTCAATAGGCAGTACAAAGAGCCAGTAAAATTGCCCCAGAGTTGATTTCTCTAAAGGCCTTTGCGATCACGTGACTCGAAAACTTGTAGAGTAATCATCACGATCGAAAATACATGTACTTCTTTTGATAAAACTGTATAATGCTTAATTCTTTGTGAATTAGGACTTTTGCACCGGCTTTTGCATCTTTCCAGCGCTTTGCATAGCTTTGTATGATTTGATGTTCCTTTAAAGGTGCTATGTCCCATTTGCAGCCAACATCAAATTCTGTTGAACTTTGCAGGAATTATGAATATGTCACGTATGTCTGTGAAATTGAAACGTTAGCAGTGTTCTATTATTCAAATTATGCAAGGAAATCCGTTTACTTCTCGACTTCACTGTCAGACACTATTGAGTGACTGACTGACTCCTTTTTTCTTTCTTTGGTAATATCATACATAAAATGAGCTGAAAAGGATAGATGAGCAATTGTCTACATCAATAACCCACTTCTTGTGATGGCCAAGATTAAACTGATTGAATCTTTGTGCAGCACAAAACGTACGACCATTCGGTACAAGAGTCTGAAAAGCAGTCTATTACTAAAAGGATTGCAATCACTAAAGTCGATTCAACAACTAATGCTCGTTATTTTCCCACTTAAATACATTTTCAAGCCATTTCGTTTTGAGGGAAGTTCTAAATTAGTGTTATCTTTCAAATGCCGTTTGAATGTAACCTTTTCCTTTTTTTGGCCTGCAAATGGGACATAGTACCTTTAATAGTCAAAGCGACCGCGATGTACCTAAATAGTAAATCAAATTAGCTTGAAGCACCTGACAGGCTCTTAAAACACAAGGACGAATTAGACAGGGAGGCTAGAATTAAAAGAAAAATTACCTGGCTTTCAGAAAAAAACTAAGATTGACAAATCTATATGAAAGAGAATTGTGGTTGTACGCCTCTCCTTCTTCACTCGCTCGCGCGCTCTCTCTCTCCCTCTCTCTCTCCCTTTCTTTCTCTCTCTCTTTTCCCTCGCCCCCTCTTTCTCCCTCTACTTCGCTTTCCTTTTCCCCATTCTTTCGCACATTCTAGTCTTGAATGTGGATACTTTTACCCCAAATACACTAAAAGAGGACGACACCAAGTATGGCAGATAAGTGCAAGTGTTAAAAAGAATCTTAAAAGAATCTGTGTGATTTGGTGTAAAATTTCATTTTTGTATGTTCTATCTCACCTTTAGTTTTTTGTTCGTAATGCTGATGTGATTTTTGTTGTTGCACAAGTGCGGCTTGAACGTTTGATTTCAAGTAGATTTGGCGCCTTCTTCTTCTTCTTCTTCTTTTTCTTCTTCTTCTTAACCTTTTTCTTCTTCTTCTTCTTCTTCTTCTTCTTCTTCTTCTTCTTCTTCTTCTTCTTCTTCTTCTTCTCCTTCTCCTTCTCCTTCTCCTCCTCCTCCTCCTCCTCCTCCTCCACCTTCTTCTTCTTATTCGTAGTATGCCTAATGACCAGCATTTTGTCGAGTGTCCATCGGTTAATTTGGAGTCTGTTTGGCGGTGTCACTGGGGTATCAGAAAATAGCAAAAACTCGCCTCTTCTTGGCCCGAATATTGGATTGCCCGCTCTCTCTCTATCTCCTGCGAGATTTCGTCAGAGCTGTTTTTATGCACGGAGAGTGAGTCATACAAGAGGGTTACATTAAGTACGTGCGGTAATATAAGACGAAGTTCACTGCAAACTAGTGACTCATTTCAAACACATAGACAGAAAAGCGATGCGATCTCGCTTTAATAAAAACAAAGAGCCTTGAAATCTACGGCTTAATATCGAGAAAAGTTTAGATAATTACGTCTTGTTTGAAAAAAGAAAGATGACGTGCTATTCTCACTGGTCTTGACAAACAATGACTCACGGAAAAAAAAGAAACTTAAGAATAAAATTGCACTCGACATTCTAAGAAGTAGAAAAAAAAGTTTACACAACTGTAGGGTATGGGTGCATAATATATTATATCAAATAATATTTTGGCGTTGGCAACTCTGCAAACCAATATCGCTAATAACAAGAACGGCTTGTTCTTGATTATTTCCATCGCTTCATTTGAGAAAATATTGTTTTTTTTTCTTTTTAGACTCCCTTTTATGCCTTGAGATGAGTTCCATAAACCCAGCATTTTCATTGAAGTGCGATGAGCACAGGTATAGCGCTTTCTTGTTTCCAACACAAGGCCGCGTTCAT